>VZQC01003744.1:5008520-5031349 GCA_009823505.1 Rhizomys pruinosus | reverse complement strand
TGGTGAGTTTGTCTTGCTGCTGTGATCAACCTTTCGGATCCCAGCATGTACTGAGACCGGCAGATCTCCTGGAACCCATTTGGGCCTTCAGTACTGGATTGGGACTACTGAGACATCCAGCCTTGCAGACTGAGCAGTTCCCTGGATTCTCGTCTCGGCCTTTCCAGTGTGGTGCAGCTACTGTTGGAATCCTTGAACTCTGTCATGTGAGCAAATCAATAAATTGTATATAGCTGTATATATTCATCCTGTTGTTTCTGTTTCTTTAGAGAACCCTGACTAATACATAGGGTTTGGACAAAAGTTCAAGCAGCCTTGTGTAATACTGACTGGAGGAGGGACTTAACATCATATGTTAAGCAGGCATAACCCACAAGATTGAATTAAACAATTTCAGGCTTATTTTAAATGTAAAACTGTTTACTACATTTACTACAAATGGGAAAAATCTTTTTATTTTTCAGACCCTTTATCCTGAATCATAGTTTTCCCAGAAAAGACAGGAGTTGTAACACATACCAGAAGACAGGAAATAAACTGATAAAGATTACCAAATCCATCCAAACTGTCTTCTTTTGGACTACATACAGTTGGTTCAGGAAGATAGAATCTAGCTTTTTGAGTCAAATTATCTGGTGAGGTTAAAGGAAATAGCAAAATCAACTCTTGCAAGAAACATAAAGTACATTTCTTAGTAGCCATAGGTAACCACCATTTGCCTGTGCCCATTTAATCTAAACCTGTAACAGGGAGTCAGGTTCAAGCCAGGAGAGGACTGAAAATTAACAAACTCTGTATATTCACAATCCTATTCAGGCCACTAGTAAACTGGATTGAGTGTTTATACCAATTTAACTTAATACAGGTATCTTAAAGTTTTACTAAACCGTGAAGTGCCATGTGATATGCACATAAAGCTTGGACAAAAACTGAACACTCTTAAACAAACCTTGACTAGATATACATTTCTATTCTTCAACTAGTTGCTGAAACTTAGAAATTTAAGCTTATTTATATAGTGTCCTTTTTATCTGTCATAACAAACCTACTCAGACTTTTATCACTTGCATAAACTTTTTCATCATCTTCACATAAATCCTTACTAAAAATACCTTTTAAACATTTGCCACCTTTTTATATCCTTTTATTACCTTGAGACATAGCATTTATAAACAGATTAACCCTTAATTGTGCAGGTTTACTAAGTAATTAATACTTATTTTCCATGTAATGAGATGGGACAGTTATCTCAAATATACTAGTATAAACTGAGATGTTCATGCCAGCTTGGGAGCAGGTTTTGAATGACCAATTTTCTTTGAGTGCTTAGAGGTATTTTACCTAGGCCTGGCAAATGTCCCCACATGTGTAATGTGTGGAAATAAATTGCACCCTAGAACAGAAGTGATTATTCCTTAAAATGAACTTAAAATATAAGGACCAAGGACCATAGTGTAATTTAACAGTTTTAGCTCACATGACAGTTTACTTGTAAACAGCTCCATCATCACCTTGATGAAAACTCTAAATTAGAGATGAAAACTTAAATCAGAGTAAAATATGACCCTTAAGTTTATAACAGTCAACATAACAACATTTTAAACTTCACAGGAGGTCACCTTCTCAGATAAGCCTGCTGGACTCTGGATCTAGAGTCTAGTGTGGAGCCCTTGAGCACATACTGTATGGCCTGTCACAGCCAGTGGTTTCTGATTTGTACAAAAAACATTAGGAAAATCACCTAGAAACCTTGGCTGTGCTAGGATTGAAGGCATGCTAGGATTAAAGGTGTGGCCCACCACAGCTGGCTGGGGAACTTCTAGGAGTGGCAAGACCAGTAGACCAGCAGGATACCAGTTCAAACCCAAGGAGGTATGTTCACTTCTTATGAGGAAGAAGGGGGTGGGGGAAACAGATAGGAAACACAATAAAGCCCATTAGCTACCCTAGGAGGGGTAGCTCTCCCACCCTTCAGGCAAGAAACAGGGCTGGCCCAAGTCATTCTGGTATCAGTTCTCCACCCAAGACCTGACCAAGTCATTCTGGTATCAGTTCTCCACACCAAACTAGACCAAGATATCCACATGCCTTTGCCTCCCAAGTGCTGAAAGAGAGTTTGGAAAGATTTTTTTTTTGAGTACCCAAGTTATACCACTAAAATTTTTATACTTCTGGTTAGGCATGTCAGAATAAGGTTTTACTAAGTATGAGGGCTTAAGGCACTTACACCCTCTAAATAGGTTCTTATCCATAAGCTGAACTGAGCTTCCATAGTTTAAAAAGACTCAAACACACATTCAAAACATCAGGAGCCTGGGGCAAGAGGGCTGCTCTATCATCTTAAAGTGTTCACAATAATTTTTTTGTGTCTTTTTTGAGACAGGGTCTCCCTGTAGCTCTGGCTGTCCTAGAGATCAGGTTGGCTTTGAATTCACAAAAATCTGCCTGCCTCTGCCTCCCAAGTGCTAGGATTAAAGTCGTGTGCCACCATGCCTGGATAGGAGACTAAAAGCATGGAGTGAAGCACAGTTTTCATGAATTTGATTCACTCAGTTCTCTGAGACCAACTCTTCCTCAACACAAACACACAGCCTGCCCTCGAGATCAGCAAGGAGGGCACAGACCCAGAGAGTTCCCTTTTTCTCCCATGAGGAAAAAGGGAGGGAAGGAAACAGGCTCAAAAATTCTTGCAGAAAAATAACAGAGCCCCAAAGCTGTTCCAGACTGCTCTCCCTCACTCCTTGGAGGCAAGAGCCTATAATGTGCCCTTAGAAGCCATGCAGGACCCCATTGATCCAGGTTCCAGACCCCAAAATGGGTCTCTAGCAGAGACCAAAATGTTGCCACGTGGGCACTCCAAGAGGGGTCAGAAATTCCCCAAACTCTAAACACCTCCTCCCAAGCCAGACCAGTATTCCTGACTAACTGCTGATGCAAATTTTTCTAGCTAATAACAGGCAGATTATCTCTCTGGTCCTTTGAGATAGCAGCTGGGTGGAAGTAACTCACCAAAGCAGACCAGATGGGCTGACATTGAGCTCACAAAGAACTGCCTGTCTCAGCCTCCCAAGGACTGCGATTAAAGGCATGTGGCACCACACCTGGTCCAAGAATTCACTCCCAGTCCCGAAAGCTAGATAAGGTTAAATCAGGGATACATCTACCCAGCGAATCTAGGCTGCAGATAAAAAAGTAGATAATTACAAAGCAAGCAAGTTACCTCACACAATCCCTTTTGAAAGCAGACATAAACCAAATTTTAGGCCTTTAAATGCATTTTTAAATATCAGTTTTTAAAGTTTGCACATGCATATCTAGTATGACTTACTAAAATGAATGATTCTGTGCACTTTAAAATATATTTTTTTAATTTTATTTTTTATTTATTTCTGTATGTGTATGAATGTACTACATGCATGTAGGTTGTGCACCCATGTCGTGCAATGCCGCGGAGGTCAGAAGAGGGTGCTGGATTCCCCTGGAACTGGAGTTCTCCTAGAATTGGAGTTTCAGACGGTTCTCAGCCGCCATGTGGGTGCTGGGGATCGAACCCAGGTCCTCTGTAAGAGCGATCGGCGCTCTTAACCGCTAGGCCATCTCTCCAGCCCCTGATTCTGTGCACTTTAAAGGAAACTTGAAGCAGCCACTTTGTTTGACGGAACCAACATGAGACAATTATAAGTACCTATTTACAAACACACATTAAAAACGCACTCTTAGACACATGGAAGAACAGTTACCATAAACACAAGACATAGTCAGATGAAGAGAGGAAACGCTGCTTGCACAGAGCCAATGCCCTGTCAGTCCCAGAACCAAAAACCCAGATCCCTTGCCTGGATTCCAAATCAATGAGGTGAACCCCATGTTTGCACTTTACCAGTGGAGAGTTAGGGCGTCCTCCATCTCTGTGCTCAAGGAGAAATACTGCACCCAGTTTCTCCTAACCAAGCGCCCCAGACCAGAAACTTGAGTTTAAACAAAACCAAAATGAAAGTAAAAAGAAAAAAAAAAAAAAAAAGAATTGAGATCTTACCCAAAAGACACAGCCAGCCAAACAAGATGTCTCTACTCTCTCCCTCTCTGGTGGGAGAGGGTTTTCTGGCCCCCCCTCCAAGGGTATATTGGTGGGGGGCAAATGAGGATCCTTAGTAGTGGCAGCTGAAGAGAGTTTGTGGGGGTGGGGATGGGAAGGTAAGCTCGTACAGCCACTATGGAAAGCAGTGTGGAGAACCCTTGGAAGACTTGGAATGAACTTGCCACACGACCCAGCCATACCACTCCTGGGCATGTACCCTCAAGACTTACGCCACCACAGAGATACATGCACGGCCATGTTTTTGCAGCTCTCTCACAATAGAGGAGCTGGAACCAACTAATGCCCCCAATGGAGGAGTGGTATAGAGAAAATTGTGGTACATCGTACACAATGGAGTTCTATGCAGCAGTAAAGAAATGACAAAAAAAAAAGAGTTGAGAAAATGGCTGGAGCTAGAGGAACATGCTGAGTGAAGTAACAGTCCCGAAAAACAAAGACGAATGGTATCCCTATCTGTGGATGCAGTTCAATTACCCAGTTAAGATTTCCCTTTGTTTTGTGTAGGGCCCCTCTGGCTTTTGTCCAAATCTTTTGGGCGTAATGCATATTGGAAACAACAACAAACAACAACAACGACGGGGACTGCATCAAAGAACTGACTGAAACCACGTGAACTTCTGCTCAAAACAGTCAACCCTCATGGACCATATTGAGAAAGACTAAGAAAAAAAAAAAAAAAAAAAAAAAAAAAAAAAATGCATGAGCTCTGGCGGGGTGGGGGGGGAATGGGTTGGGAACACGGGTCTAGATTTGTTAAAAAAACATAAATAAATAAAAAAATTTATGTGAAAAAAAAAGAAAGATGACATATGAACTTTGCAAGTAAATGATGGAGCCCGAAGATATCATGCTAAATGAAGTAACACAGTCCCAGAAAAACAAGCGATGAATGGTATACTTCATCTGTCGATGTTAGCACCAATTACCTAATTGTATATCAAACTGAGCAATGTTCATATTATCTGAAAACAAACTGTGTCTTATTTGTTTTGAATCCCTTACTTAAGAAACAAATACATAAAAATTTACAAAAAAAAAGAATTAAAATTTAAACATGTGCAAAATGTTTTAATATTCAAACAAAGAAGGCATAGACGGGTCTTATAACTTAATGCCTATTCTAAATAATTTCAATTCACAAAAGTTTTTAAAGAACTCTTTTTATGGCATGTTTAAGCAAACTTATATTATCTTAAACAAACAAAATGGAGAAATTAACAAAATGACTTTAAGTAATTTTTATACTTTAAAGTATTTAGCAATTCTATTCTATATTTATATATTATTACATATTCTGTGTTGTTTGTATCAGAGTGATGATGCTGTGCCTGTATTTATACTAAGATAGAATGTATTGACACTGCTATGGCATTTTCACTTATACAAGATTAATTCATTCTTATGTTTACTTTTTGTTTTAATTCAATTTACATAGATAATATATAGAGCCAAGAGCTGGTTATTTTCTTCTTCTCCCTGTTAAACTGAAGAGCCTCTTGATTTGGCATATTCATGATTTTTTTCTTTTCTACCACAGTACCTTAATATATTATATATATATATATATATATATATTATATATAATATATTTTTTTTTTTTTTTACAAAATTTACATTTAACTAAATTATGCTGTATTTATTTGTTGAAAGTACAGAATTTTTGTCTGAATCCTGTATCGTATTCTAGTGCATTTGGAAATTTATTAATTTCTTTGGTTCTTTTACAAACTCCCCCCCCCCTTATTACAGTCACTTGCTCATAGTGGAAGTTGAAATAAATCATTTTTTTCGAATGTGATTTTGATGGGCTATTTCACAAGGATAGAAAGAGGAAAGGAATGAAAATCTCCATTACTGTGCTTATGGCTACTTTGTTATTAGAGAATGACAATGCCTTTTAGTCTGCTTTGCAATATATACTGCAGAAAGTGTTATTGTTATTATTTTGCCATGTAACACATTGGAAGAAAAAATAAGCTGGGAATGTTTCTTTTTTAAAAAATATATTATTGCTGCTAGGAATGGTGGTGCATGCCTTTAATCCTAGCACTTGGGAGGCAGAGGGAGCCTGATCTCTGTGAGTTCAAGGCCAGCCTGGTCTACATATCAAGTTCCAGAACAACCAGAGCTACAGGGAGACCCTGTGTCAAAAAAGACCAAAAATTATTTATTATTCTTACTTTTTGCGTATGAGTGTATAGCCTGCATGTATGTAAGTGCACCACTGTTGTACAATGCATACAGAGGACAGAAGAGGATGCCATAATCCCCTGGAACTGAAGTTATGGATGGTTGTTAGTCACTATGTAGATGCTGGGAATAGAACCTGGCTCCCCGGAGGAGCCAGTGCTTTAACTCTGAGCCATCTCTCCAGCCCCTTGAAATGTTTCCTATAGCTGTTGTGTGATGGCTCTCTGCTTTTAATTTATGAATAAATATTTAGGGGTTGAGATACCCAAGTAATTTCCTTTGCCATTGTCTTAAGAGATCTCAGGAAGTTTTCCAAATCAGCTTGGATACTGTGAACTGTGATACAGTAATGGATCTATCTGCTTGGCTGGATGGTGAGGTGGATTGCAACATATTGGTAAATCTATTAAAGGTCAACTGTTTTAATGATATTTTTACAAATTTCAAAGAATGTAGTGGAAAGGGTACTTGAAGAAAGTGAAACAAAGGGGGAATACTTGAGATAATTAAATATTTTATGTACATGCTTATTGGAGGGATATCATGTCTAATAGTCAAATTCTAGTCACCTGTCCAACAGTAACTTAGGACTATCCTAAATTTTTTTAAATTTTTAAAATTTATTTCTGTATGTGTATGAATGTACTGTCTGCATGTAGGTTTGTGCACCTGTGTTGTGCAATGCCGCGGAGGTCAGAAGAGGGTGTCGGATTCCCCTGGAACTGGAGTTCTCCTGGAATTGGAGTTTCAGATGGTTCTCAGCCACCATGTGTGTGCTGGGGATCGAACCCTGGTCCTCTGTAAGGGCAGTAGGCACTCTTAACTGCTAGGCCATCTCTCCAGCCCCAGAACTATCCTAAATTTAAACTAAGAGGTACACAGTGTGGTGTGTGTGTGTGTGTGTGTGTGTGTGTGTGTGTGTGTTCAGGTGCTGGTGCACATGGGCATGTGAAAGTCATAGATTGACTTAGGGTGCTATTCCTTCTCATGTGCTGCATGGTCTCTCACTACCCTGGAACTCTCTGGCTAGGGCAAGGGTGGCTGGCTAGCAAGTCCCAGGGATTCTCCTGTTTTTGTCTCCCAGACCTGAGATTTCAAGTGCATGCCATCGCTCTCAGCTTTATTTTATTTTTTTAGTAACTGTTCTTTTCATTTTTTTTTTTTTTTGGTCTGTTTTGAGACAGGGGTCTCCCTGTAGTCCCAGCTGTCCTGGAACTCACTAGATAGATCAGGCTGGCTTTGAACTCAACAAATATCTTCCTGCCTCTGCCTCTCAAGTACTGGCTGTTTTTAATATTTCTATTGAGTTCTTGTGCATTTCATATAAAACATCATAATCAAACTTCAACAGTCTTCATCCTACACAGTCCCCAACTACTAGATTTCAGGTATTCTGTCATTTATGTTAAACCCTATCTGATCAAGCATTTCTATCCAGGTGTTCCTTGATGCAAGTTCATCCACTGGAGTCTAGTCAGCCTATTCAGAGTCACCCCCTTAAAAATGTACTCCCCTTCATTCCACTGTAATCATTTTCCAATAGTTCCTTTGCTAGGGTTGGGGCTTGCTGCCCATTTCCCTGGCTTCATGCTGGACCATCTTCCATTAATGGTTCCTGTAAAATATTCTAATTATTATTTTTTTATGTTATGTGTAAGAATGTTTTGTCGGCATGGGTGTACTGAAGTACTGGTACTGAAGTAGAGATGGTTGTTAGCTGCCATGTGGTGCTGGGAATTGAACCCTGATCATCTGCAAGAGCAGCCAGTGTTCTTAACATCTGAGCCATCTCTCCAGCCCCATGATCCCATCTTTGAGCTATACATTCCTAAAGCTGATCTACATTAAAATATACTCTATATTGAAAACTAAAAGTGAGTAGAATACATTAAATTACTACTCAGGATGTGACAAAAATGGTGTCCTGAAATTGTATAACCTAAGATCTCTGGATAGGCTGACTAGACTCCAGTCCAGCCTGAATTTTCACTGAAGGGTACAAATGCTTGACTGGATACTACTTAACATGTATGTTGTAACACGTGAGGTGTGGTGGAGGTTGGGTGGGGTATGGATGGGGGAGGGAGTCTAAATTTGGTTAAGAACTGTTTCAATAAAAATTAAAAAATATATCTATACAGATATGAGGTAGAGCCTTCCTTCCTTAAAATGATTTCTAGCATTTCAAAGCAAATAGGCTTGTTTAAAGATTAAAGTCAGAACACAAATCCCATGTTACCTTTGTGCAGTTAGAATAAAGAGTCTCCTGTTAAAGGAAACACCTCCCTGTTCAAAGCACGAGTGCCTTTTCAAGGCTTCTTCATGAGTTTAAAGAACCGTGAACATAAGGAAAAATATTTTAACCAAATTATTCATAGCACTTTACACACAGTTCTTCAATAAGTACTTATTAATGATGATTAATGTTTTTGGAACCAGTGAACTGATGTACTGTATATTCAGGAAATAAAGATACAGTGGCTTTAGACCTGAAGTCAAAGTCAGTCATAGTATCTGGTGTGTGGCTTATGTTCTATAGTCAGTAGTTTTATTCTATTTCTATCTGAGTCATCTTGCTTTATTTTTCTTAAAACTGTAAGACTCTAGTGACGATGTTCCCTTTTGATGCACAGATAGCCCAGCAACCTTTTTGGAGCTAAATGAACAAAGACATGAATCAGATCATTAAGCAGGTGTTGGGCTTTGAGTATGAAGGAAATGGACATCCTGGGTTATAATTATTAATTGGATAAAATAGCAAGCAGGCAATGCTCTTAATTTTGAAAAATGTGCAATAATAGAGTGTGTTATAAGTGGATGATAAATAAGCCACTCTGAGGGACTCCTCAGAGAAAAGCACCACTTGAATTCACACAAAAGAGCTATAATTTGTTGGAGTAATTAGAGAAAAACACTCCAGTTTCCTAAATAATTCTTAGGATAGATGCCTTGTTTTTCCATGTAATTCATTTGATATATAATGTTGCTTTGATTTAGGGAAAGTTTATAGGATGTTCTTTATCCATTAGAACAATGAGTGGTAGATAAAGAGGAGGAGGACATGCTTTAAAAGACACATTTTTTGGACATTGGTGAAATTAAAAATATTTATTATTGGGGCTGGAGAGATAGCCTAGCGGTTAAGAGCACTGGCTGCTCTTGCAGAGGACCTGGGTTCGATCCCCAGCACCCACATGGCAGCTGAGAACCATCTGTAACTCCAATTCCAGGAGAACTCCAGTTCCAGGGGAATCCGAGACCCTCTTCTGACCTCTGCAGCATTGCATGACACAGGTGCACAAACCTACATGCAGACAGTACACTCATACACATACAAAAAATAAATAAAATTTAAAAAACCATTTAAAAATATTTATTATGACGAAGTAATATTTAGATATTCCAGAAAAATTCCCAAAAAATCAGAGGAGAAATTCAAACAAAAATCTCATAAAATTAAGTTTAAACTTACACCATGCTCCAGTCATTGTGTCCTTTGATATTTAGTCAAATAAATTAAAAACTTTTGGCTATTAATCTATGAGAAGATAAGTAGAGCATTAAATGCATTTTGCTAAATAAAATTAGCCTATTTGAAAAGGTTACATACACTGCACCTATATGGCATTCTGGCAAACCCAAAACTATGGAGAAAATGTGTTGGAAATTTCTGGAAGGAGGGTGGATAGGGAGGAATAGATAGGCTAGAGAACAATGTTATTTTTCTTTAGTACATTGAAACTATTTTTTATGATACTATAGTGGTAGGTGCCTGCCAAACCCAATAAATACCAATAAGAAGAGTGAAGCTAGCTACAAACTGAATCCTTGATGACAATGACTTGTCAATACTGAGTTGTAGATTATAACACACATACCATTTGGGTATGACATACTGATGGTGGGATGGCAGCGAGGCTGTGTGTGTGTATTGGGGAACAACAGTGTATGACAACTCTGCAGTTTTTGTTCAGTTTCCTATAAAACTGAGAAATGAAAGAGCCTCTCACATCCTGGCATGTGAGGCTGTGAGACTTGGGAGCAGCTGGGGTCCATCAGAGTGCTGCGGAACTAGTACAGACAATTGAGTAACATAGGTACTTATTCCTCCTGGAGACAAAGATTGATTAATTTAAGGCAGCATAGGGGAAATTAGTTTCTGATAGATCTGCTGGTTTGGGTCATAAGGGACCCTTAGTTATAGCCAACTGAGGTCTCTGTGAATATCAGAGGCTAGAAGACAATAGAGAATGGATGGGCAAACTAAAGAAACTTAATATGAGACAGTGTTTGGAGTTTTCCAGGACAGATAGATAGAACTGTGTTGACAGGTGAGTTAAACTAATCCAGAAGGCAGTGTCATACTTTTATGAGGATTTAGTGGCTGGGGCATGATCTTTATAAGGCAGGAGTGAGAAGCCCTAGTAGATTCAAATGCTTTTGACTAGCATGCAAATCAGCTACAGGAACTGCTAGGATGAGAAAAAGAAGACAAAGGGGCTATCTGTGTCACTCAAAATAAATGTAGTAAGATTTTTTTTTTTTTTTTTTTTTTTTTTTTTTTGTCCTTTTGAGACAAGGTCTCCCCTGGAGCAGCCTCAGGCTGTCCTGGAACTCACTCTGTAGACAGGCGGCCTTGAACTCACAAAGATCCGCCTGCCTCTGATTTTATCAAGCTGGAGTTCCCAGGGATGAAACTGGCAGGAAACCAAATCTAGTGACTGTGAGCCTCTGGACAACTTTGAAACCAGAGCAACATTTCGATGAGTATAATGATAGGGTGGTGCAGGCTAGAAAGATCAAGCTTGGCCTAGGGGTGGACAATTAACTTCCCAGAATATGTTGTGTAGACATCTCCCCTGGTGGTGGAGGCTGTGCATCTAGCCTGGGGCCTTTTCAGAAACTGGGTATGACCAATGGAGAACCAGTGCCTGGCTGCAGCAGTGACCGAGTCCATCAGACCTGGAGAGCCAGAGTAGATGTGGCACACAGGTGCCTGCCTTGGCCCCTGGACAGGTAGAGCAACATAAACCGGTTCTACTGAACTTCTTGGGGGTGGCAACTTGGTTTTTTTTAAACTTTTTAAAATTTTTTTATTTATTTTTGTATGGTATTAATGTACTGTCTGCATGTAGGTTTGTGCACCCGTGTCGTGCAATGCCGCAAGAACGTCAGAAGAGGGTGTCACATTCCCTGGAACTGGAGTTCTCCTGGAAATTGAGTTTCAGATGGTTCTCGATCCGCATGTGTGGTGCTGGGGGATCGAACCCCGGGTCCTCTGCAGAGCGGTCGGCGCTCTTAACCTCTAGGCTATCTCTCCAGCCCTAGGGGGTGGCAACTTGTACAGTGGCCCTCTGGCAGTGCCCGTGGATGAGGAAGCCAGACAGTTCATAGAGAATAACTGTGGATTATAGAGAGCGAAAGTATGCAGTAACCCCCTTCCACTGATATAGCTAACATTGCACTTTTGAGGAAATAATTCATAGAAGCAAATTCGTGATCTTGTTATTTGGACCATGCTAACATGCTTTTTTTTTTTTTTTTTTGTACTCTTTTAGCCACCGAATCTAGAGAGAATTTTTACTTGCTTTTAGCAGACATCAGTGGTCTTTTAGCAATTCTTCCCCACTCTATGTGGTTTATGTATTTAAAATTCTCTGCAATATGTGCAGGTACACAAAAGGAGTGAGAGTTGGAAATCAGTCTTCGCTG
The DNA here is from genome assembly GCA_009823505.1 of Rhizomys pruinosus. Lineage (NCBI taxonomy): Eukaryota > Metazoa > Chordata > Mammalia > Rodentia > Spalacidae > Rhizomys > Rhizomys pruinosus. The sequence goes on along the minus strand of VZQC01003744.1, from coordinate 5,019,348 downwards.
AGTGAAGTGGGTGAGACTATCAGCAACAAGGTGCATTGAGACTCTTTTTTATTATAAAATTTTATTGACTTTTTTATGTGTTTCCTACATAATTTTTCAATTAATCTTCATCTCCTGTATGTGTGTACTTCTCCACTGGCACCCTCCCTCAGTCCCCCACCTCCCAGAGTTCACACATTCTGTCATTTTTGCTAGGGTCCATTGGGCAAACTACTCTCCCAGTCCACTCCTCAGTGCCAGCTCATCCTCTGAGCTCTAGTCAGTCTATCCAGAGTCCCTTTCCTAAAGAAGACCAATTCTTCCTCACCCAACTACAATCAGTTGCCAGCAATTCATAAGAATATATCTCATTGTCATGGGGGGTATTTAATGAACCACAGTTTCTGAGAACAGCTATTACCAGTCATGTAGGGTATCTTCTTTCAGAATCTTTTTTAAAATTCTTTTTTTTTGGGGGGGGGGATGCTGGGGGGGCAATTCAGAATTTATTAGAGAACATAATTACACTTGACACGAGGATATATGCTTTGAAATTAATCAAATCCCCCTATTTGTTACATTATTTTTTTCTCTGTTCTTTTTTAAATAGAATTTTTATGTGCTTAATACATAATTTTTCAGTCCTTCTTAATTGCCATGATTCCCTTTCCTCCCTTGGCGCCCCTCTGCAGTAACCCCCACCCCATCTCCGGAGTCATTTGTGCTAGGGTTCATTGTCTGAAATTACTCTCCCAGCTCACTCCTCAGTGCCAGCTCCTCCCCTGAGTCCTAGTCAGCCTATTCTGAGTCTCTTTTCTAAGGAAGGCCTGGTCTTCCTCACCTGACCACCATCTGCTGCAGATATTTTCTCAGCCAAGATAAGGTTCTGCTACCCATTTCTGCAGTTCTGTGCTGGGTTTTTGTCCAGCTGAGCTTGCATGGGTCTTGTGCATGCTGATACCAATGCTGTAGGATCATATGAACCAGGTCCCTGGAGCTTGTAGGATTCATTTCCATTTGGTCTTGCATCACCTCCCTGGCTCTTACAATCTTTTCGCCCCATCTTCTGCAATGTTCCTTGAACCCTGGATGGGTGAAGCTGAATATAGGCAGCTTGCCCATGGAACCACACTCTGTAGAGACTTAATCTCCATGGCTTGGCCATTCATGCCCTTTTGATTTCCTGGCCTCCTGTTGCATTGGAGAGCTTCCTTAGTGAGAGTTAAGAGGTTAATTGATGCCCTCTTGGGTCCTTGTTCTATGTTGTGTGGGCTTTTGTGTAGAAGCTACACTATAGTTGTGTCCCCTAGGCATGAACACTTCACAGACCATGTCTGTCTTGTCCACTTGTGGGACTCTGTACTACTCTTTATCTGGTCCAAAAGAAGCTTCTTTTTGAGTGTTGTCTGCAATATTTGTCTGTAAATACAGGATGCCTCTTTTCTAGTTAGTAAGATGTTACCTTAGCTTAGGGATGTGCCAACATTGAGGATTTCTCTAAGATCTAAGACCTCTCCAGTTATATGCATCTGGCTATGTTTACAGTACTACGAGTCCAATTAGTTAGCCATTGATTTCCCCCAAGATAAAAGTGCCACTATTGCACCCATGTCTTACGCTGTGCTTGTTGTTGACTTAGTTATTTAGTCTTTTAAAAATTTTTATTTATTATTTTTTGCGTGTATGAGTGTACTGTCTGCATGTAGGTTGGTGCACCCATGTCGTGCAATGCTGTGGAGATCAGAAGAGGGCGTCAGATTCCCCTGGAACTGGAGTTAAAGATGATTCTTAGCTGCCATGTGGGTGTTGGGAATCGAACCAGGGTCCTCTGCAAGAGCAGCTGGCGCTCTTAACCTCTGAGCCATCTCTCCAGCCCACAGTCTTAAAGCTGGTGTTGAAGCACTGAATGCTGTTCTCCCATAGCAGGTTGCATAGTGTTCTCCCAAGCTATAAGAGCTAGCATTCAAGAGAGGTGACTTCCAGGCCAGTTCCAGCTCCATTGCTCCAAATCTGGTCTCCAAATATGTCCTTTCTTAAGCAATAGGGCCCTCCATTCAGGTTCTGAGAGGCAATCGAAAGCTGTGGCAATAGCCTGTGTAATATTAGGAATCTCTTGGACTCTCCTGGCCAATGACTCAATGGAAGGTTTCTCCTGTCTGGTACTGCTTCTTGTCATCTAGCCTTCATCTTGCACATGGATTCATGTAGAGATATTGTATGTATAATTTGTCAATAGATCGTTAGACTAATATTCTTTTTTAATCCCAGATAGGCATTGTTTATCTCTGCTCTCTCTTACCTGTCTAGCTCTCCCTCCTTGTCTTTTAACGTATTCCCATTTCTCCCCTGATACTGCCAGTCTCTTATAGCCCCACTTCACTTGGGCTCCTTTTTTCCTTTATCCTCATCTTTCCTTCTATATGTTTTCTTCTCTCCCATTTAGATATCTCACTTTTTTTCATTTCTCTATTATAACCTGCCACCCACTAGGTCTTCTGTTTCAAGTTCTCTTTTTTCCCTTTACTTTCCTGGTTCCTTTTCATTTACCTGGCTCCTGCAGTGACAACAGGATATATACTTACATATAAGGATTTGGTGCTAGGATCACAGATGAGGGACAACACATATCATTGGTTTTTCTGAGTGTGTTACTTCACTTAGCATAACACCCTTCTAGTTCTATCCATTTACCTGCAAATTTCATGATGTTGTCTTTTTTTCACTGCTGATTGGAACTCCATTGTTTAAATGTACCACATTTTTATTATCCACTAGTCAGTTCCAGAGCTAAGGGATAGTAGGTTTCTGATGCTACTGTTGAAACTGAAGACTTCTCACCACCAAGCAGAAGCTGCCTTCAGGCATTCACAGACAGGCTAGGACCCATGGGACTCTTTTAAAAATCAATTTACTAGTACATAATTGATGTAAAACAAATATACCTATTAAAGTATACCTTTAGATATTTTTGAGAAGTTCCTATGACAGGGAAGTCATCGCTCAATCAAAGGATACAGAGCATATCCATGACCATTAAGTCTCAACTTGTCCCCTGACTCAGCTGTCTGTATCTGCTCCATCCTCTTTTGGCTTTTTCAAGAGGTTCCTGTGGATCAGATCCTGTAATATGTGATCTCGTTTTGTGTTTAGTAGTTCTTTTCAGTTTCTGAGTAAAATTCTATTGAATATATTTAACAATATATTCACTGACATGTAGGGGAGCACTTGGCATATTTCCACATTGGGATTATATTACAAAAATAGCACCAAATATAGATATTAATCCTCTGGCAGATGGGCAGCTGGCCAAGATTATCATACATTCTGTAGGCTGTCTCTTCATTTCATCATTTTCTTTGCTGTGCACAAGTTTTTATCTGGTGTCCTAAGTATATCTTGTCTTCAGCAATAGGGTCTTACCTTCAAGTTCTGGAAGGTAATCAAGGACTACAGCAGTAACCTGTGTAATTGTGGCAGTCTTTTGGACCACCTTGGCTAACAACTTAATGGGAGGTTTCTCCTGTCTGGCACTGCTTCTTGTGATATAGCCTTCAGCTATACACATGGACTCATGTAGAGACATTGTATTTTTAGTGGGTTTTTGAACTAATATGATTCCCTCCGGTTTTGCACAGCATCTAAGTATTGTTTATCCTCTCTCTCTCTCTCTAACCATTTCTCCAGTTGAATGCTGGGTTTTTGCCATGCAGAATCACACCCTTAAGGACTAGCTCTCCCTCACCCAGGTAGCTGCCAACAGTTATTTGGCTAAGATTAGGGCCTGCTGCCCGTTTCCCAAGTTGAATGCTGAGTTTTTGACTGAGTTTTCATAGGTTTCGTCCTTACTGACACCACTGTTGTAGATTCATATGAACACAGTCTAAGGAGCCTATAAGATTCTGTTTCCATATGGTCATGGACCACATCTCCTGTCTCTTACAATCTTTCAACCCCTTCTTCCGCAATTGTCCCTTCGCCCTGGGTAGGTGGACTTTAATATAGGTGTTCTGTCCAAGGACCCACAACTATAGACTTATTCCCCTATCATTGGCCATTTGTGGTCTTTGTGTTCATTTTACTCATTGCATGAAGGAGCTTCACTGATGAGAGTTGAGAGATATATTAGTATTCTCTGTATCCCTAGTTTCACTATGCCCCATGAGCCTTAGGTGTAGAGGTCCCATTGTAAATGTATCACTTATGGTTGGTCATTTCACAGACACTTATTCTATGTGTGTGACCAGTTGTGGAACTCTTTAATAGTCTCTGTTGCAAAGAAATTTCTTCGATGAGTGGTAATTGGCATACTTGTCTGTAAGTATAAAGATCAATATTTAGCATATAGGAAGAAATTACATCTGTCTAAAGATGTGACAGCCTTAGGGCTTTCTCTAAGATCTATGATGTCTCCAGCCATGTAACTGTTGGCAGCTACCTGGGTGAGGTCTTTAAGGGTGTGTTTATGCATGGAAAGCCTCAGATAGAATTATATATTAACATTAAAAAATTTAAAATTATGATAATAGATGACTCCAAAACAACTATCATTTCCCCATGTAGCACCAAGGGCAAACTCTGACAATAAATTGGCTTAAAATTTATCTAGCAGGGGGCTGGAGAGAAGGCCTAGCGGTTACAAGCGCCGACCGCTCTTGCAGAGGACCCGGGTTCAATCCCCAGCATATCCACATGGCGGCTGAGAGCCGTCTGAAACTCCAATTCCAGGAGAACTCCAGTTCCAGGGGACTCCGACACCCTCTTCTGACCTCCGCCGCATTGCACGACACAGGTGCACAGACTTGCATGCAGACAGTACATTCATACACATAATAAATAAATAAAATCAATAAAAAAATTATCTAGCAGTATTAAGTCCTTAAAAGATTTGTGATTATATAACTTGAGATTTAAGCATGTGGGATAAATATGCAGAAAACTATAAAATGATTCACCTTGGGTTCACGCTCAGATTTTAAAAATGATACTATTGTAAGTCCATTAAATAATGCTGTCAAAGCTATGTGTAATTTATGCGGTATCACCAAATATATAATTGGTGATAGTGGAAGTTTTACTGTGTGTTTCTAACTGGTGGTTTGTAATAAAATTTGCTGAAAATCTTGAATGCCATGTTTCACATTATGTATCCAGAAAGACAACCAAATACTGACAAGACAATTCTGCTGTTCTTCACCCTGGGTATCTTAAAGAGCTAAACTCTGACATGATTGAAATTTATCTAAAAAACTAGACATTACTTTCAATAGAGATTTAAAAAATATTTTGGAGATGAAAAATCTTAAATTTATTTAGAAATAGAAAGTATTTTACTTAGTATTTTTTGCCTAGTGTAATAAAATATTAATATTATTTTATTTATTTAGCCATCTTAGCAGCCATATTTATATGTATGTGTATGTAATAACAATAATTAAAGAAAGGGTCATTAAATTGAGAGTGAGTCAAGGGGGCATAGAGGGAATTGGAGGGGGCAAAGGGAGCCATAGAAATGATATAAATACTGTATTAATGTATGAACTTCTAAAAATTAAATTATTAAAGTAAACAAAATGAGAAGAGGTCTCAATGACAAAAACAGGAAAGAAAGAAAAATACAAAGCTGCAGGATATATGGAATTGACTATCTCTAAGAGTGATGTTTGAAAAATGAAAGATAACGAAAATGTCATTATCAGTACCATTATTTACAGAGTTAAATGAAATAGTATAGGATATGAAAGAATGCATTTGGTTGGTAACAGGTTCTCTTTAAATATTATTACATTTATTTTATTTGTGTGTGTAATGTGTGTGTGTATCAAAGTGTATGTAAGGAGGTCTGAGAATAACCTACAGGAATCCATGTCTCCTTTCACTATATGGGTCTGGGGCTAAAACCGAGGTCATCAATCTTGGCAGCAAGCACCTTTGCCGACTCAGGCTCATATCTGATTCTCCTAAAGAACTCAGAAGAGGAATTAAGTGCCATTATCCAAGAGAAGAGACTTCTTCCGAATAATGCAATTAAAGTTTTAATATTTTGATTAACTTAGAAAATGTAGAATTGTCAGTCCAATTTAACTGCAGAAAAACAAGGATAAAATAATGCTAACAAGAAATCTCTGTGTCACTGTTGATTCAACACTTGCTTAAGACATTGCTATTACTGCATTAATGAAAAAAACAATCCAAGAATATGCATTTTTAGATTGCTCTGTGGAACTGAATGCTAAACATTATTAAAGAATGATAGTGAAGACATAATAGAAAATACTAGGTATAATTCAATAAAGAATCTAGAGTAACTTATTTAGCATTAAAATAATAATTTGGAAAGGTTAATTAATATCTAAATAAAATATTCATCTGAAATATAACTGGTGAGTGTTGCTATTTTGTATTGGCAGTTTAAACAGAGATGGTTTTAAATTGGAAGGAAAAGATTGATGAAAATGTAGAGATGACTTACGCTTTAGATTAAGTATAATGTATTCAGGGAAGGATCTTACGAATACTTTTATTGCTCAAGAAAAGATTTATACGGGTCTGGGAATGGAGTAGTGCAGATCCATCAATAGTGTATTATCAGTAGAGGATATGTTCCAACATGGTAGAGACGATTAGGGAAGGACATACAGAAAGTTAAAGAAGAAGATATTCAGAAGAAAAATAGGAGAGTAGATTTATATGGTAACTTCCATGACTTTGAAGTGCCTTTTAAAAGAGAGATAGTGAGTTACCTGCTTTTCATGTACATTTAAACTATCAGAGCCAAAAGACTCAGACTGCAAACTAGTGAAGGAGAAAGCAGCCCTTGAACCATATAGAAGGATGATAAATGTAAAGGGAGACACGTCCAGATCTGCAGGCATGCTAGACGACGAAGGTAAGTGTGCTAAGAAACTGGAAAAGGACTTTTAAAGTCAATTCAGAATAAACAGGACTTGTTAAATACCCATGTACTGGCTCATAGTAAACCCAACAAACTAAGTGCAATAAAAAACTAAGCCAAGGTTTTAGAACTCATGGAAGAAAGAACCATTTTCTCCTGCCATAGTGTCTTAGGCCTTACTTTGAAATACTCTTAAGCTGTGTCTACTTTTGATACTGAGCCTTCAGAACAAACAGGTGGACGGTGACAGTGTGGGTGGCAGAGCCTTGGAGCTGTTGTCAGCAGGGAGAGAGTCAAAGTTCCTCTTGCTCAGCAGAGCTGAGTAGTAGAGACTACATCATAGACCAGTTAAATAGGAAGCTTGGGGTGGAGTAGGGGCTGTTGATCCACAGCAAAACCAGCAGCAACAGATTAAATAAAATAGGGCTGGAGAGATGGCCTAGCTGTTAAGAGCGCCGACCGCTCTTACAGAGGACCCGGGTTCGATCCCCAGCACCCACATGGCGGCTGAGAACCGTCTGAAACTCCAATTCCAGGAGAACTCCAGTTCCAGGGGAATCCGACACCCTCTTCTGACCTCCGCGGCATTGCACGACACGGGTGCACAGATTTGCATGCAGGCAGTACATTCATACACATACAGAAACAAAGTAAAATTAATAAAATAAAGTCTGTATGATTGACAAGGAAAGGAGGAATCTTGCCCAATAATTGAATAGAAATAAAGGAAGAATTATCTTCTAGAGCTGATGCTCCAGAGAAATAAAACAACAAAAATTGCAAGCCATTCCAATTCCATTCTGGCTAGAGAGTGTCATGGTCAGATCTGAGTTCGAGGTTAATTATACTGGGAACAATGTGAGAAGGTAAATCCAATGGGGGCAGGAAAACAAAGAGGTAGGCTTGAACTAAGGTAGTTTTTGGAGAAAGGGAACCATGAGAAGATGTGGGAATCAGTCTCAGGCAGAAGATTCCAAGATCAGCCAAGGCTAGTGACCGGTTCTGAAATTCTTCATGCCGCTTTCCTGTCTTTTCACACTTTGAATGAGGGCCATGAAGTCCACTTCTGTTTCATCCCCTACTACATAGGAAAGGCTGGACTCAGAACTGGTACTTAGAAAACATTTTCCATATGTCTTGAACATATAGACATGAGAACAATGTCACCTTGAGCTAGTATTTTGACCTGTTAGTGTTCCGCATCCCTGTGCTTTGTCAACATATTCCAGAGGCTTCCTGAGATGCTGCTGGCAGTTACTGGAGTTCCTTTTTATTATAACATCAATAAAACTCACTTGATAATAGCTATTGATGTCAATAAAGTTTTTAAACATTTTACCACAGTCCTTATAACATTGGGTGCTAATTGACATTAATACTAAACTCAGTTTATGACCAATTTTTATTGCTGTTTTATGAAGTTATGTGCTCTATGAAGGCAAGGCAAATATTAGTTATAATTTTCTTGTGTCCTCTATTTTAACATCGAAAAAGTAGTTGAGTTTGTTTCGAGTTTCACATGTAGTATTCCCCTAGCATGGATCTCTGATATACTTATAAAGATGTCTTCAAATTTGTAGGCCTATTTAAGTACAAAATCCATAAATTGTTCTCAGTAATTCAGGAAGTCTAATAAATATGACTGCTATATTTCCTTGTTACAATTCAAAAATACTAACGGAAACACATTTATTTTTGTTTTGACATCAACTCCATATGGCCACTTGTTATCGTATGCTTATTTTGGTAAATAGCTTTAAATGCATACACAGTCACACATATAGGGATATGGAGAACTGTCATTTTATTCATGACATTTGGTAAATCAAAACTGACCAAACATGAAATCCAGGCAAATAAATAAAGAACCCTTGAAAACAAAAATGAAAAATTGTAGCAAATGCAGTCTTTATATATGCATTTATACCTAATTGTATACTCGTTGATCAGCAATATGTGTTGGGTGCTATTTTTAATGTGCTTGATATAACAAGGACAAGCACCACATATTTATTGCCAATGGTTCTTACATTCTAGTGACATGGTATATTTAACAATATTTCCAAAGGTAAATTATTGATTTTAGAATTGAAAATTGTTGACTGTCTGGAGAAAGGGAGATACCTCAATGGTAATCTTAAATACTCATATAGCGACTAGAAAGTGATAGAAATTTAGAGTAACTATCCTAGATGTCTTCATTTCTTTAGTATTTTTTTCTTTCTGGGGAGCCTGTTTTGTTCTCTCTCTCTCTCTCTCTCTCTCTCTCTCTCTCTCTCTCTCTCGTGTGTGTGTGTGTGTGTGTGTGTGTGTACATGTTTGTACAAGCATGCATGGATGGGGGTATTTCTTTCAGAGCATGACACATCACTTCTATTTTCTGCGACAGTTCTGTGCTCTTTTCCTTATGCATTTTGGTGAATGTGGATGGTGCTTCTGTCTTGACATTCTGTACCACATTCACTTAGTGATATTTGATTGTTATTCTACATGAGACTGTCCCTCCTCACCACAGTTGCTTATCCTGACAATGCACATGTCAAGGAGAGCATCAACATGGTAATTCACCTTGAAATACATCTTCCCTAGGTGAGTCTATCTCTCTGACAGTTTCTCAGTGAACAAATGGAGATGTTGTAGGAAAAGAAAATCTCCAAAACACAATCATATTCAATTCCATACTTATTTTTTATATTAAAATGATTTTTAAAATTCTTTTTAAAATTTTTTACATTTACTTTTGTATGTGTATGATTGTACTGTCTGCACCTGTGCAGTGCAGTGCAGTGCAATGCTGCAGAGGTCAGAAGAGAGCGTCGGATTTCCCTGGAACTGGAGTTAAAGATAGTTCTCATCTGCCATGTGGATGCTGGGGATCGAACCCAGGTCCTCTCAAGAGCAGTCGGCGCTCTTTACCACTAGGCCATCTCTCCAGCCCCCTTAAAAATTCTTTAGCAACCACAAAGTTTAGGGAATAGTTTTGTTGCAGCAAGTTGATGTCCAAGGTGTTTGTGTTCAGAATACAGTGTCATAATCAGAAACTTCTAGGAAAAATTTCAAATTCCTATTACTTAATCTCTAAGCCTACAAATCTAACCAGTTAGGTTTAGCCAATTTTTCTGGGCACTTCTTGACAGGCACAAAACAGATGTATTGGAATAGGACTTGTTCTGGCAGGTGTATGCATCTATTGATGCATGCCAGTAACAAAATTCCATTTGCATTCTTTTCTTCTTCCTTAAAAGGTAATTCCTCTTTCCCCTTAGAAACTCTTTCCCCCCATATCTACTCTTGTAAGAAAAAGCACCTTCATTGGTTCATGATGAATTCCTGTTTCAATCCGATGATATGAGGTGTGAATTTGCTCACTAACAAAATGTCTTAGTCAGTAGGAGATCTTTATGAACAAAATTACCAAAGAATGGGTGACTGAAATTTAAAAAAAATGCATTTATTTCTCATAGCTGTGAAAATGATAATTAAAATATTAAGGCAGTATCAGGTTCCATGTCTGGTGTGGTTCCTTTTCCTGGTTCATACATAGAACCTCTCTGATTCCATGTCATGGAAAAATCTGTGGACTATTTACTTCTTTTAAGGATTTTGGGTTCGTGCCGGGACCAGAGAGGCTGGGGCTAGTGGTCTGCACCTTGGTGCGGGCGGCTGGGTAGTTACCAGGGCAGGCATCTGCCGCCTCTGCCACAGGTAGGGGGCCGTGGGCGGGACCGTCCTACGTCTCTCGTTCGCGCCAGGACCAGAGAGGCCGGGGCTAGTGGTCTGCACCTTGGTGCGGGCGGCTGGGTAGTTACCAGGGCAGGCATCTGCCGCCTCTGCCGCAGGTAGGGGGCCGTGGGCAGGACGTCCTACGTCTCTCGTTTGCGCTGGGACCAGAGAGGCCGGGGCTAGTGGTCTGCACCTTGGTGTGGGCTGCTGGGGCGTGGGCTAGGTCAGGCACCC
>VZQC01003744.1:4656166-5000840 GCA_009823505.1 Rhizomys pruinosus | reverse complement strand
AAAAAAAAAACTGAGAGAGATATGCAGGACAGTCATGGCAGAATGCATGATCTCGGTTGGGGTGGGGGTGGGGGGAAAGGGAAGGGGAGATATACCTGAACTGAATTGGAAAATGATGTATGAAATGCAGAAAGCATCAATAAAAAAAATGTTAAAAAAAAAAAAAGGATTTTGATCTCATCACAGTTGTTCCAATCTCCTGGCCTCATGTATGTCTAATAACCTCCCCAAATCCACATTTCCAAATATCATCATATTGAGAACATATGGATTCTGTGGGGCACAAATTTTTAGTCTATAACACAAATCTACATGCAACACTGAGACAAATTTAAACTACAGAAGGCTCTTCACTATATTTAATGAAGACATTTATTTCATATTGGGTGTATCTTAAAGATATAAAAAGTGAGGAGACAGATTCGTTTAAGGAGATCAGTACTGTCAGACTGTGTGCTACTTGACTAAAATTATATTTTGTTTTTATCTTTGGAACACAGCCCTTCTAGGGGTTTACTGGGCAGTGACTTCTTTCTTAGATAACATGATCCTCCCTCATCTCAATGTGAAGGATTTTTTTTTTAATGACAACGGACCTGGAGCTTAATAATTTTGTTTGGATGGGAAATACATTTAGAGTTACCTGACAAGAATGTGATAGTCAAAGGCAGAAGCTGACTGGGGTGAAGACAGTTAAGGCAAGGAGAACTGATAGACGTGAGGAAATCCTGCAGAACAGGAGATGGCACGGGACAGCTACTGCCTCCAGAATTGGGCAGCAGGAATAACGAAAAAGCATGAAGGAGCAGTGACAAGTCAGGTCATCCTAGGGGCCGTGCCTTCCCTTGCGTTTTCTATTTTTTTTGTCTTTTTTAATCTTTTCAGACATCTTTGTTTTTGAAATTTATTGAGCAATACTATTTTATAAGATATTTGACTAAGTAACAGTAGTTTAATTTGACATTGAACAGAACCTGATTACTGCTTAAGCAAGTAAAGAACTAGAGAGAGAGAGAGAGAAGGAAGAGAAGGAAGAGGAGGGGGAGGAGGAGGAGGAAAAGTCGAAGGAGGAGGAAGAGGAGGTAGATAAAAGATTACATGGAGTGCTGGGAATACAAAGCAAACCCTTCTTAGATATAGGAAACAAATATGATGGTTGTTGGTTGTTGAGGTTTACAAGAGAGTCAGTGTAGCTAGAAGCAAAGATTCGATTATGTGTGACAATAAGCACAGTGCAATGGGGGGGACATTGCATTGCATGATTGGAAGAAAAAGTTGCAGAGTTGGACAGGGACTGGTCTTAAAGCTGTCTTAAAAATAATAATTTAGGCATTATTTTGAGGATAATGGTGACCCTTTGAAGGATTTTAATCAAGCATCAACATGATTAGATTTGGGTCTCCAAAAGATCACTTTGGCTGCTATGTAGGGAAAAGATTAGAAAGAAATGAAATTTATCTATTATTCATTAAGGTATAGAAATTGGTTGAAGAGCATTTTCAAAGACATCTCTTCAAAGAGTTTAAAAGAGAGAGTTAAACTCTTAACTGGTGATTTAGAAAAAGCCATTTGTAAATAAAATGATAAAAAGTTCAATCATGTTTGTGTACACATGGTGTTACCTTCTAAGATTTGAAACTTATTTTTGCAAATTTCTTTTTCTCAAAAATCTCTAGACCCATACACTTTTTATCATCAAGTAAGCATTATTATTCTATCTGGACTTGTTCAGGACTATCACCCCCACCAAACCTTCAAGAGCAATCAACATTGCCCCTACCCTTAGTATTATAAAATGTTGTAAGAATAATTTGCCAAGGCCTGACCAATTCCTCTCTTTTTAGAATCAACCATGGTTGATGAAGTCCAAACACATCTTAACCTGATCACACTAAATTTTGAACTGAAGTTTAAGTTTAGAAGCCCCTGAGTGATAACAGTTATTATTCACAACATTTGGGCTATGAGATTTGGCTTCTATCACAGGTATATTATTTCCTGCTTCAAGGCCTTTATAAACAGTGCAGTGATAAGAACCTCTGTGAGGGATTGACATTATGAATTTGCAGGCTGGAGCTTTTAATTCCCAAGACCATCCACAGAGTCAGTATTTGGATTCGCTTCCTCAGGAGAATTGTTCACAGTACAGAATTATCAGACAATTTAACACAGCTGGCACTCTGGCCTCAAGAGAAACCAGAAAAAGATTGGGGAGGATAAATGGCAGGTACGTTGAACATGGGCTAGGAAGGGGGCCTGAAGCATAGAGAATCTCATTATAAGTTCAGGGATATTTTAAAATCTCTGAAGGTTTCTTTCCACACTCAGCCAAATTCTGTTAAAATTGCAAAGTAGTATTTGATTATCAGTCTTCCTGTGACCACATTCGAGTTTATCTGAAAGCTTGTCTAATTCTTTTCCTTTTCCCATAATTGGGTGAAATTCATAGTGTAATATAGATTGCCATTTTTCAGCTAAGTCAACTTTGGTATAAAACATTGGCTAGTCTATCCATGATCATGATTGAATTAATGATACAGCGAAGGCGAGAATCCAGTTCCCCTTTCCAAGCCTTGCCTCATGTCACTCAGTGGCAAACAGATTTGGATAGAATCATTAAATTCTGAAAATTAAAAAAACACAAAGAGCTATCTGGTTCATAGTGCATTGACTATTAGAACATCACCTGCACCCCTTTGAAGACTGAGTTATGCTCACAAAGAAGAAAAAAATAGTAGAATAAGAAAGTTGCCTTTTCAAGAAAATTTCCTATTCACATCATATTCTGAAGATCTTCCCCCTCGTCTTAGGTCTCTAAACACATTTCTTGTTGCTTTTCTTATTTATGTTTTTAATATATAATGGAATAAGACTGAAAGGGACATACATGGGAATCGCATTAACTGAAATACAGGAGCATCAAATACATTTGGAGCATCTAAATAACTATGAAGAAATGAAACAAATTAAAATAGCAGATTTCACTAATTTCCCGTAGTAGAAATTACACAGGGTGCTATAGGGAAGACTTAAGAAAAAAATGAAAATAAAATAAGCACACAAAATTCCTTTGTTAAAGAAGGTTTGCTATGCAATTGTGGAAATAAACCATGCCTGCTTGACATCACTCGGGTATAGCACAAGTACTATATAATAAATATAAAAATGGATGAATTGGTTACTTTTTGATTTTCAAAAATGTGAAAATCACTTCAAACTATGAAGCCAAATAGGGCACAGAAGGATATCAGAGTATCCTTGCCCCAGGCAAGTATCACAAGAGACAGGAAAACTACTAAAACCAGTTGCCTGCCTTCCACTCTCATTTCTGCATGCCTTTTCTTTTTCCTTCTCATCATCAAGGGTTTTACTGCTTCATTGTGTACATGGCTAAAATGGCTTCCCTAGTTATTCCCAACTTTATAGAGTTTTAAATGTAAGCACACAGGCCTGAATGATGAACTGTTTGTGATTCCACACTGGTTGTAGGGACAGAGATTCTAATAGTTTCTTTTTAAGATATGTCACTACTACCTAATTGAATTATCTACTGAATTATGAAGATACACATACACACAAATTAAATGCTCAAGATAAGAACAGATGCTAGCAGGATATCTAATACCATGTTTATAACTACTGAACCATAAGTAGTTGTTCTGGAAAGTCTTGGGTAACTAGTAGGAAAGAAAGTATCTGTTAGTTTATGAAAGAGGATAAAGACAAGGAAAAATTATATAGCACAGATAAGTCTAAAGATAGGAAAAATTATACAGTAGAGATGAGTCTAGTATGTTTGAAGAGCAACAGGGCAATAGGTCTTCCTGGAGTTGAAGATTTATGTGGTATGGTTTTGTAGAAATCATTGATTACTGTTTATTCAGGAGGACTAAGTAGTGGCAGATTTATGGTTTCTGCTTTAGATTACAAATGTATCTTTAAATGTTAGTATTTAAACAGTTAACTTCTCTCAACTCAAAAGACGACAAGAGCATTTAACTGACATAATATTAAAATGATCAGGCAAAAGACCAATAATTAAACCCTTACAGTCATTAGCACATTAGATAGAGATTGAAAAGGAGAGCTGTTATGAAAAGTCTGGAAGAATGGCTGAGGAGTTCCATCCACTGCTTGAGGAGCTGAAAGAAGCAAGGGGCTCCCACTCTTCCCCCCCAAAAAGCTTGAGAGACTCCCAAGGACCAGATCCTCAACTGACCCCAACAAAACAAAACCTTGGTTAATCTGGGCTATCTGTATGGCCTTGAGCATCCAGAAGGAAAGTACAACCAGAAATAAATAATCAATAAGACCAGGGAAACTGTAATGCAGAAACAAAACTTGAGATCTTAGTAAAAAGACAAAAAGAAAAAAAAGAGAGCACCGTTGCTTGGCCTGTCTTCAATTCTTACAGGCAGGTGCATATGCTCTGTGGATGCCACTGCTTTTGGCACTCCTCAAAGACATGAGATACAGCTTTTTTACTTTTTAGCCTTCCAATGTGGACTGAGGACTGCTGAGATACCCAGCTTGTGAACTAAGCGGGAATTCAGCCTCCTCAGAATATGGACTGCCATTGTTGGATTAACTCGGTAGTATCATGGAGGCCAGTGCAGGGGGATCGAGACAGGACACATGCTTACTGGACTTCATTTGGGGCCACAATATTTAAATCAGAAGCACGTCAGAAAGGCTTTCCTTTTGCATAAGGTATTTTTTTGTAGTGTAATGTCTTAATCATAATGTACCATCAAATGTTTTAGGAGTATCTTTAATATTTAGATAGTATATTAGCAGCATGCAATAATTACATCATAAGTTCTCAAGCAGAGGCAGTCTATTGCAAGTACTTTCTTTGCTGCCAGTAATCATAGGCTGTTTAAAGTTAGAAAACTGAATAGCAACAATGAATACTGTAGAAATGCACTTTGCTCAGTAATACTTGAGTTGTTGCAATATTAGATTATCCATTTGGTTGTTACAGAAAATCCTTAACTGTAATTGATGGTTGTTGCCATAATAATATATTGCCTGTATTTCTACCTCTATTAATGGGCTTTATGTGCTAGATTTCAATATCCTTGAGCATGGGCAAGTGCACAAGCCTTTTTAAAAAGAAACATGGCTTACTTGCACAAAACTGATCATATTTGAGAGATCGTTAATGCCCTTGAAGTGCTTTTTTTGTGGGTGTGAAACAACTGGTGAGAATTAGAATTGTTCCCTTATTATAGTATTGAAATTAAGTCTACTTAATTTATCAAACATGTTCATGACCTGATTTTATCTACTCGTATCTATCAATAAACATTGTGATACTTGAAAAAAAGAATGGCTGAGAAGATGAAAGAAAATGAGGTCATTGATGGCAGTGAGGAAGAGGAGAGAATTTTGAAGAGACCAGTCAACTGGCCAGTCCAAATCTTCAAATAAGATAAAATTTGAAAAGTGTGCATTATTTTAGACAATTAAGGAGTGACCGAAGACCAGTCCAGTGTGTTGGCATATGCCTTTAATCTCAGTTATGCAGTGGCATAGGCAGGTGTATCACTGTGAGACTGAGACCAGACTGGCATGGTCTATGTAGGAAGTTCCAGGCTCACTGGGGCTGTGGCAGGGCATAGGCAGTGTGGGCAAAGACTGCCCTGCCTGGGTTTTTCTATGAGGAGATGAGTAGAGGGAGAGCCTATGGAAGGAAGACATTTGAAAATAGGGACATAAATTCACAATATGTGTAAAATAAGGAGCAAAAATGATGAAAATCTGTAAAAGGATTTGAAAACCTAGAACTTTGTTGGAGAGTGCCAATACCACATCAATTTGAAGATGTGAATTAAGGGATTGTCTGGAATACTTCTTGATTTCTTAACTGCTTTTATTTAGTTGAAATTAAATCCGCCTAACCATTGTGCGCAGTCAGCTGCCCAAATATTGAACCACTGTTCAGAAATGAGGAATTGGAATCTTGTAGATCAGCAGTTCACCAGGGTTCATATTAAGGCAGAAGTTCTGGGAGAAGATAGAGGGTGGGGGAGGGAGTTAGTGTGACCAAGATAGACTCTGTACATATATGAAATTCTCAAGGATTAATAAAAATAATTTATCTTCAAAGGATAGAAGAACTCAAATTGAGATTTTAAAGCTTTAATTCTGTTGTTCATTCTGCTTCCTCATGATTAGTCACAGTAAATAGCTACAGTTAGAAGGCAAGGAAAGTTTTAGGTGAGCACTAAAGGAGAACTCACGTGTTCAGATCAGGTTTTACAGAATCTAAACATAAAAGGATAGGTAAATATAGGACAAAGTATGGATACTGGATAGATTTCAACACTGATATCATGGATCATAAGGAAAATAGCAATGGTGAAGATGAGGGGGAAGAAAATGACCAAAAAAATGTTCTGAGAAAACAGCCTGGGATGAGGTCAGCTTGAAAAGGAGCTTCACAGGTGGACATCCATGACACAGTGGTGGGTAAAATGTATTTGGACAGGAGTTGCTGAACTGGCATCCTCATCCCTAAGCTTCTTTTCTGAGAGTAGACAGTAATATCCACCCTGTGAAGCTGATCAGAGAGCATTATTACAGTTTGCCATGGGAGGCTTTAACTGTGATTATAACTGCTAATAGGCTACAGTGTTCCATCAGCTCCTCTTATTTCCTACCACCGCTTGCAGAGAGCCAGAGCCACACAGGACATTCTAGTGGGTGACTGCAAAGAAATGAGGTTGTTTTGGTCTAAGTCAAGAATGTGAGGAGTCTGCATTTGACTCCCAGATAGCTGTCTTTTTTCTCTGTCCAAAAAATGGAACATTCCAGATGGCAGACATACCATATTCCTGCACAAAATATAGTTCTCTTTTCAACTTAATTCAGCTTAACATCACTCATGTACAAATATTCTTTTCTTGTATTCTGCTTTTGACTTCAGAGTTGATTTGTTAAGCTTACCAAACTTTTCCTATCCTGACAAATTCTCCTATCACTAGACTAAAGGCAGCTTTCCATCCTATGCTTCGTATTGCTAGGATGATAAATTCAAGTCTAGTTATTTAAATATGGGCGTGGTGGTGCATGCCTTTAATCCTATCACTTGGGAGGCAGAGGCAGGCGGATCTTTGTGAGTTCAAGGCCAGCCTGGTCTACAGAGTGAGATCCAGGACAGCTGGGGCTACAGGGAGACCCTGTCTCAAAAAGACCAATAATAAGTAAATAAATAAATAAATAAAATTTCTGTGCAAAAATTCTTTCTGCAAATTTTAGGCTAGTTAAATTCACTTCAAAGTATTTACACACTGTTACTTGTTTGTTGGTCATAAGCATTGTACTGAGAACCCAATTATGGTATAAATAATAGTAAATAGCAACTGAATTGTCATTACTGCAGATATAGCTTAGGGTTCCAAGTGAAGTATTAATAAAGTTCTGTGATTAACTCAGTCTTTAAATGAAGGAAATGCAAACTAAAGAGATTGCCTCACCAAAAGCATGGAGTGAGTGCTCAGAAAAGCCAGGACTTTGAATTAGATGTTCTAATTCACATGATTAATCAGCATGATACTTTTTCTCATAACTTGTAGGTACCAGATTAGCCATATATTAGATGTATCAGAATTAACTAAGGAATTGATATAAAAGCAGACCTTCATGAGCTCCTCGTAGACTTGACAATCAGAAGCTCTGTGCACAGCAAGCTTCTACAACGAAAGGGGGATTCTGACAAAGAACAAAATGTATTTCTGTTTATCAATCAAAGTAATATCACACTGGAACTCACTCCTTGATCTCAGAAACTTCAAAATATGTGAATTTTGTACTTTAAAAGTGTTGGGATTTTCCGTTCTCATTTATATAAACTGAAATTTTATCAAATTATTTTTATGGTATTCTTTAAAATATTACTCCAAATCACATAAAAAGTGAATGGTTTAGATTTTTAAGTATCAGAGGTCAGTCTAATTTAGAAACGGTGTGTGCTGGATAGCTTTAGTGTCAACTTGACACACCTGGGCTGAGGGAGCCTCAATTGGGGAATTGGCTGCATTGGATTGGCCTGTGGCCACATCTGTGGAGTATTGTCTTGATTGTTGAGCAGTGACAGTATAAGAAGGCAGGCTGGGCATGAGCCAGGGAGCAAGCCAGTGAACAGCACTCCTCCATGACCTGTGCTTCAGCTCCTGCCTCCAGGTTCCTGCCCTGAGTTCCTGCCTTGGGCTCCCTAAGTGATGAACTGTGACCTGGGAGATGTAAGCTGAATAAACCCTTTCCTCCCCAAGTTGGTGTTGGTCAGAGTGTTTTGTCACAGCGATGGAAGACAAACTAGAACATGGTGAAACATCATTCTTTGTCCACTGCTCAATGTGGTTTAACAGGGGGATGGGGTGGGGATAGTATCCGGGCATGCTGAGAGCCATTGTGTTATTTTGTTAATTGTCAGCGATTCCCTGTGGGTCTGTGCATTGCTGTGGGACTGAAGATCACTGTTGCTATAGATATCATGTGACATTAGGCTTCTGAAGTTGATGATAGGGTTGCCATTGATACTTAGCATTCCCTTTCCTGTACACCTCTTTCAGTATCACTAACCTAAATATAGATTTCAGACTCTGAAGTGCATTTGTCACTAGATTATGGATGAATGGAAAACTCATATTTTGGGTGACCCATAAATAAAGATTGAGCTATTCCAACAGATATAGATTTAAGAGTTTCATTTTCTGCTCACTCTTCCCAAAGAAAATGACTTAGCTATATATGAAATAACTCTTTTAATGGCTGAGCTGGAAAAGGAAAATACACACACACACACACACACACACACAACTGACATCATGAGGTAATAGTATCAAGTAACATCTGTTTAATCATTTGCCAGTTCTGTCTTTGGACCCAGCTAATGCTATTTGCACTCAGATTCCTCGAAAGGCTGATTGAAGAATTGCTAGGAATTGCAAAATCTGAAAATTCAAATGGAGTAGCTATGACAGGTAATAGCTGATTCTTTTTGTGGAACTCTCATTTCACTTTTAGTTTAGGAATATTTTCAGGAACTATGAAGCCCTATAAATCTATTGCCACTTGAGGCTATATTTAAGACAACTAAATGCAGAATAGAAATCTATTTGAAACCCCTGTCTAGTATTTTGAAACATCCGTGTTTCTCCTGCTTGTTTTGCATAATCTCCACACTTAACACTATTATCATAGAGAAAGAAATGGGCTCTTTTCTTTCTGCTGACATATGCCTGGTTTGTTAAATAAGATCCCCCAGTCTTATTAGACGAAGGAACAAGACCCTGGCTTCTTGTGGAGTCAGAAGGGAGCATTTATAGCAGTAAGAATCATGTAGCCAAAAATAAATTAGGAATATATATATATCTATATATATCTATATATATATATAGATATATATATACAGATCTATCTATCTATCTATCTATCTATCTATCATCTATCTATCTATCTATCTATCTATCTATCTATCTATCTATCTATCATCTATCTAATCCATCTGCTTCTGTGATCACAGAAACTTAAAGGTGGTTTCTCCATCTTCTGACTTCTTAATATTAGATATGAGTTTTGGTAATAGAATTCTTAAATACTGTCATGTATCCTGATGTTTTCTTTATCTGGTATGCTTATTTAGCATATCCTATTATGCTAGGCTCTTATTATGTCACTAAAATCACAGAATTAAATAAATCACAGATATTGTCCTTGAGGAAGTCACAACCTATTAAGAAATTGCATCAAAGTAAATATATAATTACAGTATAATATAAAAATACTATTAACAGAAATCTGTAAATCTTTGTACAATCTAATGTATGTCTTTTCTTCCTAATTAAAAATAGATTTATACATTTAAAAATTTTGCCTGTATCAATTTTCCTAATAAACTGATTTAGATTATCTTGTTACTGTAACAAAAACCCCAGAACCTGAGAATCTTATTTTAGAAAGAAAGTGTATTTAGGTCACAGCCTTGGAGGCTTAAAGAGTGCAGGATAAGTCAACTTTATATGTTTGGATCTGATAAGAGCCCATTGGCTGCATCATGTGTTGTTCATGGCATCAGGATGGGAGCATGTGCAGAGAGATATCACTTGGCAAGAAAGGAAGACAGAGAGATCACTTGTTCCTTGGTAACAGTGGAGTCCCTTTCTAACTATGTTAGTACCTGTAGAAAGTAATATCCCCAGTGACCTAGGCTGCCACAGTGAAAGGTTCCACATCCTCTCAACAACACTAGAGTGGATACCAAACTCCTAGCACACAAGCCTTAGGATAGACCTAAACCATAATCAACTCAAAGCACACAGTCTTCAGGAGTGATTGACTTTGTTTTATATTTGGTTCTGTTTTATAATACTTCCTCACTGGAGGAACATAGTTATCTGGAATTCCTTAAAATATGACTTTATTTAAAATCTAATGTATACACAGACAAAAAATATCCCAGACAATAAATTTATCTCTGAGGATACAAATGTTCTTCGGGACTTATCTCCTATCTGCACAAAGGTTGTCCTTTACTATTTCCTGGAGTGTAACCTGCTGTCAATGAATTCTCCCTAGACAGAGAAATCTAGGAGTCATGACAATGAGTTAAAGTGACAGAATTAGAGCAGGTGTAAAAACCAGGAGAGAGCTGTTTTACAGCTGGAGTTGGTAAGAGTCAGCAATTCTTTAGATACCTGAGGGGTGAAATGTAACATGCGAAAATGCCTTTTAACCATCACAGCCAGCATAATAGGGGGAAAGAGGATAAACATTAGACAGGAGTGTCTAAAAGCAATATGGTTTGTGGACCATACTATTGCTCATTAAAAACTCAGTGTCCACTAGAAATCACTGTACTTATCAAGTTATATATTTCCTTATGCCCAGAAATAATGTGCTAGAAATAAAGTTACTTGAAACTAACAATGGGAGGAGATTTGTATGTTCCCACAGGTAAAAACACCAATCTAAATGCCTGAAAATGTACAACTTTTGGCTGTGCAGGATGGACTGGGAAATGCCAACAGAGAAGCTGACCCATCTGAATATTAAAGAAAGAGGAACCTCAGACTGCCTGAGTCACAGACACTGAGCATCTCTCTGCATTCTATTGGGGTTAACTGTTTAAAAATGTGCCCTAATGATGCTGAGAAACCTTCCTACTGCTCCCCTTTATAGGAAAGAGAAAAACATGATGGTACTGAAGTCATTCCCTAACTGTAAATTACAGCCAACTGTTATAGTGGTAATTTCTTATAAAACAGGTATAACTACCCTTTTTTAATTGACTGTTAGGCATAGGAACGGTGAAAGGATAATTCTCTATTTAGAGCCAAATTCAAAAGCAAAGTCTTTATAAGGTGTGTAATTAAGCAAAATATATTAGTACAGGAAAGCTCTGATATCAGCAATGAATTATTCTGCCTAGGAGATGTTGGCTAGTGGATCCAAGCCCCCCAAATTATAAAGGCCTTTTGCCTATAAGTGGGATATATGCAAGGAGAAAGGCGGTAAGTCCCTGTTGTCAAAGACCTGGTGTGAGCATGAAAAAATGTTTTGAGATGTCCCTTGCTAATTTACAACTGGCCTCTGAAAGGCTACTAAAGCAATACAGCAAAATATTGGTCTCCTTGAGACAAGCAAGACTCTTCCGTCAGTATCAGGTACACTTCAACTGCCTGGAGATACTGTGCAACAGTGGCAGCCATGTCTCTCTCTCTCTCTCTCTCTCTCTCTCTCTCTCTCTCTATATATATATATATATATATATATATATATCTCCCAAATCTAATTGGCTATTAGCTCTCTCCTTGGAGGAATAACTCACAGGGGATGCCACAAGCTTATGTCCTCTAGTGGTTAGGAGATGTTTTATTTATTTATTTATTTATTTATTTATTTATTTTTGGTCTTTTTGAGACAGGGTCTCCCTGTAGCCCCAGCTGTCCTGGAACTCACTCTGTAGACCAGGCTGGCCTTGAACTCACAAAGATCCACCTGCCTCTGCCTCCCGAGTGCTAGGATTAAAGGCATGCGCCACCACGCCCAGTGGTTAGATGTTATTAGCCACAATAAGAACTTGTCACCCTTTCTAGAGAAACCACAGTTTGTGGATTAGCATACTATCCAAGCATCTGTGTCTATGCTCACAGCTTAGCTTGCCATAATAATTAGTACTGCTTAATGACTGTAAATCCAATTGCTTGTGCTTTGTTAGTAGGATTTAAAAGGTATCACTAGATAAGCTGTCAACCCATAAAGGGGAACAACCTGAACAGACTAGAGTCCAAAATGACAGCTCCAGAGAAAATAGACTGTTTTGCTTCTCACCCACTTGTGCCCCTTTCCCAAAGCCTAGGGAACAACTTGTGGAAGAGGAGGCATGGTAGAATGTAAGAGCTGCAGAGAGATTGGGGTGAATCGTGAGACTAAAGCAATATAGACTGGACTCCTATTTGATCAACATGCTTGTGCATACAAGCTTTTCCAACTGGACTATGGGAACCTTGGGTTGTTCAAAATTTGGACATAGATACTTGCAAATTGGTTTTACATGAATGTTACTTACATTCATTGCTTATGCTTAATAATTTGGCTCACTCCAAAAAAATGTACCAATCAACTAATTATATAGTAAAGTGAGTAATGTCAATGTTATCTGAAAACAACTGTGCTATTATATTGTAGAATCCCTTAAAAAATCAAATAAAAGAGGAAAAAAAGAAATAAAGTTACCATACTTGATCAAAAGAGAGCAAGTGTTTGAGATCCCTGATACAAGAAGGAAACTATAATGAATTTGAAGCAGGGGTGCTGGAGAAATGGTTCAGTGGTTGAGAGTACTAACTGCTCTTCCAGTGGACCTGAGTTTGGGTCCCAACACCTACATTAGGTAGTCCACAATTGCCTGTAACTCCAGTTTCAGGGGATTTGATGCCCTCTTCTAGCCTCCTGGGGCAACTGCACACATACGACATATACTCACACAGACAAAAAGACACATAAATAAAATTACAATAAAGCTTAAAAAAGAATTTGGACAAAGGATTTGGAACAGCTGAGCTAGAGCTAACCTGGAAGCCACGTCCTTGAAGACTAGCTCTCATGGCATCACAGGATACTATACAAGCTGCCAAGGGAGAAGATCAGTCAATGGTCCTACTCAGCTGTAAAGCCTAATAAATAACAATGACTGGCCCAAAAAACTATTGCTGTTGGTGCAATAGTATAGTGACACTTTTATTTTAAGGGGTAATCAACAGCTGTCTAATAAGAATTAAGACCGTCTCAATGTGAGGGACCTAAAGTGTGGTAATGTTAACATAGTCAAATATACATGGCTGATGAGGTCATAGGTCCTAGGTGGAAAAAAAAACAAACAAACTACTTTTGCCACAACCCTAGACCACCGTCATTTCTTACTGTACTCTAAATATGCATCCTCATATTTACAGACAAGTGTACCTTATCAGAGATCATTGTGGAAAGGAGGTGCAGAGATTTTAAGAGCCTGAGGGAGTAAATGACACAAAGAAACAGTCTTTCAGACAGCTGGTCAGTTACTCATATGAACTCTCAGCAATGGTGACAGAATGCACAAGCTCCAACCAGACAAAATTCTCACATAGACATGGGGAAGTGGATGAGAGATCCCAGACCAAGTAAGGAACTTTTGGTAATTGATTGTTGCTGAGAGGGAGAGAGACAGTGTCTTACGAGGTTGGGACTCAGGGTTGGCCCAGTGGTTGGGCCCACTCTGAAGAACATTTGGGGACACAAATAAAACTGTATAGGCTGTGATCTATATCTATATGTATATCTATCTATATCTAGGAATACATTAATTTGGATGAGGACAGTGAAAAAGGTGTGGATAAGGTTAAGGATCTAAATACCATCAAAGTGTATTATATGAAAATTGCAACAATTCAATAAAAGATATAATAAAAAAAGAACTTGAAGAGAAACATAATAAGAAAGATACACCATGGAATGTGAGGTGTAAAATTTTCTATTATTTATGCTTCAAATGAATATACAGATCTAATTAACTCATAATAAAAGTTTAATTATTTGGTGATTGATACAGGGATTCTAAGGTTCATTTTGAATGAATGAGAATACAATAAAATAATTCTTTTTAAGAAACTCTGAGGAGATTTGTTCTGTTAAATATTAACATGTTACAAAATCATGGTAATGTTAGCATAAAAATGAATATTCATATTAATAAAATAGAATAAAAATTATAGCCATGTTTAGGAGACTGCTTAAAGAATTGAATATAAAAATAAAATCACAAAATTACTAGAAGAAAAACATAAGAATGTATTTAGAGTTCCCTGAATTTGAGAATGTTTTAATATAAGAAGATCAAACAAAGGTTGGCTCAGTGGTTAAGAGCACTTCCCATTTTTGCAGAAGGCTGGGTTTTCTTAGCACCCTCATGGTATCTAGCCACTGTGTTGAATTGCAGTTCCAGGGGCATTTGACACCCTCTTCTGGCATCTATGGGACTTGCATGGCAGCCATTAAAAAAGATCTTTATGCAGAACTAAATGACTAAAAGTTTTTAAATATCATGACTTCTATTTTTCAGTTTAAAATGGACCTAGAATCACATACATACCAATAATAGATAAATTTTGAATACCATGAATATGTGAACTTGATTCACAACAATAAGTAGAAGATATGTGTACTCTGACGAAAGAAATAGATAAAGCATATGACCTGGAATTTGTGAAATACAATGATTGACAAAGAAGCTTATGGTAAGGCCTTTAGCTCAGTGGTAAGGACAGTATAAAGATCAGGCCACTTTAATGGGCAGGTGGGTTATGGCAGCCTGGAAATCCTGCAGCTAAGGATCCAAGCTGTTGAAGATGACATGTGTCATGGATTACATTACTTTTATTATAAACACATTCCTTTCTTGTTGAAATATACTATCCTACCACAATGAAGTCAGTTCGACTATGTAATTTTCTTTGACCAAAGGAATATAACATCTAGGTAGAAGTTTAAAGGACTTTTTTGTTCTTCCTTTTGTTCTTTGCTGTTCAATGGCGAAGGCAGCAAACCTTCCCTACACAGAATGAAAAGTTGACACAGCAGAGCTGCAGCTTAACTGTGAGTAAATGGAGTCTTAGTGAAGAATGTCCATATGATGTTGTAAACCAGAAACCACAGAACCATTTATTTCTTTGTTATATACTGCTGCTATATAAGGCCTGCATTCCAAACAAAGGGCTAAATTAATGGTGGAACCTGCTTTTAATCCCAGCATCTGAGAGGCAAAGGCAGGCAGATCTCTGTGAGATGGAGACTAGCCTGGTCTTCATAGCGAGTTCCAGGCCAGCTGGGGCTACAGGGGGACTCTTTCTCAAAAAGACCAACTCCCCCAACATACATACAAAAATAAACAAACAAGAGACAATATATTGAGAAAGAAAAGACATGATGTGAGAGTGAGTTGAAAGATGCTCTTATCATAAATGGAAATAATTAGGTAGCAGGTGATAGGCTTAGTGAGCTAGTCACTGTGGAGTGTCAGATGCTTGAACTGCAGCTCTGCACTCAGTTGACAAAATAACCTGAAAGGTGTGATGCTTTAGTTTGGACACTGCTGTGATTTAGTTTTACTTCAGTGTAGTAATTTATTGGAATATTACAAAAGAGGCTCTTATTCCACTCCTGACCTTTTAATATTCCTTAGGATTTATGTTGTCTCACATCAGAAAAGGGAAACAAAAATATTAGAGTTCATTTGATTTGGACTTCTTTTCTTGGTTTATTTTAATTTTGTGTTTTTGATCTAATAGATTTGTCTTGAAAATAATGTATTGGGGCTGGAGAGATGGCTCAGCAGTTAAGAGAATTGATTGCTCTCACAGAGGACCAGGATTTGATTCCCAGTACCCATGTGGCTAATAATGGTCCTTAACTCCAGTTCCAGGGGATCCATTGCCTTCTTTTTACCACAGAAGGAATTGGACAGCATGGATACACTTCACACATGCGGGTAATACACTCATACACACACACAAAATTAAATAAAATAATTTAAAATAATATATCAATTCCTTTATTTTTATCATGTGGTACATAAAGTTCATTATAGAGAGTGGTGACAGGTGACTAGAAGAAGCTGTTCAGCTTGATATACTGCCTGCCTGGCTCTGAGAGGCAGAAGCAGAGTTGATGATATTGATATCTTCATATCCTGTGCACCCACCAAAGGGACCATGACTGGAAAGCATTTGGAACGAATCTGGAAAAAGTATGTGATAATTTGCAGAAAACTTATTTGGGTTTAATACAGTGAGATGAAGTACAATAAGG
Organism: Rhizomys pruinosus; assembly: GCA_009823505.1. Taxonomy (NCBI): domain Eukaryota; kingdom Metazoa; phylum Chordata; class Mammalia; order Rodentia; family Spalacidae; genus Rhizomys; species Rhizomys pruinosus. The sequence continues at coordinate 4,984,490 of VZQC01003744.1, read as the reverse complement.
ACATTATTCATATCCTTGTGCTCGTTAGACAAAATCCATGGAGTATGATGAGAACAAATGTGCCCAGCTGTATTTTATGTGCAATAACAAAGCTTTGATGCCATCCTCAGTGGGGATACTAAGTTAAGGTTATTCTGTATGCAGGGACCAACATTCCAGTATTTACTGCCAGATGCCTTCCTCATCTTACCATGTTCTAATTTTAATAGTGGCACAATATAAAGATCCCTAGATTTAGGTTCTATTCTTGTTTCCTGAGCTGAAAATCATTTCCAACTGCCACCCATATATGTTCTATGGCCTCTTACATTAAATATATGTTATTGAATTGAATTGAATTATATTCTAATTATAATATACTCTTCAATCTGGTACTAATGATGCATACCTGCAACCACAGAACTTAGAGGCAGAGGCAGGAGGATTGCAAATTCAAGTCTAACTTGAGTTACACAGCAAGTTCCAGACAAAGCTGTTTCAGAAACAACAGGAACAAAAACAAAAACAAATAAAACTGTGAGTGCACACACACACACAGAGACACAACTAGTCACACAAACAGACACACCACACACACACACACACACACACACACACACACACACAGACAGAACAAAGCCTTGCCAAGTTATTAATTGATCCCTGTTCTACCTCTTCAAATTATGTCATTTATAAAACTCAAATGATCCTTCTACTAGTGTTTTGTCTTTAGACACAAATTGTATTTCTTGGCAAACTGTTCTTTCATTTTCCATGGTGGATAAAGAATGAAAAGGCCTCTCTAGAAAGTGCAGGCATCAAAGAGGTTGTGTCATTGTAAAGGTTTTTGTCCTGTAAGAAGACTAGAATTTAGTTACCCACAACTGCAGCCCACAGATGAACCCAATAAAGAATTCTGGCTCAGCAATTGTAAAGCTTGGAGTTGCTGCTTTTGAGCAGAGACTTCAGGCACAAAAGTCCTACATGGTGGGAGGCCTCTTTGGGTGGCAAATGTGCACTCTGCTTTGTGTTCAGCATGGGGACAAGAGACAAATGCAAATCACAATTATCAACAGTCACAGGGTGGATTGAGGTATCTGGTATGCGAGTACCAATACTTCTAAGATTTTATTCCTCACTCATTAACATTTTTTTCTTAAATGCATTTTCTAAACTTTCCTGAGTCCTGTTTTTTATTTCTGACTTCTGTAATGTCAGCAGGCTCCATGATTCAATCTTCAGCCTTAATTTCTACTTACACTGCACAATGTTTCTGGTGTTCAGTATCAGTTACATTTCTAACATTTATATTCTTGTCTCTAGATCAAACTTTTCTACTGAGATGCAGAATTTTATCTCCAACCCCAGATTTCTTAAGTTCAACTGTCCTTAATGAGTTTATGAGCAAACGTTGAATGCAAACAACCATTCTCACCAAAACACCAAACGTTTAGTGAAGCCATCACCCCATTGTTGCCCTTCCATGACTCCGGACACCTTCTTAGTTTTATTTCTTCAGTATTCCTTATGCTTCTCTTCTTTTCTCAGTCCCTATTTAAACTGTTCCTTATCATCTCTCATATAGGCTACTGTGATAACTAACCTTCTAGAAGGCTACCTACGCTTTTTCTTTTTTTAATTCTTCTCATCCAATTTATCCTCCATTATGTCTTTCTCCTCAAGATTCCAAAACACAGATCAAATCCCATCACAGGACTTCTTAATGGCTTCCCAGATCTCTATAGACACTTTCTCCATGGCCTGGTCCACACCACTTGTATTTGTGTGAGCAGAAGCCTCTTGGGACTGGCATCTCTGCCTCCCCTGCACCATAGCTACTACTTTCAGTTGGTGTTCCTGCAAATAAGTACCTGTTTTGTTTACTTGGGAGTAGCTCCACTCCATCCATTGGCCAGATTCCTACTCACCATAGAGCCATCCTCCCAAATACCTTCCATTCAAGTCCCTGGATGAAATGTACATGTGAGTCCAGGCTGTGATGGCATCTTCCTTTAGCCTTCATTTTTGCCACCATTGAAGACAGCCTTTAGTTTAGTTATGCATCTTTTTTTACAATTAACCATGTACAACTTTTTTTTTTAATGTCAAAGAACAAATTTAATAAAAGATTAAAAAGTTTTAGGAAAAATGTTTGGTTGAATTGAGAAAATCATGAATAAGAAAAATATGCTACATGCATAATCAATATAGTGAAAATATGCTACATGCATAATCAATATAGTGAAAATATGCTATATGCATAATCAATATAGTGAAAATGATCATCTTACCAAAAACAATTGAATGCAATTACAATAAAAAACCCACAACATTCTTCCAGAGCTAGAAAAAAATCATCTCCCCCCCTCGAAAAAAAACAAAACAAAACATGTAAAACTTTTAAGAAAGAGCAATGTCCCAGTGCCTGGGACACAGTAGGTGCAGAGTAGTATAAACAGCATTGCTTATACTAATGAATAAATAGATATATAGATTTTCTAGGGCATATCCCGGTGCCTGGGACAGAACAGGTGCAGAGAAATATAAGCAGCATTGCTTATACTAATGAATAAATAGATGTACAGATTTTTGCATAAAATAATTCAAATATCTCCTATTAGGGCTCCATAAGGAGCAATAATTTGAGAATATCTTAGTGACTAATTAATTTTATTTTCTTACAAAAATAATAAGGCTCTGACATTCTGCGGTGGTGTGAAAGCTAAAGTACTGAGGAGAACCTAGACTAGCTTTGGCTTATTTACTTTGATTGATAACTAGAATACATTTCTTATATTTGTTAGTGCTTTACAAGCCCCCAAAGAAGCAAAATTGACTGATATTTCTAAGATCTCTTTTAGCTAGGAAGAGAATCTGTAGATCTTCTAATAAAAGTTTTTAGTTGTTTTTTTTTCAAATTAAATATAAAAGAATAATGTGCTCCTTTAGAATGATCTGTGTAAAACATTTATTGTTGTTACAGTAGCCTCTATCTGGATTTTGCAAAAAGTTATTTTAAGGAATTCAAGTCTTTCAGGCAGCACAGCGCTTCATACACTTCTTCAGTTTTGGGACACAGCACTGTGACTATCTCTTGGAAATGAGGAGTAATATTTTTATTTAATAATGTATGATGTTAGACCAAGAGGAAACTTATTATTTCTGACAAGGCATGTAGGAATTTACTTAGATCTGACTAAAAGGAAAAATGAAATAAGCTAATTTTGATTCAAAAACTCCAGTCTTCGCTTAGTTGGGAAATGAAGGGTTCATGATGATGTAGTCATGGCAACCAGATCTGAGGGAGCTGAGCTTTGAGTGCCCTTGTCCTCCATCAGTATAAGGTGACAGATCCTCTATCCAGAGTTAGAATGTTAGCAAGTTGATCTCAGGAAATTATCAGCTGAACCATTTGTTACTACCAGAGACATGTTTTGAGCAGATGACTCAGGATTAGGATTCTTAAAGTAACTTCCTAGAGGTTACAAAGTGAAATTGTTTCAAATTGAAAACCCAAAGCTTCTAGTTATATTTTTATTATGCTATTTTACTTTAGGGTTTTTATTATTTTATTTTAATTTTTTTTTCTGTCTATCTTAAAAATGAAACTCAAGTGTCTCCTCAGTTTATTGCCTTTCCAGATGGGTCCCTCCTGGTTGTACCACAAAGTATATGTGTCTCTGCTTCATTGCTGCATCACCAGCCTCACACCATGAAGAGTCAAGAATCTGAACAGAGAGGTTATGCTCCTTTACACGAAGATGGATCTAGTTCCCGTTGTAGGCTCTTTAAAGCTAATAGTGACTTCTGAAACAGAACCTCAGACTTTCCCAAAGCCTTCCTTGGACTTCTGTACTATGTATTCTCTGTCCATTATTGCCAGTCAGCTTTCTATTGTATGACAAAATATCTGAGATGATCAACTTAAAAAGGAGAAAGGTTTCTTTTGGTCCAACATTTTTGGAGGTGTCTATTCATGGTGAGTTGATGTGTTGGCAGGTGAATTTGCTCAATCAATCTGTGGTGGTGGAGTGGAAAAATGAGAGAAAGGGAGGAGCTAGGTTCTCGTTGTCTGCAAGGTCACACTCTCAATAATCTAAGATCTCTCAATAGGATCCAGTTCTTTTTAAACAAGATATATATTTATTTTATTTCTGTGTTTTGCCTACATGGATATGTGTGCACTATACATGTGCAATACCTACACAGGCCAGAAGAGGGCATAGGATCTTATGTAACTGGAGTTATGGATAGATAACATGGAGTTGTTTGCTGCCATGTGGATGCTCAGAACCAAATCCAGGTCTTCTTTTTTTTTTTTTTATTTTATTTTTTTAAATTTTATTTATTTCCGTATGTGTATGAATGTATTGTTTGCATGCAAGTCTGTGCACCCGTGACGTGCAATGCCGCGGAGGTCAGAAGAGGGCGTCGGACTCCCCTGGAACTGGAGTTCTCCTGGAATTGGAGTTTCAGACAGCTCTCGGCCGCCATGTGGGTGCTGGGGATCGAACCCGGGTCCTCTGCAAGAGCGGTCGGCGCTCTTAACCGCTAGGCCATCGCTCCAGCCCAATCCAGGTCTTCCTTAAGAGCAGCCAGTACTCTTAACCAGTGAGCCATCTTTCCAACCCAAAGTACTCAGTTCTTTTTTTTTTTTTAATTTTATTTATTTCTGTATATGTATGAATGTACTGTCTGCATGCAAGTCTGTGCACCCGTGTCGTGCAACGCCACGGAGGTCAGAAGAGGGTGTCGGATTCCCCTGGAACTGGAGTTCTCCTGGAATTGGAGTTTCAGACGGTTCTTGGCCGCCATGTGGGTGCTGGGGATCCTTTGCAAGGATCCTTTGCAAGAGCGGTCGGAGCTCTTAACCGCTAGGCCATCTCTCCAGCCCCAGTACTCAGTTCTTAAAGGTTCTACCAACTTCCATTTGTGCCACAGACTAGGGACTAAGTCTTCACCCTTAGCTTCTGGAGAAGAACATCTAGATTCCAACCCCAGTAACCATCAATAAGTACACAGTGAACTCTACATTGTTAGTGATAGTGAGAACCTGGAAACACTGGGAAAGTGAAATAATAATAATAATAATAATAATAATAATAATCTTAACTTCTGAATTCTTATTGAAATAAGTTGTGGGACATTTTCTATTCTGCTAGGAGACTTTAATTCTCAGTAATGTAATTAAATAGCTATCTGCATATTATAAATAAGAAAATTGGGTCTTGGCAAAGTTCAGCAACTTGTTTTAAGGTCAACAACCAGTATGCATCAGAAGTATAGCTCAGTTCTACCTTTTCTGTCCACAAAGGTTAGGGTTATTTTCTTTGTGTTAACATGCGTTAATTAGATATATTTACAAGGATAATATGTAAATTTAAATATACAAGTTCCACTGACCAAATTCAGACTCCATTAATCTACCCCCTTTGAAATCTTTAGTAATCACTAAGTATTCAGTTTATATTTACTCTTTTCAGTTTTATAAAAGAGAAAGAATATGTGGTTCACATCTTTCTGTGAGTGGCTTATTTTACTTAATACAACATCCTCCAAATCCATCCTTTTTGCTCCAAATGGCAGGACAGGATATAATTCCTCTTTATGCCTGGATAATATTCCATATGTATATATTTATTTATTAATTTGCCAATGGACTGCATTATTTGGCTATTTTGAGTAGTGCTGCAATCTACATAGCTGAACAGGCTCCCTTTGATATGTTGACTTCATTTGCTTTGGATATATATCGAAAAGTGGAATAGCTCCATCTGTGAGAGATTTACTCTTACATTTTTAAGAACTTGCATGCTGTGTTCCATAATGTGTGTAACAGTTTATGATTCTAGCAACAGTGAATGAGAGTTCCTTTTTTATCTATACATCCTTACATGCCTTAAATATCATTATTTTGTTTTGACAATAGCCATTCTATTGAGGCAGAGATTGCATCTCAGTACAGTCTGATTTTCATTTCCCTGATGGCTCGTGATCCGAAACATTTTTCATATATGCTGGCCATCTACTTCCCTATTCTTGAGAGAACTGATTTAGATTGTTTGCCCATTTTTTATATGGAACCACAAAAGACTTTTTTCTCCCAAATAATCAAAGCTATCTTAAACAAAAGAACAGCACTGGAGATATTATGATATCTGATTTCAAGACATAGTCAATAAAATAGCATGACACATTCATAAAAACAGACATAGGTCAATGGAACAGAATAGAAATCACAGAAAAAAAAATCCAGATATTTACAGATAACTGTTTTCTTTTTCTTTCTTTTTTTTAAACTTTATTTATTTTTGTATGTGTATGAGTGTACTGTCTGCATGTAGGTTTGTGCACCCGTGTCGTGCAATGCTACTGAGGTCAGAAGAGGGCATCAGATTCCCCTGGAACTGGAGTTCTCCTGGAACTGGAGTTACAGACGGTTCTCAGCCGCCATGTGGGTGCTGGGGATTGGACCCGGGTCCTCTGCAAGAGCAGTCAGTGCTCTTAACCGCTAGGCTATCTCTCCAGTCTCATTCTTTCTTTCTTTTTTTTTTTTTTAAAGACAGGGTTTCTCTAGAGTCCTAGCTGGCCTGAAACTCATTTATGTAGACCAGACTTGCCTTGATTTCACAGAGATCCACTGGCCTCTGTCTCTCCAGTGCTAGAATTCATGGTATGCTCTACCTCACCCAGCCTACAACTGAGTCTCATTAAATATCTCATGCAAGACACTGGGGAAAGAGCAGCCTCTTCGACAATGTGCTGAGAAAACTAGGTCGTGATATGGAGAAGATTGAAACTCAACTAGACTCCAACTCAAGTCACACATCAGCTCAGAATGCACCAGAGACCTAAATACAAGACCAGAAATCCTGAAGGTACTAGAAGAAAACATAAGAGAAAACCACTCTGGCATAGAAAATGATTTTCTGAAAGAGAGCTCCAAAGCATGGAAAACAGAAAGAACAGATCCAGAGGGATCACATGTCTGGTTTTCTCTGTTATAGTTTAACAAAAGAAATTTGCATTTCCTTAGTTTTGTGGTACTGGAGGTTTAGAAATGTAAGATCAGCTCCCAGGTGGTTTCTGGAGTTCTCTGTCTCCCACATTTTTTAAAGGATGTAAATCTCATCAAAGTGGCTCTATTCTCATGGCTTCCATCTACATCTAATCACTTGTCAAAAGCCCACTTAGAAATTCCTCCACACTGAGGCTCTAATACATACACTGTGTAGAGATAAGAATAGTCACACTATAATGAAAGTGCCAGTAATCAAACCAAGACAAAGACGTTGTGACATTAGGGCAGTTGTTTCACCGAGTTTGGGAAACTAGACTGCTGAAGGAGACCTGATAAGGAAGCACAAAAGCCCATCATTCCACATGTGTTGGTTTCAGAAGAGATGCCACCATGTTAAGAAGGAAATGTAGCACATTGGATTTAGAACAGATAATTGAGAATATACAGTAGAAGAATAAATAGGTTTCACCTACCTACCAGATCCCTGGTTTGCCACTTTGTAAACAACTAATGTTAGTACATTTCAATACCCTTTCAAAAAGTCTATGATTTTGTGAGAATGCATTTTTAAGAGGAAAATTTGATCATATATACCAGCATGTACAATTCATGTGAATTTGATACAGCAATCACTTCAATTCAATTCAACAAGAGAATAAAGAATCATAAACAGAAGAATTTAATATATTTATTTAACACCTTCAAGTCCAGGTATCTTAACCCTTCTATTGCTTCTGAACACAAGGCTTTTATGGAGTGTAGCTGTCAGGTTGACTTTAGCATGTTATTTTGCTTCTGAATAATTCTTTTTGCTTCTTCTTTCTTACTAGATCAAATTCATTAATTTAGTTGGTAAGGACCTACCTGCTGAATTCTTACCATGTACCATGCAGTATTTAAGCACTTAAAATATTTGTGACCAGGATAAGTTAAGACCCTGCTCTTAAGGGTCCTTCAGTGGAAGACAAAAGTCAAATAATAAAGCAATCAAATAAATGATTATTGTGGGTAGCAAGTGAGTCATGTTCTGATAGGGGAAAAGTCCTCCAGGAAGGAACGTCTTGAAGTATGTGTTTAAGAAAAGATCAGTTCCCTTTCTTCTCTCAGTTAGTCTAACTTTCTGTTTTCATATTACCTGAGTTCCATTACCCTCTCTGTCTCTCGTCTCCTTTATCATGATTTCCCTTCTAGCTTTGTTACTGACATACATGTAAAAATAAATACACAAAATATATAATTTTAAATGTAGGCTCTACATATGAGAGAAAAAACATGATAGCTATCTTTCTGAGTCCAGCTTATTTTACTTGGTATAATGACTTCCAGTGACATCCATTTTCCTATGAAGGTCATGAATTCATTTTTCTTTGTGGCTTAAAGATTTCATTATGTGGGCTGGAGAGATGGCATACCGCTCTTGCAGAGGACCTGGGTTCGATCCCCAGCACCCACATGGCAGCCGAGAACCGTCCGAAACTCCAATTCCAGAAGAACTCCAGTTCCAGGGGAATCCGAGACCCTCTTTTGACCTCCGTGGCATTGTGCGACATGGGTGCACAAACTTGCATGCAGACAGTACATTCATACACATACATAAATAAATAAAATTAATAAAAAAAGATTTCATTATGTATATATACTACATTGTCTTCATCCATTCATTTCTATTGGATGACATTTAAGCTGGATCCATTTCTTGGCTATTGACAATATTGCAGCAACAAACATGGATCTGCAAGGATCTTTGTGGCATGTGACATAGAATTCCTCAGTAAATAACCAAGTGTAGCATAGTTGGGTCATAGGGTTGTTTCATTTTCAGGTTTTTTTTTTTGTGTGTGGGGGGGATCTCCATACTGAAGGAAATAACTGTTTTATAGAGCTAAAATAGCTTTGAGACTGACTTGAAGGATGGGGAAAGGACATTTTACCACCATGGATTAGGGTAGCGCATTATGGAGACAGAAACTGTAAGGAAAAAAAGCATAATTTGCCAATTTCACAATTGAAAGATCCATATAACTGAGGCAATGTGAGACATAGTACAAAATAAGGGATATGGGTATGAGTCAGATCATTTGAGGTAATGAAGACTATAAGATTATATTTTATTCAAGGTATTAAGCAGAGAAATGCTTGCTCTGATGTATATCTTAAAATGAAAAAACTGAATTCCTAAAAGTGTTGGGTAGAGACAAGATTACAGGGGAAAGATCAAGAGTAGGAACAGAAACATTCGTGAGTAAGTTAGTAATGTAGTCTGAATTAGAAGTCATGGCTGTCTTGGGGCTGGAGAGGTGGCCTAGTGGTTAAGAGCACTGACTACTTTTGCCAAGGACCTGGGTTCAATCCCTAGCACCCACATGGCTGCTGAGAACTGTCTTTAACTCCAGTTGCAGGGGAATCTGACACCCTCTTCTGACCTCTTCAGCACTGCATGACACGGGTGCACCAACCTACATGCAGACAGTACACTCATATACATAAAAACTAAAATAAAAAAAAAAGAAATGATGGCTGTCTGGATTAGGCCAGTATGTAACTAGAGAGCACTGGATGTATTGGGGCACAATTTATGACATGGTTAATAGATATTTTCGATATATTGGGTATGGAGCATAAGGATCAAGGACAATTATGGATTAAGAAAAACTGCATTTCCCAGTGGAGTGATAAGGTGTGAATGTGGGATTCCCTGTGATGCAGACAGTTGAGTGAGAAGCAAGTCTAACTGAATGGACTTTATTTACTGTGGTAGCCACCAATGCATACCTGTGTCTAATGGGGTTCTATTTACACAGAGGATTTAATATGTATTCATTGAACTGGCATGTAGAAAAGTCCCTGTACCTATCTCATATCTCTAAAACTCAGTTGAAGGTATCCACTGAGAAAAGCTTATTGACTTTGGAATCCTATTACCCAGATTTTAGAAAAGGTCAATTCTACCCTATTAATCACTAAATAGATGTAATCGCTTGTACTCTAAATTGTAAAATTGCCTCCACGTAATTCACCAGTCTTTCTGCAGAACCCCTATTAACCCACTGGGAGAAATGTTCACTTGCTAAGTGAACACAATATTTGTGTATCAGCCAGAACCGGAGAGGCCCATTGTCACATTATGAAAATTAGCTTTCTTTTCCCTTGAGGTAAATTGCAGATTCTTGCAAATAATATAAAATGTGACCTATGTTCCATATGATAAGGGAAATATCTCCAATCATCCAGATTGTTCAATAAGACAGACTTATTTTTTCACTCATATTTTAATTGCTATAATGTCAGCCTCAGAGCTCATTAAAAATTTTGAGGCACCATATCTTGGGTATAAAATATTTTTATTGAGAAAATGAATTTTTTCCTGCCTTGAGAATAGCTCTCTAATTAGAAAGCACATACCATTAGTGCAAGTCTATCGCATTAAACACACACTCTGATGAATTGATAATTCATCTCAATCTCAAATTATAATCATTTTATTACCTTTCTGCAAGAAAGAAGTCTCCTGTGAGGGAAAAACAAAGTATAAAGATACTTTGAGAAATTTGACTTTTCTTGTCTCGCTGAAGTCTTGACAGTCATGGTTGCCTAGATTTTTTTATTTTCTTCTCACCAGTCAGTTGACATTTGAGCCAGCTTCCTCTAATCTGCAACCCTACCAAGACCATCTCATAATTGCTGAAATATTATTGTGTAACAATCTCACAATTTTTATCTGCTGAGAAGGAGCTGTGAGGAAAGCTACATCTGTCACCATTACAATCTCCTCCATTGGCTGTGGAAATGGTAGACATCTGAAGAGCCTCTTCTCTGTCCTGCCACAGACACTGTCTAATGCCAACTGAGAATAATTGCCTGCTATTGTCATAGAATCAGCAGTTTGGGGCAGCATGTAATGGATTATCTTTCAAATTTTCTTCATTAGAAACTCTCCCAGTTTAATTTACCCGACTATATGGAGGTTAAAGATCTGCTGGTAAAGCACTCATCATTAACAGTGATTATTCACCGTCACTCTTGAGTAGGCAAGTTCCACTGTTGGAAATTTTCTCTGCTATGGAGAATTAATAGGAACTGAGGAGTGAGGGTAGGACGCATCAGGACATGACTCTAAACAGGAAGATGGGAGAAACCAAAGTGACACAACCGGGTAGGGGGGTTGGGTCTTTGTCAGAGCAAAGAGCAGAGGCAAATGTGGAAACAGAGACAATGAAGACAGTCTGCATTCCCCTAGCTGTGTTCTAAACAGCCTCTTTTCTCCTTAAGATTCTTTTATTAGAACATCCATATGAGAATACATGCTGTGGTAAACTCTGCCACTGTGATAAATTAGGAACAAACCAGGAACGTCTTTCTCAAGTACCTGGGAACCATCTCTTTACATGTTCATCATTAGGATAAACCAGGTCTCCCTCTCTTGCCTGACTCTGGCATTATTTGAAAATTACACTTAGCACAACCACGTTGGCCAACTTTCTCCCTTCCTTTAGGAGAGTTTTACTTGAAACATCTGGAGCCAATTCCCTGGCTATCTACTTTCTTTTTTTTATTTTTTTTTATTTTTTTATTTTTTTTTTTTTAAGGTTTTTTTTTTTGCTTTTTTTTTTAATTTTATTTATTTCCGTATGTGTATGAATGTATTGTCTGCATGCAAGTCTGTGCACCCGTGACGTGCAATGCCGCGGAGGTCAGAAGAGGGCGTCGGACTCCCCTGGAACTGGAGTTCTCCTGGAATTGGAGTTTCAGGCGGCTCTCGGCCGCCATGTGGGTGCTGGGGATCGAACCCGGGTCCTCTGCAAGAGCGGTCGGCGCTCTTAACCGCTAGGCCATCACTACTTTCTTAAAACCTTACATCTTAACAAGGCTATGGCTCTAGCTATTCCGTCCTGTGGTTTCAGGCAGTTGAGAGGAATCAGGGAGCCCCAGGCCCATCTTTCTAGGGGCTCCCACTGATGCTTGCACCAGAACCTCTTAGATATCTTATTAAGATTTCTGCATCATTCCAGAAAGTTTTAAAATGAAAATATCTAGGCATGGGAACTTAGAATCTTTCTTCATGAATTGAAATCTCAACACAACTGCTCTACATCTTCAAATTAAAAGTAAAATATGTCATGAAGAAATTATTGAAAAAGAGAAAATTTGAACAGTAGAGAGAAGAATTTTGATTACTCCTGCCCTTTTTGAAATAGGGTCTCCCTGTAGCCTCAGCTAGCCTGGAGATCATACCAGGCTGTCCTCTAATTCACAGATATGTTTCTTTCTTCTGATCCTGAGTGCTGAATTAAAGTCACTCACCACCATGTCCAGCTCCCTCCCCCATTCAGTTGCAAAAACATAGAAATGGTAGAATTCAAAACTTGATTGTAATGATCCATAAAAGGTACCCTAAGTCATTTGATTTCTCTGCCTGTTTATGTTCAGTCTTTTCCTTAAAGGAACTCATCAGCTGGGGATGCATTGCCCTCTTAACAATTTCTGTTGAAGAAAATTTCAGAATCTCCCATCCCCCATTTAACTGAATGTTCAATGATTTATTTGGTAATATTTCTTAGAAAATCATTGTGAAATTATTATTTTAAGTCAAATTGTTTCTTCTTGGTCTGGCCACTGGATGTGTGGTAGACTGATAATGAGAGAGAGAGAGAGAGAGAGAGAGAGAGAGAGAGAGAGAGAGAGAGAGACTACTTTTACTTTCCCAAGTAAAATATTACATTTAAAAATCATAGCCAAATTTAAAAAAACTCTGTGATTCATGCAACAAAGAACTGATAATCAAGTCTTTTAAAAGTGCCAGAGTCCACTGATTGACAGCACACTGACTGGTTTATTGTCCTCTCTGGGAAGTATGATCATATTCTTGATTTCCTTTACTTCCTAATTAATAACTTCCATCCTCCTTCAAATATACCCTGAAGGAGGACCTTGTCAGCAGCTACTTATTTACAGAGTAGATATTATATTGCTTTGTTCTTTCACAAATGCTCCATCAGAAAAATGGAATTTATCAGCTACTATTCTCTAAGTAGGAGAAAGTCACTCTAGAGCATGAACATCTTTTCTGTTTATTTTTTTTTCTTTCTACCTGCCAACTCCTCTAGAGCAAGCTTTTCTTTGAATAAATCTACACATGCCAGGCCTTTTCTTCTTGGTTGAGTGAAAGCTATCCCCTCTTGGGAAAGAATATGGAAAACAGGAAGGAAGTGAGGTGGAAACCCAAGTAAGGGGAATATAAATAAGCAGGCCTCCAGCTCAGAACACCTGCCCGGCTCTGTTCCCCTTGTCCTCTGTCATTTTCTCTCTACTGTGGCAGCATGAAAAAAGTGCTGGGTTTGAATGCATCTTTTCTTCCCCTACTTCCTACCTGTGCCAGATGGAGAAGCCTGGCGTAGAATGTTCACAGGATACTTGAAATAATGTCTATCGAGTACCTGCCACCTCTGAGATCCCAACCATGTTACACCTGGCTTCAAGAGGGACAACTGTGAGGATCCAGGCAGTTACAACTAGGATCTCTGCATCTACAAATCTTCGGATAATTGGCAGTCACCAGGAGAATACAGGAAATCATACAGAGGTTAAATTACTTCTTGTTGTTGTATTTTCTTACCATTCTCTTCTTTCTGGGGGTAGAAAGCCCCACCTCCCCTCCCAGAAGCCTAAACAGCTCAAACAGACCCTTTTATTGTTAGAAGAGTGTGGCATGGGCTCTGCAACATATTTTAATAATGAAAAAGACCATGTTAAAAGATGCTTAGGCAACAGGAGAGGCTTTATCTTGTATGTACTCAGAGAAATGAAGGTTGGACGTTCTCTCTTGTTTGTAGACAGCTCATCTAACTATGACATTTTCTTCTTTCTCAATCTGCTTCTCTTCAAAAAGGGCATGAATTTATACCAAATGGAATTAATAGGTATCAGAACTAATCTCTATTGGATACCATAAATCTGCCTTTGCACCTTTAAGGTACTGAAGATCATGAATGTAAGCATTTGTAATGGAACCTGAATCCATAGAAAGGTATCCAATCCTCTCAGCCCTCAGTGCTTTTGATCCACCCTTCAGGATTCATCACCATTCTCATATCCTCCCTAAAACCTTCCCTATTCTACTCCACCTTGAAATGATTTCTTCCCCTCTCATGCCTGTTATATTCTAGGCTTGAAAAATGATCTGTGATGCTACAAAACCTCTCCTCTGCAGAGCTCTTCTTCTGTGAGAAGGAATACTTCACGATTAATTTCAGCGAATTTCCCAAGAAGTTTACATAAACAAAAATTACATCTGTTATCAAATAGGTAATAGTTTGACGCTATAGTTAAGAACAAGAGATTATATAGAAGTGACCTTCGTTGACTTCAGGCCCCAAGACAGGTCTTTACTTGGGAAGGATAGGACTTATATAGGCTCTTGATATTACTAGCTTAGTTCAGGTAAAGTGAGTGGTATTTACCAGAATTAACTCAGATTTTATTTCTTCTGCTTGGTGGAGTGGAAGCTCAAAATAAAAAACTTTGCTGGTGAAAACTTTGGAAGCTCAAAACAAAAAGCCGGAGGTGTTGCATTTTCTGCATAAAGTGGTGCCCTATAAACATATCTGTGTTCTCTTTGTTCATCCAGACTCCTAAGTCCTTGAAGGTAGGACTTATGTCTTTTACATGCCATTGAATTTCTGGTAGAACGGTTTACTCATAGAAGCCTATTGGGCATTCGTTATGGGTTTTCAAATGGAAAAGAGAGTTTTTTTTTTTTAAGTTCATGAAAAATGGAATAAAGGAAATGAGTTGTAATGGCAAACCTAAGTAATTGTTGCAAAGGAGAGTTGAAACATATCAGCAAAGAGTATTAAATAAGTTGGTCCTTGGTCTTTTTTTTTTTAAGAATTCACTTTTTTCCCCTTTAACTTTATATTACTCTAAAATATGAATACATTCCTTCTGCCCATGTATGGTAATTACAATGTCTGAAAATAAGTGGTAAGTTAATTCTAGGGCCCATTAAGAGATTCACATTATAACAACACAGTCACTTTCAGATAAAAATAAATATAACAATAATGTCGCTCAGCTTGGCTTTCAACGGGGATTTAGTGCTAGCATCCAAAAATGAGGGAAACCATTTCCCATTTGTTTTTCTGGGACTATGTTACTTCACTTAGCATAATGGCTTCCAGTTCCATCCATTTACCTGAAAAGTTCATGATGTCATCTTTCTTTACTGCTGCATAGAACTCCATTGTGTAGATGTACCACATTTTGTTATCCACTCGTCAATTGAGGGGCATTTGGGTTGGTTCCAGCTCTTTGCTATTGTGAAGAGAGCTGCAACAAACACAGCTGTGCATGTATCTTTGCAGTAGGATGAGTCTTGTGTGTATATACCCAGTAGTGGTATGGCTGGGTCAGGTGGTAGGCTCATTTGAGTCTTTTAAGGGTTCTCCATACTGCTTTCCATAGTGGTTGTATGAGTTTACATTCCCACCAGTAGTGGATTAGTGTTCCCCTTTCCCCATAACCTCTCCAGCACTTGGTATCTTTTGTTTTCTTGATCTTATCAGGCCTTATTTGAATGAGATGATATCTTAGAGTGGTTTTAATTTACATTTCCTTAATGACAAAGCTAAGTAATTGTTGTAAAGGAGAGTTTAAACATGTCAGCAAAGAGTATTAAATGTTTGTCTTCAGTTTTAAAAGAAACTGTAAGAAACATAATTTTTAATATTACTTGGGTGCTAGGAGTGGCTCTAGTTCATTCTACCTCTTTAAGGTTGCCTTTTTGGGAATCTACACTGCAGTGGTCTCAAGACTAGAAGCATCAGGAATGAATGGCATGTAGGAAAGACTAATTGAGGCAGAAGCAATTGGAGAAGTGCTGAAGATGGGTGGGTACAAGACTCCCTTGTGTATAGACTACATTTACTTCCTTCAAGCCCACATTGCATATGGAATCATGACAATCATTGGTGGTTAAAGTAGAGTTCTTTCATTCAAGGAGAATACAAATATTCTTATGTAATAAAAATATGCTTGTAGCTCCATGAAAGTACAAGATAAAATATATTTTTATGTTCTTTTCTGTTTAGTTCAAATAATGTTTTAAAGACCTTTCTGGAAGGAAGGAGAGTCTAGGACCAGGGAGATATATAGATATATATATATATATTATATATATATATAATTATATATATATATATATAGCTTATCTGGCTGGCTGCCCAAATTCTCACAGGTGACATTATTTTGGTCAGTTTACTTAAAATCTAAAATTTTAAGGTTATAGTGACACAAATAATCACACAAGATACTCACTTCTGGTGTGGACGGGATATTTCATCATCAAAAGGTTACAAGAACATGTCAGTTCAAGCTGGATTCCTCCAAGTCCGGTGTCTGAAGTGTGTGATGTCTTCAGCAATAAGGTCTTAAATTTAAGTTCTATGAGGCAACCAAGGCCACTGGCAGTAGCCTACACTATTTTGGGAGACCCTTGTAACACCTTGACCAGCAATTTGAAGGTAATTTTCCATGGTTAGCACTAGGACTTTGTTAGATAGCCCAAGGCTACACACACACACTCACACACACACACACACACACACACACACACACACACATTCACAAGTCCTTTTAAGTAACCTCATAAAATACATTTCCATATGGCTTTTTTTTTAATTTTATTTATTTCTGTATATGAATTTATGTGTATGAATTTATTTATTTCTATTATGTGTATGAATGTACTGTCTGCATGCAGGTTTGTGCACCCGTGTCGTGCAATGCTGGGGAGGTCAGAAGAGGGTGTCAGATTCCCCTGGAACTGGAGTTCTCCTGGAATTGGAGTTTCAGATGGTTCTCGGCCGCCATGTGGGTGTTGGGGATCGAACCCAGGTCCTCTGTAAGAGCGGTCGGCACTCTTAACCACTACGCCATCTCTCCAGCCCCTGTATGGGTTTTTCAGACATTGTTAGCGCCCTCTGAGGACTGGCCTTTATCAGATTAGGAGTTACTATGCAAGATCCTAAACGAAAACAGCAATCGATAGTACTACCCAGTTGTAAAACCTATGGACCACATCAATGAACTGCCCAGAAAAATCCCTAATGATATAATAGTGGCATTTTATTCTTGGGAATTAACCAAAAGCTGCCTAACTGGACTTAAGATGCATTCATAAGTGGGAATTTGTGTCTGTTCCTGTACATCTAGCCCCAAATTAATGGCTGGAGAAGTCATAGAATTTACCAGAGACATTGCAGCTTCCCAAAAACCAATGTAATTTCTCTACTCGAAATGCCTTTCCTTATATCCACAGGTAAGTATAGTGATGAAATCTACACTTGTCAATGAAGCTTGTTAAAGAAGCTATCGCAGATATGCAAAACTGATCAAAATGTAGAGAGTTAGGACTGTGAGGAGCCCAGCTCCAATCGATACATCTATAATGGAAGCTAACCCTTATACCTAAGGCTCAGGGAACATTGCAGACGAGGGTGAAGAAAGACTATAAGATTCAAAGGACCAGGACACTTGCACATAGATAGTGTCTTCTAGACATGTCAGGGAAGATGAACCCATCAAATCTCGGCAATATGGTGGGCTAATCAAGACTTGCACAATGATAAGTAGTTGATGTGCCAATGTGAATGGGAGGGAAATTTCATAGCCACAATTCTAGATGAAGGGATATATCAATCAATGGCTGCTGAATGAGGGAGACTCAATTTTCTAAAAGGCTGATAGGCTATCTAATCTCAGATAGTCAGCCTTAAACAATGTGTAAACATGAGCACCACTAAATGGATTCAGTAGGTTGTGTGTGTGTGTGTGTGTGTGTGTGTGTGTGTATGTGTTTGTCTGTAAAATAATAAGAGCATGAAATTGAGAGGGCATGGGGACACTGGAAGAGAGGGAGAGTTGGAAATGACGTAAATATAGTACTCATGTATGAAATTCTCAAAAATTAAAAATAAAGTTATAGGGAAAACATAAAGTTAATTGATAAGAGGTGTTACTATTAGTTTATAAAGGTGTGAACCCCTGAAAAAAGGTTCATGAGGCTTAAGTCACTCCAGGAACATGATTTACTTCCATGTGCAACTGCCAGAGTGGGCCACCTGCAGACATGTGGTAGAACAGGAGCAGGGCAGGGGCAAGATGGCAACTGGGGCCCACCCATTTGTAGTAAATGGATGGAACTTGAAGCCATTCCACTAAGTGAAATAACACAGTCCCCAAAAAACAAATGGGGAATGGTTTCTCTCATTTGTGGATGCTAGTACTAAGTCCCCAAATTGAAAGAAAAGCTGAGCAATGTTATTGTTGTATTTCTTTCTAGCTGAAAGCAACTGTGATATTATAATGTGAATATCTTAATGAGCCCCAGAATTAACTTACTACTTACTCTCAGGTATGGTAATTAATGTACATGGGCAGAAGGTCTGTATTCATATTTTAGAGTAATATAAAATTAAAAGAAAAAAATCTGAACCGCTGAACATAAAAAAAGAAGGGATGTGTGATGAAACTGATCAATGAATACCAAGTTGGTTACATACAGCATAATGCTTTGGTGTACAATTTTACGGTAGGATCAATATAGATGTGATATTGCATGCATTTCAAAAGCCTCAAAGAAAGAACTGTATAATTTTGTTCAGAACTGTGGAATTTTTAACCATAAAGAAATTATACCTGCTTAATGAATAGAGATGTCCAGCAGTTTTAAGTTTTAAACAATATATATATATATATATATATATGCATGAAACATCATGTGACCCTATCAATCTGTACAACTTTATATTTGTATATGTCAGCCAAAATAAATTCAATAAAAAAGATATCAATCTAAAAGGGAAGACTTTCATTAAGCAATTATTGAACCCTGTCATATGACCTTCCCCATTTAACAATTCTCCTATGGGGTAGAGAGAATACTGATTAGTATCTCAGCTCTCACCAATGAAACTTCCTGATGCAATAGAGGAAAATGAACACAGAAGCCCACAACTTGCCAAAGAGCTGAGAATAAGAGAATGCAGAGTGTGGGTCCCTGGGCAGGATTCATATTAAACCTCACACACCCACCCAGGGCTTGGGGACCATTGTGGAAGAGGAGGCAGAAAGGAAACCAAGTCCCCAGGCCACTGGGACCTTGCTCATATGAATTTAGAGCAATAATGACAGCATGTACAAGACCACTGCAAACTCAATCTGACGAAAACCCAGCATAGAACTGGGAAAAGTGGCTGGAGGCCTAACCTTAGCTGAGGAGCTACTGGCAGGTGATTACTGCAAGGTGAGGGAGAGTTGGTCTTCTTTAAGGGAGTGACACTAGATAGGCTGAACAGGCTCCTGTGAATGAACTCACACTGAAAGACATCTGGGTACAGGAACTTGATATGTCTTAACATATATGACAGAATGCTTGAAATTCTGTGGACAAGCTATGGGGAAGGTACATATAGGGGATAGGGTTTAAACATGATTAAGAGGTATTGTGTGAAATGCACAAAAAATTAATAAAAATAATGCATTAGAAAGAACTTGAATAATGCCATAAAGTAAAAAAGCCAAAGGCAAGGTCATTATCTCAGTAGCTCTTAGTTGGCTTGGAGAGGTGACTAATAAATGCAGATCAATAATGCATGTGATAAGTGCTCTCAGCGGGGAATCATTTGATTCTGAATGTAGCCAGAGAGACTTCATTCAAGACAGGTGTCAGGTGGGAGGAATTAGGAAGGCTTCAGGAATTAGGTAACACCTGCCTTACTTTATGATTGATGAGCACAAGTTCCTGAAGAAGGGAGAGGATAAATAGGGAAAGGAGTTTCAGACAGAAATAATGGTTCAGAGACAGAAGCAAAGAGGTTCAGTTGAAGGGGTGCAAAGGCTGCATCCATTCAGAGATGAGATTAGGTCAGATTGCAAAGAACACAATGCATCATCTCAGTGGAATATTTGTAAGAGAAAGCAGACCTTGTGAAAAAAATATCTATGTACCTATGTATGTATGTATGTATGTATGTATGTATGTATCTATCTATCTATCTATCATCTATCTACCTATCATCTATCTATCTGCTCTTAGTAATTATATTCAATGCATTTTAACATTAGCTGTTCAAGATTTTTATTTATTTTGTTAACCCTTTAATCTCTTGCAGTGTTTCTATTTTATAAATATTTCTTCCTTCCTTCCTTCCTTCCTTCCTTCCTTCCTTCCTTCCTTCCTTCCTTCCTTTCTTTCTTTCTTTCTTTCTTTCTTTCTTTCTTTCTTTCTTTTTTTCTTGGTCTTTTTGAGACAGGGTCTCACTGTAGCTCCAGCTGTCCTGGAACTCACTCTACAGACCAGGCTGGCCTTGAACTCACAAAGATTCGCCTGTCTCTGCCTTTCGAGTGCTGAGTGCTAGGATTAAAGGCGTGCACCACCATGCCTGGCAAACTACTTATTTCTTATTTATTTATTTATTTATTTATTTATTTATTTATGAGTCCATATATGTGTGAGCATGTGTGCCACAGCACACCTATGGTAGTCAGAGGACATGTAAGTTCTTCACCATGGAGGGTCTAGGGATCAAACTTAGGTTGTCAGAAATGGTGACAATAGACTTTACCCAGTGGGCCATATCATTAGCCTACAATATTTCTATTTTAATAACAAAATGCTGTCATTTTCGATATAAAGTTGTGAATAATAACCTTTTATTTACTAAAGTAACACCTATTTAAATACCTAGTTTGGCATTTGTGAATTTCCTCTTTTTCCCTGGTTAAAAATGATCCCTTGCCAGACAGACATCAGTTTTATCAGTGTTTATTTGGTGACCTTCTCTGATGTGGAGTTTCCCATTTTGTTAATTTCTGATTTTTAGTCTCTTCTTCCATAATGGAATACATATCCAGAGTTTGAAAGGGTGATATTCTGTCATTTGAGACAACATGGATGGATCTAGAGTGTCTTATACTGAATGAAACAAACCTAATCAAGAAAGACAAGCATTGTATGATTTCATTTATGGGGGAATGAAAAAGGAAAATTAATTTCATTCTTCATTTAAAAGTTTTGATTTCTTTGTTCTTAAGGTTGATGTTTAGCTATTTAATTTTCATAGTTTTAGTGTCCTGCTATAATCTTAAATTGCCACCATTAAGATTGCCAGTCAAAACCCATTTTAACATATCTTCCATAACATGTTTTTTCTTCAGGTTCAAATCTAAAATGTGCAATAACAGTTTTAAATTTTGTAAGTTTCATACATTATATTGGGCCCTGTATAGAATCCTTCTCCTCCCTGCATCCCCCAGATTTCATGCATTCTGTCACATAGGTTAAGGCCTATTGGGCCAAATTTGTACACCCAAATGTCTTTTGTTTTTTTCTAGCTACTGGAGCTTGGTTAATCTCTCTAGCATCACTCCCTTAATGAAAACCAACTCTGCTTATAAGACTCTAAGGTTGGGCATCTTACCCATTTCTCCACTTCTGTCCTGGGTTTCTCTACTTTGAGCTTGCATGGGTCTCGTGCATGCCATTACTATTGCTGTAAGTTCATAGGAACAAGACATCTATATCAAATCTCTGCAAAACGACTTTTAATTTCAATTGCATTTTTATTTCTAAGTACTCTGTTTTTTTTTCAAATTATTTTGTCAGTCTTATTATTGACAATCCTTATTTTTCAAGTTCCTATTTTATTTGGTAGAATATATTAAATATACTAATTTTTAATTCTGTGGTACATCTAATATATAAATCTTTACAGTTTTGTTTCTAGTGGTGTGCTCTATGCAGGTTTTTACTCACGGAGTCTTATTTCCTTATGGCTGTTTCAATTCCTGGCAAATTTATCAGTTGGGATTTTTTTGACACAAGGTCAAAAGTTGCTGCACTGAAACACATTTTCTATTACTTTGACAAACACGTAGGTTCAGTTTGTAATGAATTCTGGGACTGAAGGCCTTTGAAACCTCACATCAGGAGCTTCAGCTGGGTTGATAGCTTTTCAGATCCCTTATTTTTCAGTCTATTTCCAGGATTTTAGACAGGTATTTTCATATTCTCTTCTGTGGATGCATGTTGATTTCTGGCTATTTCACAGTGACATTTTTCTTTAAGATAACAAGTAGGTGCAAGGGTGTGTGTTAGATGGTTCACTTCATTTTTCCGCCAGGTGTCTTTCCACTACTACTGATCCAGTTTACCCACTGAACATAAAACCTATAGCCCAACAGAAACTGATGAATACTCAAAGAAGGTAAAAGCCAGCTTCCATGTACGATTTTCCCCCAAATTCTATTTTTACTAATTTTTGGCCTCTGAGGAATGCCTTTATTCTCCACCAAACACAGCACTAAAAATGTGCCTTAAAAACAAGTCACTCAAGAGTAGGAAGGGTGAAATGGGGTTGGGAATTCCGGGAAGGCAAGGCAGAGGAGGGAGTATAGGGAGGGGTAATAACAAAGGCCGTTAGAAAAAGCCAGTTGGAAACTTACCACTATAGAAAAACTTCTTAAAAATATATACATATATATTATAAAAAAAGATTATAAGGAGTTACCTTGTAATAGGGGGACACTGCCCCTTTTAGATATCATAGGGTAATGCAGAAAACCTCAATTCTGGGAATAGACTCCCTCTCTAGAAGCTGTTGATGAGGGCTCCTATAAACCTTCAAACAACACTGGACATTTCCCCTGCTTTTTGTTGCCCACCAGAACTGGATGGACCCTATAGCTGAAGACACTATGTACATGAACTGTAGAACAAGGAAAAATCAAGCTAGTGTTGACTTCAGAGCCTTCTTCTCTTCTGGTTAGTATTCATAGTGCTGGAAGGGTCTATGCATGCCAACAGAAGGAAAATATATGACCACCAACCTTATACAGCTGTGGATCCTGTGAAATACAATAGCATCTAGGTTGGCAAAGTATGCCCCACTGGTGAAAAGTGGCATGAATATTATGGGATTAACCAACCACTCTTTAAATGGATCTAAAGTGTGCTTCCTAGAATGGAGCCAGTACTTAACATTGTTATAAGCCTTAGGAACCTGAAGCTAGACAGATCCCAAGACACAGGATGTAATCTAATAATAATTTTCTAGTAAGTAGTTATCATATTAAACTGACTCCTAATGACTTATTGTTATAAGCATAGATTAACACATTTCTCAACCTTCATCATTTTCTTTATTCAGTGGATGGTGATTTAACACAGAAGCTCTATTTTCAGAGAACAGAGTGCCTATCCTGGAGTAGGACACCTACATCAAACTTCTGCTGCCTCAGGCTTGGGAATCATTGACAAAGATGGGGTGGATAGATTGTAAGAGCCAGAGGGTGGTGGGTGATGAGAAGGAAACACCAGAGATTTCCAGACAGCTGGGAAGTTACTAATATGAACTGTCAGCAATGGTCACAGTGTGGATAAGTCCTAGTCAAGCTCAAACCAGACAAAACCAGTAGAGACATGAGGAAATGGGTAGAAAATCCCAACATAATAATCTAAGGAAATTGTGGTGATAGGTGGCTGCTGGATTGGCAGGGACAGTGTCTTTCAAGGATGGGACTTTTGTAGATTAACCAGGCTCTAGAAGATAGACCCACACTGAAAGAAAGTTGGGGACACAAATTAGTGTATAAGTCATATATCATATATATTGCATTGGAGTGGGACACAAGGAGAGGTGTGGCTAGGGGAGGAGATCTGAATATCAGAAAATATATTGTATGAAGATCACAAAAATTCAATTAAAAAAAGAGAAAGAAAAAAATTCTGAGTACATTCTGAGTACCGTGAGAGCACTGCCAGGGAGCCTGGCCTAGTAACACTCATCTTCACCTTTTAATTATAGAGTTTTCTTGATTTGGTAAAGTTGGCATTATCAGCATTCCTATTGTCTTTAATGCACCCATATGTGATTCAAATATTATTCGTTTTAAAATTTAACAGCTACCAAAATTTCCCTTACCTGTGATTAACAAATATTAAGGTGTCAAATTTAGACTAGAAATAAGAGAGAGAAGCATTATAAAAAAATAGGGTAGTTGGCACATATCTATCAAAAGTGAGGATGAAACATAACTAAAATGGGGTTATCTTTAATCGAATACATGTATAACAAAAATACATATAATTAAAGTGGCTTTATAATTCTGATGTTATTTTATTCTAGATAAAAAAAAAAAGCTTTAGGCAGTCAGCTGTCGGTAATGGTGAAAATAAAAAAATAGCAAAGGAGGTGCGCCCGGCATCTGAGGCACAGGAACCTGGAAGTTGCTCAGGCAGGTAAATTTAGGGGCTAGAGTGTCTCTTGGGCTGTTCCAAGGGGGTCGCAGCTCTGGGCTTTTTTGTGGAAGGGGGGCACCTGGGCTTGCCTTTGCAGCCAGTGACCACTGGTCGGGGTTGGGTTTGGTGCCTCTGACTTTGTGTGCCTGGCACCTGAGGCGCAGGAACCCGGAAGTCGCTCAGGCAGGTACCAGGGTGCGGGCTAGGTCAGGCATAACCCCCTCCGCCAACAGGAATTGGTGAGAAAGTGAGAAAGAATCCAAGTGGCCTTTTTTTTGGAGAACCTTCAGAACAGGAAGAGAAGAGTGACTTAGGCTTCCAATATCCGAATATAGACAAAATTGAAAGCCTGAAACCTAGACAAGTCAATACTCCATAAACAAGGAGGAGGAATGGGAAAAAAAAGAAAAAAAAAGCATCGGAAGGAGGCAAGCAAAACCATCTGCTAACATAGTGAAAAGACGTTTGTGATTTGAATCACAAAAGGGAAACCCACATGCCAGGGACATGACGAAGGGACAACATGGGAAAGGCACAGGACAATCCCACGCCAGGCTCTACCAAACCTGTAGGAGATAGCTACAATGGGATCCCCTTGGAGGTGAACCAAGGAGCAGATTTTAGAGGAATAATTGCAGACCTATGCAGAGAAATTAAAGAAAATAAAAAAGAATTCAGAGAACTAAAGAGAGAGAATGAAAAATTCAAAAAGGACCTAGAGGGATACAAAGACAAACTTCTGAAAGAAATAAAGGAACAGATTGACAAACTAGAAAGAACTAGAGGGAGAAAAAAACAAATTCCAAAAGGAAGTAGAAACACTGAAAAAGGAAGCCAACCAACGAAGTAAGGAGCACCAAGAAGAGATTGAGAAGCACCAAGAAGAGACTGAGAAGTTCATAAAGGAAATGGAAGTACTAAAGAAAACACAAGATGAAACGAAAAAGGAATTAGAACACTCATTCAATCAAGAAGAAAGGAAAGGAAAAAGCCTCAGAAGTAGAATGGAGGAAGCAGAACAAAGAATATCAGATCTGGAAGATAACACAGAGCAATTAAAAAGCTCAAATAAAGATTATGAAAAATTTAAAAATACACAAAAGTGGAACAACCAGGAAATATGGGACACTATGAAAAGATCAAACCTCTGCATCATAGGAATAGAGGAAGGAGAAGAATCTCAAGAGAATAGTATTGATCAGATCTTCAACAGAATAATAGATGAAAACTTTCCCAAACTAAAAATAGACAAACCCATACAAATACAATAGATGAGATCAGAAAAGAAAAACCCCACGCCATATCATAGTTAAAATGCTAGATGCCCAGAATAAAGACAAAATCCTGAAGGCTACAAAAGAAAAACAAGTCACATAGAAAGAGAAACCCATCAGAATTACAACTGACTTCTCAGTGCAAACCATGAAATCAAGAAGAGCATGGAGGAAAGTATCCCCAGTGTTAAAGGACTACGGATGCCAACCCAGAGTAATTTACCCAGCAAAAATGTTGATTATAGTTGAAGGAGAGAGAAAAATCTTCCATGACATAAACAAGATGACAGGATACATGTCCGGAAAACCAACTCTTCATAAAATACTTGAAGCAATTCAAAGGGCAGAAGAGAGGAGCAATGATCCTCAAATGCCTAGGAAGAGAAACTAATAAAAACATGGGGCTGGAGAGATGGCCTAGCGGTTAAGAGCACCGACACTCTTGCAGAGGACCCGGGTTCGATCCCCAGCACCCACATGGCGGCTGAGAACCGTCTGAAACTCCAATTCCAGGAGAACTCCAGTTCCAGGGGAATCCGAGACCCTCTTCTGACCTCCGCGGCATTGCACGACACGGGTGCACAGACCTGCATGCAGACAGTACATTCATACACATAAAAAAAAAAAAAAAAAACATAACCATAGGAGTAAAATCAGAGGCTAGAAGTCCAAATAGATAATAAAGTGAAAGGAAGCATCATCCATCTTTCAATTATAACCTTAATTATTAATGGGCTAAACTCCCCAATCAAAAGGCATAGACTGGGAGAATGGATTAGGAAACAAAACCCATCTATATGCTGTCTATAAGAAACCCATCTCAATTTCAAGGATAGGCACCAACTTAAGGTGAAGGGATAGAAGAAAGTATTCCAAGCAAATGGTACCAAAAAGAAAGTGGGTGTTGCTATTTTAATATCAGACAAAATACAATTCAAAGCAAAAGAAATCAAAAGAGACAAAGAGGGCCATTACATCTTTATTAAAGGAACAATTGACGATGAAGATCTCACAATTGTGAATATATACGCACCAAACGCCAGTGCAACAAACTTTATAAAGACAATTCTTCAGGATCTCAAGGCACAGATTAACCCCAGCACATTAATAGTAGGGGACTTCAATACCCCATTAAGTCCCTTAGACAGATCAACAGGACAAAGGATAAACAGAGAGACAACTGAACTAAATGATACAATACACCAAATGGACCTCACAGACATCTATTGAATATTTCACCCAAACAACAGAGAATACACTTTCTACTCAGCACCTCATGGAACATTCTCCAAAATAGACCATATACTGAGATACAGGAAAAAACTCAAAAAATACAAAACAATTGAAATAATCTCATGCATTCTATCAGAACACAGTGCAATAAAACTCAACATCAACACCAGGATAAACCCTACAACCTACAAGAACACATGGAGACTAAACAACACTCTCCTGAATAATGAATGGGTCAAGGAAAAAATAAAGAAAGAAATAAAAACATTCCTGGAACTGAATGACAATGATAATACAATACAGCAAAACCTATGGGACATTTTAAAAGCAGTCCCAAGAGGGAAGTTTATAGCTCTAAGTGCCTACATTAAAAAAAACAGAAAGAGCACAAGTGAATGACCTAACACTGCAGCTAAAAATACTTGAGAGACAACAACAAATGAACCCTAAACCAAGCAGACAAGAAGAAATAACAAAAATCAGAGCAGAGATCAATGAAATAGAGACAAAGAAAACCATACAAAAAAAAAATCAATGAATCCAAAAATTGGTTCTTTGAGAGAATAAACAAGATAGACCTCTAGCCCAGTTAACCAAAAGAACGAAGGAACAACTCCAAATCAATAGAATCTGTGATGAAAGGGGAAATATCACAACAGACAATGAAAAGATCTAGACAATCATACAGGAATACTTCAAAAACCAATACTCTAATAAGTTTGATAACCTAGAAGAAATGGATGAATATCTGAAATCCTGGGAATCACCAAAGCTCAACCAAGAAGAGATCGACAGCCTAAATAGACCAATAATACAGGAAGAAATTGAAGATGTAATAAGTAGCCTCCCAACCAAAAAATGCCCAGGCTCAGATGGTTTCACGGCAGAATTCTATAAAATATTTCAAAAAGACTTACAACTATTACTACTCAAGTTGTTTAAAAGGGTACAAATGTGAGGGAGTTCTCCTAGATTCCTCTATGAAGCCTAGCATCACGCCTATTCTCAACCAGGCAAAATTACAACCAAAATGAGAGAATTACAGAACCATCTCCCCTAATGAAGTTAGAGGTCACCCTATGAGCATCAGATCCTATAGAACTACAGACTGCCTATAATGTTATGCAGATATGCTGTGCAGTATTTAAGACCTCATCTAAGAAGTATATCCATCATGACCAAGATGGATTCTATATCCCAGAGATGCAAGAAACCAGTTTCAACAGTATGAATAATCACAGTAAATTTCATTTTTCAACATATATAATGGGCTAAAAGACAAACACATACCATCTATTCTTTCCATGATGCAGAGAATAGCCTTTGACAACAGTCTGCATTCCCTTCATATTAAAGCCTGAGGGGAATCGGGTGGAGGGATAAATTCCCCAATGTAATCAAAGCCATTATTAACAGGAAACCCACAGCCAATCGTCATCCTAAATGGGGAAAGGGACAGAAGCACTCTGCTTAACAGGTAGAACTTTGGCAAGGCTGTCCCCTGTCACCACTCCTCTTCAATATAGTGCTTGAAACCCTTGCTAGGGCAATAATGCAAGAAAAGGAAATTAAAGGAGTTCTAATTGGAAAAGAGGAAGTCAAGTTACCATTTTTGCTGATGATATGATTATCTACCTAAGGGATGCTAAGAACTCCACCAGAAAACTCCTAGAAATGATTAAGAGCTTCAGTAAAGTGGCAGGATACAAAATAAATCTAGAAAAATCAGTAGCCTTTCACTACACCAACAACAAGCAACTGAAGAAGGACTACAAGGAGACCTTCCCACTCACAATAGCCTCATAAACAATAAAATACCTAGGAGCAAACCTAACTAAAGACTCCAAGGATCTCTACAACAAAAATTTTAAACCCCTGAAAAAGGAAATTGAGGAAGACATCAGAAGATGGACAAACCTCCCATGCTCATGGATCGGGAAAATAAATATAGTAAAAATGTCCATCTTACCCAAACTCGTGTACAGATTTAATGCAACACCAATCAAAATCCCCAAGAGCTTCTTCACAGGCTTGGAAAAAAATTCTCAATTTCGTTTGGAAAAACAAAAGACCCCGAATAGCCAAAGCAACCCTGAGTGAAAAGAGCAATAGAGGGGGGTTTGCTCTACCAGACATCAAACTATACTACAGGGCTATAGTCATAAAAACAGCTTGGTACTGGCACAAAAACAGACCAGTTGACCAATGGAATAAAACTGAAGATCCAAACCTGAGCACATACAATTTCAGGCACCTCATATTTGACAAGGGGTCCAAGAAGACACATGGGAGGAAAGACAGCATCTTCAGCAAGTGGTGCTGGCAAAACTGGATCACCACCTGTAGAAGAATGAAATTAAACCTCTACCTCTTGCCCTGTACAAAAATCAATTCCAGATGGATCAAAGATGTCAACATGAAATCCAAAACTCTGGAGGTGATAGAAGAGAATTTGGCAGCAGACTACAAGACATAGGTGTAGGAAAAGACTTCCTAAACCAGACAGCAGCTGCACAAGAGATAAGATTGACAATTGACAAATGGGACCTCATTAAACTCAAAAGCTTCTGTACATCAAAGGAAACAATAAAGGAAGTGAAGAGAAAACCCACAGAGTGGGAGGAAACCTTCACAGCAGACACATCTGACAAAGCATTAATTTCCTGAGTATACAAGCTACTCAAAAAATAAAAAAGAAAGAAAACAAATGAATCACTCAAAAGATGGAGCAAAGAACTGAATAGAGACTTCACAGAGGAGGAATAAGAGATGGCTGAGAAACATCATAAGAAGTGTTCAACATCGTTAATAATTAAGGAAATGCAAATAAAACTACTTTAAGATATCATCTTACTCCAATAAGACTGGCTAGGATCAAGAAAACAAATGATAGCAAGTGCTGGAGAGGTTGCGGGGAAAGGGGGGCACTCATCCATTGCTGGTGGGAATGTAAACTTGTACAGCCACTATGGAAAGCAGTGTGGAGAACCCTTAGAAGACTCAAAATGAGCTTGCCATTTGACCTAGTCATACCACTCCTGGGTATATACCCACAAGACTCATCTTCCTGCAGAGATACATGCACAGCTATATTTATTGCAGCTCTGTTCACAATAGCAAAAAGCTGGAACCAACCCAAATGCCCCTAAACTGACGAGTTGATAGAGAAATGTGGTACGTGTACACAATGGAATTCTATGCAGTGGTAAAGAAAGACAACATCATGAACTTTGCAGGTGAATGGATGGAGCTAGAAGACATCATGTTAAGTGTAGTAACACAATCCCAGAAAAACAAAAGACAAATGGTATCCCTCATATGTGGATGCTAGTGCCAATAACCCAGTTACAAATATTTCTTGTGGAGAGGGATGCATATTGAAAGAACAGCAACAGAAATACTACATCAGAAAACTGACTGAAATAGTGAATCAGGAAGGGTGGGAGGGATGGGAGAGGGATACAGGTGTATATTAGATTAATTCATATTTAATTGACGTGAGTTCAACAAGTTTTCAGTTTTGCCCAGTCTCTGTCTACAGGTTACATGGTGTTTTAGGACTTAGTAAAAGTAAATATGTGTATATTAAACAACATCGGTTTAAAGGCTCTGATCAAAATGGTAATGCATCTGAGTTAATTGGAGATATAAATTGTTGTCCACATTTGTTTTACTTAAAATCTGTATAACAATAATGTGATGGTTAATCTGGGTGTCAACTTGACTGGACTAAGGAATAAATAAGAGAAAAAGGATCTTTGGATTGGACTACCTCAACGTGGATGGCCCACCCCAAATGTGGGTGTTACCTTCCACTGGCAGGCAGTATTAATGGCCATGCCAGAGGGATCTGGTCCCTTTTTTCCTGCGGCTTGCCTCTCTCTCACTGGTGAGTTTGTCTTGCTGCTGTGATCAACCCTACGGATACCAGAGTGTACTGAGACCGGCAGATCTCCTGGAATCCATCGGGCCTTCAGCACCAGATTGGGACTACTGAGACATCCAGCCTTGCGGACTGAGCAGTTCCCTGGATTCTCAGCCTCTCCAGTGCAGCGCAGCTACTGTTGGACTCCTTGAACTCTGTCATGTGAGCAAATCAATAAATTGTATATAGCTATATATATTCGTCCTGTTGCTTCTGTTTCTTTAGAGAAACCAGGCTAATACAAATAACTTTGGGATTGGCACATACAAATGTTCTCCATAATTTCTCTGTTGTACAGTATCACCTTGTAGCATTCTCTTTCACCTATAGGATGATTTAACTTAAAAATTATGTTTGCTTACCAAGTTAATCACATACAGTCACCCAAAACAGCATGGGTGAATTTGATGAAATCTGTGCCTTGATTCCACCCTATAGGTATGTATAATACAACTGTCTTCTGGAGACTCATGGGTCGAAAAAAAAAAAAAACCTAAAAAAAGGGGGGGTATACAGATAGATATGAAACCTTTTCGTCAAAAACCTTGCAATTCAAATCTTAAAACTAACTACGGGAAAAGAATTTTATGTTCCAACAGGTCAAAATGTCACCGACTTAACGGCTGAGAAAGAAAAGATACAGCTTTGCATTGAGTAGGATGTACCAGAAAGTGCCAACTGAAAGGTTGGCCTGTCTGAACATTGAAAGGAAGAAAAGCCTCAGATTGCTACAAACATCAAACCCCTCTGTGGATCCTACTTGTAGCAACTATTTATGACGAGTCCTAACGAAACTTACCTTCTAGGTGCCACAAAGGCTTTAATACGAGAGACTTTCTTACCTACCCACCCATAGAATAAGGAGAAATATGATGATGATGAAGGCGTTCTCCAACTGTATTGGAGCCACTGGTCTAGAAGTAATCTCTTATAAAACGGGTAACTGCACTTCTTTTTTTTTTTTTTTTTTTCTATTCTTGTTATTTATTTATTTATATTGTATGTGTGTGAATGTAATTGTCTGCATGCAGGTCATGCAGCACACCGTGTTCGTTGCGATTGCCGGCGGACTGGGCAGCAAGACAGGTCTCCAGATTCACCTGGAACTGTGGGTTATGTTCGTCTCCGAACCGGGAGTCACAGACAGTTCTCCGCTCTCTCTTATGTGGGTGACTGGGACTCGGAACCCGGGTCCTCTGCAACCGAGCGTCATTCATCGCGCTTAACCGTACTCAGGTCATCCCCTCCAGCCCCCAAAATCCTGGCCTTCTTAATTGACTAATCAGACATAGGAACTGTTTTGAAAATATTATATTTCTATCAGAACCAATAATAATTACCTAAAGTACTCCTTAGCTACTGCACTTAAGCGAAAATTCCTTTATAAAACAGGAGCTCTACACAGCACATGGGATTATCTACCAGAGGAATGTTGGCAGGGATCCAAAGCCCCCCCCCACAAAAGGTAAAAGGTTCCTTGCTCCAAACTGGAGATATCTGCCGCAAGAATGAGAGAGTAAGGCCCTGCTGTCAAGACCATGATGCGTAAACATGGGAAAGATGTATTGAGATCCACTTGCAAGTACAGATGGTCTCTGAATGCCAGAAGTGATTACCCAAAAAGGCCACTAGACCAATAAACAAATATGCGTTTTCTTGAGGTCCAACGGCAAGACGCCTCCATCAGCCCTGCTAACCTCCTTCTTGCCTCAGGATAGTGCTAGTAAGGGTGCAGCCATATGCCTGTATACTCCTCAAATCTGATTGGCAATTAGCTCTCATCCTTGGAGGAGTGGCCCACGGCTGATGCCACAAAATTACATCCTCTAATAGTTACAGTTGTTTATAAGCACAGTAAGAAACCCTGTCATACTTAACAGAAAAAGAAATGTAATTCATGGATTACATACCATCGCAACATCTGTGTCCATACCAAAGTAACCTAACATAACATTAGTACTGGTTTAAATACCTATAGATCTAATTGTGTGTGCTTCATAGTAGGATCGAAAGGTTTTTTTTTCCTTTACAGAAAAACGTCACCTACAAAGGACAGCCAGAATTGACCAGAAGACCAAGACATAGCTCCAGATAAGTAGACTGTCTTGCTTCTCATTCCTCCAATCCCCCCCACCTGTGCCCCTTTTCTAAGCCTAGGGAAAATTTTGCGGAAGAGGGGACTGGGAACAAGGGGGGAAAATTGTAATTCAGGATTAACAGATCCAAACATGTGTCTATGCTAAATAACCTACCATAACTATTAGTGCCTTTTAAATACCTATAATATCTAAGTTGCTTTTGTTTCTTCATTAGTAGATCAAAAGGTGATTCCTGGACAAACTGTCAGCCCCATGAAAGGAAACAGCCAGGAAATTGACCAGAGTCCAAGTCAACACTCCAGAGAGAGTGGACTTTTTACCTCTCATCCACCTGTGCCCCTTTTCAAGCCTAGGGAACAACCTGCGAGAGAGGGGGCGTGGTAGAATGTAAAGGGCTGCGATTGGGGTGAATGGGTGAAACACAGCAATTAGTCTGCACTCATTTGATCAAACTTGATTGAACATACAAGCCCCCCCGGGATGGTGGGGCTGTGGTGTTTTGGGCACAACCCTTGCAATAGGTGCATGAAGGATGCTTGTACTCATAATTACACTTTAGCTTAAAAATGAAATAAAAAACTGAGAGAAAGATGAGGACAGTTATGGCAGAATGCATGATCTGGGATGGGGTGGGGTGGGGTAGGGGAGGAGAAGGGAATAATACCTACTGAACTTGAAAATGAAGAAAGCCAAGCTCAGAAAAAAACTAATTAAAAAAAAAAGAAGTGTAAGGGTGCGATTGGGGTGAATGGTGGAAACTACAACAATATAGTCTGGCACTCATTGAAAAAAAAATACCTGCTTGAACATACAAGCCCCTCCCACATCCGTGGAAATGGTTGGACCCATGGGCTGTGTGGGTTTGGGCACAACTGCTTGCAAATTGGTTTTACATGAAGGATGCTTGTACTCATAAATTATTACTTATTGTTAAAAAATGAAAAAAAACTGAGAGAAAGATGTAGGACAGTTATGGCAGAATGCATGATCTGGGATGGGGTGGGGTGGGGTAGGGGGAAGAGAAAGGGAAATATGCCTGAACTGAATTGGAAAATGATGTATGAAATACACAAAGCATCCAGAAAAAAATGAAAATTAAAAAAAAATAGCAAAGGAGAATAAAAAACCAGTCATAAAATAAAGGCCTGTTAGTTCTTGCCATTCCTGTAGCCATCTCACATGTCCAGTGGCACAGGGATTGGGACTAGTGGATAGAATGGTGGTGTCGTGTTATTTTATGGAACAGTCAATATGCCAAAATCTTCTGTTGGAAAATTTATCCTTCAATGTGGCCATTTAAGCCTGTGGGACTCCACAGAAAGTATTGGGAGCAATGATACCATTACTGTTGACATTGCAAAGGTCCAGCAAAAGTAGAGGGGAAAGAAAAAGAAAAAAATGTACTTTTTTAGAATTACAAATTAAATATGTATGAAATATCTTCACCCTACCTTTACTTCCTCTTCCAATCTGGCCCAGGGGATATTTGTAATATATAGATCTGACAAGTGAAACATAAATAACCTATTTATTTTCTTGGTGGTTGAATATATTTTTGTTGTTAACCTAGAGAGATGGCAAAAGAGAAAATCAACTATTTAAGTACCTTGTGGGCAGCCTGCTCAGGAAAATGACAAAATAAAATGGCCATTTTCATATTGTTCCCTAGTGCTACCAGGAAGGAATATTGTTATTTCTTGAGTCTGACATAAATGTTGGATCTCCAGATTGCTAGAGTATATATATGTGTGTATTTCAGGATTTTATGTTTTTAAAAATGTTCTTAGGGAATTTAACAAAGGAAAATGACTTTAGGATGCACACAATCTGTTTCAAATATGCTATCGAGATTACAAGAAAAGATATACAATATATTTGGGTAATTAGAATTGTAATAATCACAGATGGTTTTTAATATTATTTCATGGGACTTCTAAATGAATTTTAATTTTTTTTCTCAAAGCAGGGGATATCTGGATCATTTATATTGTTAAAAGCTAATAATGTGATATTGCATTGAGTTACAAGTCTCTGCAGAGTAGAATATGTTTGCTGCTAGTCCTTGAAAATAGAAGAATAGTCAATTTATTATAAGGTGATTCCATCTCCAAGGAAAAGCAGTGGTATGAATAGCATTATTGTAGCGTTTATAATCTCTTGGAGGATTTTAAACTTGGTTGTCACTAAGATATTAAAGGCTCCATTAATTATAGGTTTTACCACATTCAAAGTAAACACTAGGTCTATTATTTCCAAAGGAAAAAAAAATTTCTACTTAGCTTTTTTTTTTATTTGCTTACCCAAACATTGGTAAAGACTAATTAGTCAACAGAGTACACATGACTCACGCACAAAATAGACCTTGAAGCCAAGTTGCAAAAGGTAATAGATATCAGTGAATATAGTGTAGAAATGTTAATCTCAGGTCTAGATATGAGACTAGCTGCGTAGTATCCAATTTTTAGACTTTCTTTGAAAGTTCTTCGTTGATGAACTAAGGAGGTTGTTATCAAAGCCCAATTTTGCCCAAACCTTATACATAATAATGTGTATTACAGCTCAGTGGTAGAATGCTTTACTATTATGTGCAAAGCCATGGGTTTGATCCTCAGCACTGGAGAAAAATATAGTGTATTATTAGCCAAACTGATTTTACTAAGAAAGATAGGAAGTTAGCTCAGTGTGTTTCTTCCTGTAAAGAGAATTTAAGCCCTCAGCTTGCTAAAGATGCAGAGGTAGTCTCACTTCAGAAAGGTTTGAACAAAGCCTTGACTGATGACATCAGCATTCAAATCTCACTTTGTGTACCTTTGTTTGCCAGAGCCCTTGTCCGCCCCTCTCAAGCTGTTTGCATGCAATAATTACGAGTTTGCAGACTTACTTATTCTATACTTTCTAGTGCCATAAAGAGAATATCTCCTTTCTAGAAGTTCCAAAAAATCCTAGAATTGATACTTATCTGACGTGAGTCATGACATATCTCCTCTCCTGGTTTACAGTGAGTGGAATATAATTCTCTAGTTGTCAGTCATGGGTAATAATTTCATCCTTACATTGACAGAAAAGAAGTCCCCTCTTCAAATCTTAGGAACAGGAGAATGCAGTACCAATAAAAGAAAACTGCAGTTCTGCTACCTGAATTGGAAGAGCGTGTGGAGCAGGAGAAACTAACAATATTCAGCACAAGAGCTTTACTTGCTTTTTAGGCACAGTCATTTTTGGATTTTACTGACATTGAAAATATATTTGGCAACGTTTATAGTAACAGATCTGAAAGCCCTCCTATGGAGCAAGCCTGACATCCAATCAGAAAGCGGTTACCTCCATAACTGTTATCCCACCATCGGACCATTGGGTTCAACTTGCCTGGTAGATCTGTATTACTGCATGCAGGGTTCAGTGCTGGGTAAGATCACTGATGTCTTTCTCCTCCCATTTGTCTACATAGCACCTTCCATCACTATGAAAACTAGCCATCAGAGAGAGAGACTTTAATAGTCATTTTGAGATCAAATTATCTATGTCTTGCATCTGAAGCGAGTGGTGCCTTCAGCAATAGTGTCTTACCAGCTAGTTTTACGGTGGACAGCCAAGAGCAATGACAAGAGCCTGGGTCATTTTAGGTGCCTCTGGGGCCTTCCTGTCCAATATCTGATAGGTAAGTTCTCATGCCAGGCATCTAGATTTTCATTAAATAAACTATATCTTTTGATCCCCTCCCCAATTATACCTTTCACTCAGAATAATCCCTTTCCCAGTTCCTTCATCTGTGTTGTACTGTCCTCTCTGAACATCATGGGCTTCCATTTAGTTTTATCTTACTCCTGCATTTTGATTAGGTCTTTCTGTAGCCCCTTGTTTCCTCATTCCCCGCCCCTCCATACTTGAACTTTTCAACCCTCAGCACTCTCCTCTACTTTCATTTTAGATATATTTTACTATCTCCCACCTTAATGTATCTGTTTCTAATGGCTTGTTTCTGGTTTATACATGCACTCCAAGTTAAACATTTATCTTTCTGAGTCTGGATGACCTCAGTGTAATTTTCTCTGATTTCATTCATTTGCCTGCGGATTACATGATTTTGTTTTTCTGTCACTGCTAAGAAAATATTCCATTTTATCTATCATATATATATATATATATATATCTATATATATATCTAGGTTTTGTTTTTTCATGTATTGTGAATAGAGCAGAAATGGACTGAAATGTCCAGGTATATCTGTAGTAGATAATAATGCCCTTTGAATATATATCTAGTAGTGGTCTAGCTGGGTCATACTGTAATTATATTTGTAGTCTTGTGAGAAATC
Source organism: Rhizomys pruinosus (assembly GCA_009823505.1). Taxonomy (NCBI): domain Eukaryota; kingdom Metazoa; phylum Chordata; class Mammalia; order Rodentia; family Spalacidae; genus Rhizomys; species Rhizomys pruinosus. Next base: position 4,947,347 of record VZQC01003744.1, on the reverse strand, counting down.
TCCAGACTGATTTCTATAGTGGCTCAACTTGCTTCTACCCCCACTAACAGTTGTGTAACAGTGTCCCTTTCCCTAGATCCATATGAATGTGTGTCATTAGTGTTCTTGATCATGACAATTTTCATTGGGGTGAGAGGAAATTTTAATGATTTTAATATTCGTTTCCATGGAAGTCAAGGATATAGGATACTTTTAAACTGTATTTACCACTCATTTGTATTTTTATTGAAAATTTGAAGTTTTGAGAATCATAAAATATATTTTGATCATATTTAGGCCCTTCCTCTATCTGCACTGCCCCTTACTACCCCTACCTGGCTTCATGTACTTTATTTTACTATATATGTAACTGTATAATATATTATTTAATTACCTATATAATATTATGCCTAGCAAGTGAAGTTCATATCCCAAATGCCCTTCAGTGTGAATCCATCCAGTATAGCCTGGTTAACCTACCCTGGATCACAAAAAAGAAAATTGAGTCTCTTCCTCTATGAAGCTATCCATTGCCAGTGGTGTGTAAGCTAGGGTGGGAGTTCCTTACTGACTTCCCTAAGTCTATGTAGAGATTTGGTCTGACTTGAGTTTATGAGGGACTTGTTTATGCTGTCACCATTGCTTTGAGTTCATATGAGTAACCGACAGCCTAGCTGGAAAACACTGTCTCCCTTTGGTCATCTACCATGTTTTGCTCTCACAATCCCTCTGCCCTCTTCCACAATGATCTCTGAGACTTTGGAGTCAGAAGTTTGTTATTGGTGTCTTATTCAGAGACAAGCAACATGTAGTATCTTATTCATTGAAGCGTGGTCAGTGGTGGCCTGTTTTAATCCCTGTTTGCTGTATGAGGAAGCATTTCTGGTGAGAGTTGAGAGATGCATTAATCTAGCTTCATTTACCTACACATCCAGTCTAACCAGCACTGTTTGTTGACCATGCTGTCCTTTCTACAATGTGTGCTCTTGGCTCCTTTGTAAAATACCAGGTAACTGTAAATGCAAGGACTTAAATCTAGGTCATCAGTTCTATTCATTTGATCAATATTTCTGTTCTTATGCCTTGACTATACTGTTTTTATTACTATAACTCTGTAGTATAATTTGAAATCAGGGATGGAAATGCCGAGTTTCTTTTATTGTTGTGAATAATTGTTTTGGCTATCCTACTTTTTAATGTTTCTACATGAAATTTGAGACCAGTTTTTCAATTTCTCTGAAGAATTGTGTTGAATCTTTAATGGAGATTGCATTCAATCTGTAGATTGCTTTTGACTGGATGGTCATTTTCACAGTACTAATCCTATTTATCCATGAACATGGGGGGTCTTTACATCTTCCGCAACTTCTTCAATTTCCCTTTTCAGTGACTTCAAGATTAAAAAATATTGAGCTTTCGTACATTTCATACAACAGTTAATCAAATTTAAGCCTCCTCCCTCCCTTCATGTCCACACACATTGTACCCCCCACTCTGAACCTTAGCAATACATGTTAAGTCTTATCTTGTCAAGCAATTGTACCTAGATGTCCTTCAGAGCAAATTCATCCACTGCAGTCTAATCAGCCTACCTAGAGGTCTTAAGTAAGGTCTACTTTCCCTAGGCCATAATGTAATCAGTCTCTGACAGTTCCCAGACTAGGGCTGTCCTGCCGTCCATTTCTCTTGCTCCAATATGGGTCCTTATATGATTGAATCGAAATGGGTCCTGTGCTCAAAGCCACCATTGCCACAAGTTCACATGTGCAAGCTTCCAGTGGCCTGAAAGCTTATTTTCTTATGTTCATGGATCAACCCTGGCTCTTATAATCTTTCTGCTCCCTCTTCCACAATGTTTCCTAAACTGTGGATGGGTGAGGTTCAATATAGAGTCCTATCCAGAAACATATACTCTGTAGTCTCTCATTCTCTAAAACTTGGCCAGTTTTGGCATTCTGTGTATATTGCACTGTGTTGTATAAAGAAGCTTCACTAGTGAGAGTTGAGGGATATACTAGTTTTCTCTCTACCCCCCCCCACGTTTCACTATGTTCCATGAGCCTTAGGTATAGAGTTTCCACTGTAGCTATGTCACCTAGGTCTGTGCATCTCTTAGATGTATATTCTTTGTGTGTGACCAGTTGTGGAACTTTTCAATAGCTTCCATTTTGTGCGTGTGTATGTGTGTAAAAAGAAGCTTTTTTGATGAATGATGTATAGTATACGTTTCTGTAAATATTAGGATCCATATTTAGCATGTGGTAAGAAATACTATTTGTCAAGAGATGTGAGAAAAATGGTTTTATCTAGGATCTATTACTTCATACAACAAAGTATGATACACATAGAAGGCCACAATTGCTCAAGTTCCTGCTCCTTTGTTCAAGTCTGAAGCATGTCCTATCTTCAGCAGCAGGGTCTTATCTTCAAGTTCTGGGAGACAATTAAGAGCTCTGGCAGTAGCCTATTATTCGGGAGTCTCTTGGACTGCTCTGACCAAAACTCTAAGGAAGGTCTTTCCTATCTGACACTGTGCTCCTTGCCATACAGCCCTCAGGAGTACATATGACCTAATGTTGAGAGACAGTATCTACATATCTCAGGGGGGTCTGAAGGCAATACATTTCCTTCTAGCTTTCCTAGTCTCCCAAGATCCATTCATCTCTACTTCCTCTACCCCCATTCAATCTCCCTCACCAGTCCAAGCACCCAATTATCCATACTCTCCCCCTAATATCACCCTCCTCCGGCCATCCTCTCACTCCTGAGTTCCTGCCTCCCTCAACAGCATGGCCCTCTGCATGTCCTCCCTCCTTACCTTCCATCAGAACACTCCAGTTCCCACCTCCCCCTGGAGACATCTGTTTCCTGTTATCCCCCCTTTCAGGCTCTTTCTTTCCCTTTCCCTCCCTGTCTCCTTTCAGTTTTCCTGGCTCCTAGTGTTCCATCAGGATTTATACTCACTGTGTTGGATAGCTTTAGTGTCAACTTGACATATCTGGGTCGAGGGAGCCTCAACTGGGGAATTTCCTTCATTGGACTGGCCTATGTTTGTAGGGTATTTTCTTGACTGTTGAGTGATATAGGAGGGTTCAGCCCACTGTAAGTGGTGCCACCCCTGGGCAGGTGGATTTTTGCTCTATAAGAAAGCAGGCTTAGCATGGGCCAGGGGAGCAAGCGAGTAAGCAATGTTGCTCCATGGCCTGTGCTTCTGCTCCTGTCTCTAGGTTCCTGCCCTGAATTCCTTCTTTGAACTCCTTAAGTGAGGAACTGTGACCAAGAGTTGTGTGTCAAGTAAACCCTTTCCTTCCCAAGTTGGTATTGGTCAGAGTGTTTTGTCATAGCAATTGAAGAGAAACCACAATTCTCACATATAAGGGATTGGTGCTACAATCCACAAATGAGGGAAAACATATGTCACTTGTGTTTCTGTATTTGTTTTACTTCGCTTAGTATAACAGTCTCTAATACCATCCTTTCACCTGAAAATTTCATCTTTTCTTACTTCTGAGTAGAACTCTATTGTGTAAATGTACCACATTTTCATGATCCGTTCATCAGTTGAGGGACATTTTGATTCTTTCTACTTTTTAACTATTGTGAAGAGAGCAGCAAAAAATATGCATGTACAGGTATTTCTACAGTAGGATGAGTCCTTGGGTTTATGCCAAGGAGTGGTAGAACTGAATCATATGGTACATTCACTCTTAGTTTTCTTGAGAGTTCTCCACACTGCTTTTGATAGGGGCCACATGACTTTGCATGCCCACCAGAAGTGAATGTGTATTCTCTTTTCTCCACATCTTTGCCAGCCTTTGGTGTCTTTTGTTGTATTGATCTTAGCCATTCTGCCTGGGATTAGAGGGAGTCTTGAAGCGGTTTTTATATCCCCATTTCTCTAATTACTAAGGATGTTTTGAGCATTTTTTTTTTTAATTTTTTTTTTTATTATTATTTATTTTTGTATGTGTATGAATGTATTGTTTGCATGCAGGTCTGTGCACCCGTGTCGTGCAATGCCGCGGAGGTCAGAAGAGGGTCTCAGATTCCCCTGGAACTGGAGTTCTCCTGAAATTGGAGTTACAGACGGTTCTCAGCCGCCATGTGGGTGCTGGGGATCGAACCCGGGTCCTCTGCAAGAGCGTCGGTGCTCTTAACCGCTAGGCTATCTCTCCAGCCCCTTGAGCATTTTTAAAGGTGTTTCTGAACCATTTTTATTTCTTGGAGAATACTCTGTTCAGAGCTATTAGCCTGCCATTTGTTAGGTGGTTTATTTTCTTGTTTCTTTCCCTTCACTTCATTGACTAGATTTATTCCAAGATATTTTAGGGTTTTAGAGGCTGTCACGAATGGGATCATTTTGCCAATTTCTCAGAGTCCTTGTTCCTAGTGTATAAGAAGCTACTGATCTTTGTGTGTTATCTTTTATGTCCTGCTACTTCGTTGACTGTGTTTATCTGCTCTAAGAGGTTTCTGGTGGAGATTTCAGCACCTTTTGGGGGGGGACATGACATTCACATTCGTTTTTCTCTTTTAATTTATTTTTTTGCATTTCTTGGAGCATATCGTAATTGTACTTAGACCCCTCCCCTATCTGCACCCTCCCTTAGCTCTCCTCACGAGACCCCATGCATTATGATGTCATATATGTTTAGTTCCTATGGAGTCAAGTTTGTATCTCCAGATGTCCTTTAGTGTGAGTCCATCCACTAGAACCTTCTAGTGTCACTTTCTTTTTTGTTTTTTATAAATTATTTATTTATTTACTTATTTATTTATTTGTATGAATGTACTGTCTGCATACAAGTTTGTGCACCCATGTCGTGCAATGCCACAGAGGTCAGAAGAGGGTCTCGGATTCCCCTGGAACAGGAGTTCTCATGAAATTGGAGTTTCAGACTGTTCTCAGCCACCATGTGGGTGCTGGGGATCAAACCCGGGTCCTCTGCAAGAGTGGTCGATGCTCTTAACCGCTAGGCCATCTCTCTAGCCCCTAGTGTCACTTTCTTAAAGAAGACCAACTCCTTCTCACCCAGCAGTGATCAGCATGTAGGTTTGTGCACCTGTGTCTTGCAATGCTGCAGAGGTCAGAAGAGGGTGTTGGATTCCCCTGGAACTGGAGTTAAAGATGGTTCTCAGTCCATGTAGGTTGGTCCTCTGCAAGAGCAGTTGGTGATCTTAACCACTAGGCCATCTCTCCAGCCCCTGTTTATTGCCTTGTTTTGCTAAGATATATCCCCTATATCCCTAGATTCTCCATGACTTTCACCATAATGGCTGTTGAATTTTGCCAAATGTCTTTTCTGTATGAGGTCTCTGTCCTTGAGTCTATTTATATAGTGGATTACATTTATTGAGTTATGTATATTGAACCATCCCTGCACCTCTGGGATAATAGGTTGTCTTCATCATGGCATATGATCTTTTCCATGTGTTCTTCCATTTGTCTGCAAGCATTTTATTGAGAATGTTTGTGTCTATATTCATAGAAGACATCAGTGTATAATTTTCTTTATTGTTTGGTCTTGTCTGGGTTTTGCTATCAGAATAATACTGGCTTCATAGAAAGAGTTTTGTAATTTTCCTTCCTTTTCAATTTTATGGAATAATTTCAGGAGTATTGAATTCATTATTGTTTGACTCAGTATGCCATATTTATCTATATATGATTAAATTATTGTATGAAATTTCCAAAAATTCAACTGAAATGCAAAAAATATCTGTCCTAAAATCATTTTTAGTATGATAGGAAGAAATGTGATGATGGATCTTCCATTTTTCTTTATGTGTTTGGTAGAGGTCCTGGGGAGGGGTTGCTGAATGTCTAAGCTTAGGATATACATACTAAAGCCCTTAAAGGTGCTGATGACATATGCAAGTTACTTTAAATGGTTTGCTAAAACAAACAAATACACATGCATGTGTATATGTGTATGCACATATGTTTGTGTAATCAAATGAAGTAAGTTGAGGCAAAAAATCCTAACTAGCATTGCATTTTTCTAAACAGCTTTGGATTGTGTGTGTAATTTCTCAAGGATATACGAGAATCAGACTTTTATGTTCTCTTCCTTCACCTTATTGTTCTTCCTCATCCAGATAAAATAAGTGCTGTTAAGACATTTCTTTTTTTATTATGAAACTTTTTCCATAAATCTTGCCAAGGAGGAGCCTTCAAACACTTCCTTATGGAAAACATGACATCTTTCAACCTAATAAAATTTAAAAAAATAAAAAAAGCAATCATAAGCTGAGGTTGCTAAAAATCTTTAAAAAAAAGATGAAATCATGAAATTTGCAGGTAAATGGATAGAACTAGAAGCTGTTATGCTAGTGAGGTAACATAGTCCCAGAAAAACAAACAATAGATTGTGCCCTTCATGTGTGGATCCTAGCACCAAATCCTTATATGTAAGGCAAACTGAGTTTTTTTTCCTTTTTAGTAAATATAGTACTACATTACCTGATGTTACTATAAAAAAGTGCATTAAAACACACATCAACTTGCTATGTAATTTAGGGATGTAAAGTAATATTTCTTTTTACCTGTATGCAACCCTACTGTTAAAGTGTGAAACCCTAAACAGGTTTTAGAATTAACCTATAGCTTATTTTCAGATGTTGTAATTTCGGTATTTGTGTGGAGTGTATATATTCATATTTTGGAGTAATATAAAATTAGATCAACAACAACAAAAAAGACTTGTTCAAAGAACTGACTGGAAGAGTAAACTTCTGCCAAAAACAGTAAATGTCTGTATCAAAAAATTTAAAAAGATTGAGAAAATGATGACATGTATGGCAGAATGCATGAGCTCCTGTGGGGTGAGGGGCTTACCTGTTAAATCTCTTTGAATCCCTTTAAAGTATACTATTTCCATATCTCATATCTCTTTCTATATGAAAGCAACTGTTATAAGGTGACTCTCTTAGTGAGCCCTAGGATTAACTTACCACATACTTTCAGACATGATAATTAATGCATATGGGTGAAAAGTGTATATATATATATATATATATATATATATATAGAGAGAGAGAGAGAGAGAGAGAGAGAGAGAGAGTAATATAAAATTAAAGGGAAAATGTGAACTCCTAAACGTATATTGGAGATAACATACAATTTGTTCCTGGAGGACATATCTTTGGTACATGTATGATGTTTATATAGGTATATTTTGGAGAAATACAGTGGGGAGGGAACCACAACAACATAGGGACTGGGTCAAAGAATGGACTGACATAGTTAAATTCTGCCCCCAAACAATGGACCTTTACAGAGAAAAACTTTAAAAAGACTGAGAGGAAGATGAAGGACATGTATGGTAGAATGCATGATCTTGGGGTGGCGTAGGGGAAAGGGAAAGGGGAATGTATCTAAATTAAACTGAAAATGACATCTGAAGTACACAAAACATCAATAAAAGTATTAAAAAGTACACTATTTCCTCTTATTCATAAAAACCTGCTTTTTCCAAACATACTAAGTATAGCTTTGAGCCTAAGTAAAGTTTTCAGCCCAAGCTTTGCCTCTATCATTTGTTTCTGAAATTCACTCATCTGGGAATCTTCTGTTTTCAGATCTTCCCTTGGTTAGATTGGTCTTTTCACATACATTCCAAATCAAGTATCATTTCCTGAGAAAAACCTCCTATGACTGTCTCCCTCATCTTAATTAATCCCTCTAGCTAGACACTATTGATCACAATACACAAGTTTTCTTCTCAGCCCTAAGCAATTCTAAATTTACCTCTGCCATTAATTATTTTCTGTTTTTTACTACAAGAATGCAATCTCCACATTTTTAAGTCCTCTATAAGAAAAAATTTATTACTTTATTCCTAGCCTTAACAGCATGCCTGAATCAGAATAGGCCATAATGAATGCACTTGTTTTGAATAAATAATGAAATAGGGGCCTGGAGAGTCAAGAGCACATGTTTACGATGGGGTGAAGTCAAACCTTCAGTTCATGTTCCGTGAAACTGCATATATAATGTATTTGTTTAGTTTATGTGTGAATATATTGTTATGTTCCATTGAAAGATGAGATTGGATGGATTTTCTCTGAGTATATTACTTAATGCCTGATGATTCTCTTCATCAGAATATGCTATATCCTCAGATAAAGTTTTTGGTAGAGAAATTATACAGAAAAATATTCTTACCTCCATCCCATTGAATTACCACATTAAAGTATTTTCTGATATTTAAGCCAATATGCCCAAAATATTTGGTTTCCTTTTAGAAACAATTAGAAACCAGAAAAAAAAAAAACATATAACCTTAAATGCTAGCCATAGTGTATAACTACTCCAAATAATCTTTGACGGAAGCAGGCCAGCATATTTCACAAAACTGTCAGTTACATGTGTTTGTATTATCTCTTCTTTTTGTATATGGAATTGCAAGTTCAGCTACTGGAACCAAGTCAGCCTATATAGAATCTCTCCTTTAAAGAAGATCAACTTGGCCTGGCATGGTGGCATGCGCCTTTAATCCTAGCACTTGAGGCAGAGGCAGGGGGATCTTTGTGAGTTCAAGGCCAGCCTGGTCTACAGAGTGAGTTCCAGTCCACCTGGAGCTACAGTACAGGGAGACCCTGTCTCGAAAAGACCAAACAAACAAACAAACCCTCCCCCCCCCCAAACAAAGATCAACTCTCCTCACCCAGTAGTAATCAGCTGCTAATAATTCTTCCACTAAGATTGGGTCCTCCTTCTCATTTCCAAAGTTCTGTGCTGGGTTTTTGTCTGCCGGAGTTTGCATGGATTTTGTGCATGCTGACACCATCTCTGCAGATTCATACGAGAAATGTCCCAGGAGCCTGTAAGACTCTATTTCCATGTGGTCATGCACCTCTTCCCTGGCTCTTATAATCTTTCTACCTACTTTTCCACAATGGTCCCTGAGCCCTGAGTTGGGGGGTTCAAATATAGGAGTCCTGTCCAGAGACCCACCTTGTGCAGACACTTATTCTCCATGTTTGGCCATTTGTGGCCTTTTGTGTTCATTGTCCACTGCTGCATGAGGTAGTTTCATATATGAAAGTTGAAAGATGCATTAGTACTATCTCTACTCATTGTTCTGAAAAATATCTACTAGCAAATTTTTCTGTTTTGGTCACTTTATGTTCTAATCTGTCCGTACAAAATCAGGACAACTTTAACCCAGCAAAGAAACTTGTTCGCAGTCTAGAATACACATTTTGAGATTCTAAAATGAATAGTGCAAATATCCATTCAGCAACTGAAAAAATGCTACCAAGGAAGAATGCTTATTAGATTAGAGGCCTACTTTAAATCTTATTTTCAACATTTATGAAAATTGTACCTTTTGAACATCAGCTAAATTACCTTTATTTCTTGCTTGGCTGAAACCATCATTTAGACATATGTGATAATTGAGCCTGAATGGAAGCAAATTTTACTTGGTTTGACTGCCTTCAAATGATATATGTGTATGAAAATGTGTAATCTCAAATAACTGTCTTATTTTATTCACAACGTTAAGCTTTCTGATGAGGATTGTGATTATAAAAATAACCACAGGGTCCCATTAAGAAACAGGTGTCACACTCTAATTAGAGCTTTCAGGAGTTTATTTTCAGTGGTACAAATAGATTACAGAGTAGCCTTTCCTAATCCTGGAGTTTCCTGACGATGGGACCAGACCTAATGTGAGAAGATGTTCATCCTACGAGGATAGCGGATGAAATTCACAAAGGTGAAAAAGGATCTATAGGTGCAGAATAGCTGAATCCCCAGGCTGAATGGATGCTGCTGACGAAGGCTTTGTGACAGGATAAGAGTATCCAGTATCTGTCAATTCTGGTACTTAGCACTTGATCCTCAGAAGAACCCTATGGAATATTATTCTACCCATTTCACAGGTGAAGAAACTGAGAGATTATTTGCTATAAATTGAATTTCTTAAAACCGTGTTTGTGGTATCCCTTCTCCATGAAATCAGACAGGAGGTATATCAGTGTCACAAGAATTTCCCATAGAGTATCATCTTGATTGTTATTTTTGAACAATGAAAAACATATTTATTTATAATTAAGTATATGTGTTGTTTAAATATGTACTAAAGTAAGGATAATACCAGGCAGGTGGATCTAAGAAGAAAGATATTTTTAGGGGTGGTGAGATGGTTCAATAGGTTAAAGCACTTAGCACCAAGATGATGATCTGAGCTAGATCTCCATGACCCACATGATAGAAGGAGAGCACCAACTGCTACATGTTGTCCTCTGACATCCAGCTGTGCATCTTGACATGCTCATAATCACATATGCACACATACAATAAAGCAATAAAAAGAATTTTAAAAATATTTACCAGATGTAGTTTTATCAGTTAAAATTAAGAAGGTAATTTTAAAATGCTCACTAGTCTCCTAATTCTCAATCTTCTGACAAAGCCTACATGTAAATAGGTGAAGGACATGTGTACATTATATAGAGCAACTTGGTAGAAAATGTTCAGGAAGAAGCTAACTCTGCTCCTAGTTATTATTTGAGATCCAGAGAACAAATCCTTTTGTTACTGGTTTTCTTGGGATAGGAATGGGGGGAGGGATCTCTACTCAATATGATCGTCCTCCAGGAGAGCCATGAATACCATATCTACCCTGGCCAAAGCCAGGAGCGTGTCAGTGGGTGGGAGGATATTTATTTTCTTATTTGCTTGCTGTATTCAACAAGCAGAGTTTCTCTACTTACTTTGTAAATGACTGGGTAAACAAAACTCACATTGAAGCTCATTGAAGATCTGGATGAACTATCATAAAAAAAAAACATTTTGTATTGGGTTGGGAAGATGGGTCATTGGTTCAGAGCACTTGCTGTTCTTTTGGAAGATCAGAGTTTGATTTCCAACACTCAACATGTCCAGTTCACAACCACCTGTAGCTCTAGCTTTAATGGGTCCAATGGTCTCTTCTGGTTTCCATTGGCACTCCAGACATGTGATACACACACACACACACATACACACACACACACACACACACACATAAATAAAAGACAAATACAAAGAGCAACAAATTTCTGCAGAATTTACTGATAATGAATAACTGAAAAGTGATTGTATATACAGATGTGCTTTTGAAGTTCATCTCCTTGGCATATATTCCTCAACATCTACGCAATGTAAAGTATTTGGAAATAAAGGGTTCAATAAGCTTGTGTACATTAATGTGAGTTTTTCTTTTGTTTCATATTCTACAATACTCATTCAGGAAACAAAATGAGTATTGAAAGTGATTCCAATCGGTGCAAACCTGAATGGCCTATTTAAAAGAAAAAAAAATGTGAAAACAGTTCTAATGGACAAGTGTCACTAAAATCATACCTGCAAGGCTTTATAAGCGGCCTCTTATAAGGTCTTCATGATTTGCTTATATTAAAGTTGTAAATATCAGATTCAACTAGAAAAGATGGTAAATTAAGTCAGGTTCAAATCCAACCAGACTGTGAAGATTTATGACTCAAAACTGAAAAATTATATCAAGTTCTGCTGTTTTCAGGCCAGCTTGCTGCTGCCTCGTGTGTTTTACTTTATGTCTCTATAAAATGGGCATTTCTTTAAGGATTTTCTGAAGATTGATGAAGTAATTTGTGGAAAGTACTTGTAATCCCCAAGAGATTCTTGCAATCAGCCCATTGTAGGTCTTTTTCCAGGTTTATGTTATCAGCTAAAATTTGCAGACCATACTGCCACATAAATATTTGCTGCAGTTTAGTGGATGAGAGGTGGAAGAGTGTTTCTTGCATGTTATTGTGTTGATAGAACACTTTAGTGGAACTCAATGGGGAATGCAGACTATGAAAAAAATAATTGCATTGCTTGATTTTTATTTGGAGACTGACATCACTTTATGGACTTCACAGATGCTGCCAGATAACTCAGCCAGCTTCCTACCCTTAAAAAAATTCCTAACACTAACATTCTTTCCTTTGTTCTGTCTTTCTCCACTTTTCAGATTTAAGGGACAACCTGTTAACTGTTCTAAATTCTTAAAGAACTTAATGGTAGAGATTCTGTCCTAAGCCATTTTTCTATATGTGTCTGCTTTTTCTACCATGCACATTTCCTCTTCCCCAGTTCACAATGAATCTGCCTAGATTAAAAACAATACGCAACACATCACTGAGGAGTAGGAGAGGAGACAGGCAGCTGAAGTTCTGCTTCTTTGGTGGTTACAGAGCATGCTGTGTAGCAGTACCTGAAGGATAGACTTTTCCTGGCTTTGTTTTCCTTCACATTTCAGTTACTGAACCTGTGAATATGGATTAAAGCCTGAAAACAGCCTGTGATTTGCTCTGAAAAAGATTGCATGAAGTGCATCAGTGCTTTCCCGGCTGAGAACATCTGTTAGGAGGCACAAATTTAGCTTCTCATTGTTGGTTTCCTGAGTACCAGACAGAGTTTATTATTTAACTAATGACTGGGAGAAATGAGCTTTGGCAACAATCTGGCCACAAAATGAAGAAGGTTTTAGATTTGTTCTTTAAAGTACCTTTAGTAGGAAGGAATTTAGAATGAAATATTGACCTTCAGTCTCCACTGGATAAGACATCAACTAAGAAATCAAGTGTGTGTGTATGTGTGTGTGTGTGTGTGTGTGTGTGTGTGTGTGTGTGTGTTTGATTCTCAAATAGACCTTAAGAAGAAACTTTGATTTTTTTTTTTTTTGGAGTATGGAAAGCATGTTTCCAAATAATGCTGCTTTAAAAAAACATTTGAGGTGATTCGAATTTATTAAGTGTAAAAGAAAAGGTCAAATTGCATTTGGATTTTTGCGAGAGAGAAGGGAAGAGAAAATGGAGAGGAAGACTACTTATATTAAGATCAAATTGCAATGAGTATGTATCCTGGGGTGTCAGAATTCATGCAGTATGTCCATCCTTGTAGCTATGGCAGGGATATGTTTAAAAAAATGATTTATTTCCTGGGCTGGAGAGATGGCCTACCAGTTAAGAGCGCTGACCGCTCTTGCAGAGGACCCGGGTTCAATCCCCAGTACCCACATGGCAGTTAAGAACCGTCTTTAACTCCAGTTCCAGGGGAATCTGACGTCCTCTTCTGACCTCCGCGGCATTGCACGACATGGGTTCACAAACCTACATGCGGACAGTACATTCATACACATACAAAATAAATTAAAAAAATAAAAAGATTTATTTCCTTAGATGTCTGATCAACCTCAGTTTCCCACTTCATGAAAGATATTTTTCTAGTCATGTGTCCATATGATTTACTCTTCATAGATTTTCTGTTGTTCTCTGTTGATCCATTTAGTGGAATGGTCTGGTGCAGTGATCCTTAAACATGCCCACCATGCCTGGGGTCCATACAAGAGAAAAAGACTAAGATTTTTTGAGAGCATCTTCTTTGTTCCAGCCCACATGGAAGTCACTATGTGGAACAGGTTGGGCTTGATGTCACAGAGATCAGCCTGCCTTTGCCTCCCACAAGCTGTGATTAAAGGGAGTAAGAGATTTTTTTCAGATTGTTGGTGGAGGCTTGTTTTATAGGCCAGCAACTTCTTGTAGCTTCTTCCACTGAACTTTAAAATGAATAGATAAATAATCCCTAAGATCCTTCAGTGGAAACACACAGTAAAAGTCAAGATTACCTCTTCTTATTTATAAATCATAGACATTTTTATATGCTACTTGACATGTGGAATCTTATTTAAATTTGAATGCAGTTTTCCGAGGTTGGTATTGTTACCTGTATTTTATAGATGAGGAAATTGAAGACCAGGGATGTTAAGAATATTTTCTAAGGACATTCTTAGTGCATACAGAACCAGAACTCAAATCTAGATTTAAATAGGACTGAGTATATAGTCTCTATTCTTACCCATGGGTTTCACCCTCAGATCCACATACATGTTTAGCAACAGATGTTTTGGAACAGCTTCAAAATTATCTTGGAATAAATTTTATTTCCAATATAATCTACTCCAGTAAAATTGAAATCTATTCATAACTGCAGTGTAACCCTTAACCATAAATATACTCCATAACTAGAAGGAAACTAATTTAAACTAAAAAATAGCCAAAATATCATTTACTTGATATTTAAACACCTGAGAATGCACAAACTAGAAGAAACAGCAGTTGGAACTGGTAATGATCTTTCTGTTCACTGAGGACCTTGGCTACACATTCTGGCTTGTAGCCAGGATGGCTAGGTAGTATAGACACCTGTGTGTCATGAAAACATTGCAGTCAAAGATAGCATTTCAGAACTGAAAAATCTTCATAATTTTTGAGCAAAACATGGTAGACATTTCCCATTGATTTACAGAGTAGTTGCAATATCTAAAAATTCAGTGTGTTTATAACTTTGCAAAGGATTTTTATGTGTGAAAAGGAGTTATATTCTGGACTTTGATCATTTTGGTCCTGGCTTTTTACTTACGAGGCTGTTCGGGGCATTCAAAGACCATAGACAGTCTTTTACTGTTTTTCTTTGTGTGAGACTTGAGACTTCATGTTGAAGTTCAGACAGCTAGGATTTCTTGCTTTTGCTCTCTAAATGCTAGTAAAATCCAACCCTCTTTTCCTACCAAGCTAGAGATAGCTAAAACCTCCCCAAGGAATTCATCAAATGAACTCTAGGGGGCAGTAAGACCATGGTTGAGGTTGCTGCAAAGGATTACATTATACCCTAAGGCTCTTACCTAAGAATAATCTTGTAAACATGTGGATCCTGTGGATTTATCTTCTGGGCATATGGTATAGTGGTTAAGTAGAAATCCAGCTTTGCTTTATTTAGCCCAGGAGCATCTTCTCTGAATCTCATGTAGACTAATTGTTCAGAGACGAAAGGTGAAGCAAAGGAAGAAATGTGATGCTGATCTTTTAGCATTGCTTTCAAGATTAGAATAGCGACATATAAAGATGCTTCACAAGAGAAAAAAAATGTTTTCTGTCTAAGACAGTCCAGGAACACTTCAAAATTTCATAACAATGACTTTACACTGTGAGACTAAAAATAGATTTTGCTCCAGGCATTTTCTTTGAGGTAGAATGCAAAGGGCTAGAAATATAGTTCATTCCCGTTGGTTACTTAAGTTTCAGTTCCCTCATTTAATTGTTCTTGAACATTGGTCATCTAATAAGCTGACACTGGATTAAAATGATAAAAACTACACAAGTTGGATGTCCATCCATATCTGTTTCTAATACACTATTCACTTATAGCTCCATTTATCATTAAAATATTTAATTGAACTATTTAGTCTGAAAATTTATGGCATGCTTATCAATTAGTAATTTGTAAAGAAACATTCTCCTACACTGTGCAGGGCTATGCGTGTTATCTTTTCTTTAAGAGTTTCACTGGCCATTGGTAATAGGGAAAGACATGTTGACATTGTTAGGTCTTAGAACAAAGCTGATTCAACAATTAGAAATGGTCAGCATGTCTGAAAGCAAGCCAGGGACATAAAGACTAGAGATTACTTTCTAACTGCCTATGGCTTTTGAAGTGGTTTAAGTGTTTAAAGCATGTGATAGGAGAAAATTTTTTTCTACTAGTGGAAGATGTTGAAATAAAAGTTTTCTGTTCAAACACTATATCTTTTCATGCCAATGACGGGCAATTTTCACAGGTAAAAATTGCCATTCACCATTTTCCTAATATATTATCTCCTTGAAAAATAGTTTTTGGTTTGGAAAATGCCTATATTTTCCCTCAGGTAAAAATTATACTTTCCTGGGGGCTAAGAGATGGCTCAGTAGTTAAGAACATTTGCTGCTCTTCCAGAGGACTCAAGTTTAATCCCAACACACACATGGCTGTTAACAACCATCTGTAACTCCAGTTCCAGGAATCCAACACCCTCTTTGGGCCTCTGTGGACATTGCACACACATAGTATACTTATATGCAGACAAAACACTATTACACATAAAATAAAAAATAAAATATTAAAAAAGTTAAAAATAACAATTATTTCTAATTTCTAAACCTTAACTCGGGCTGGGTTGAATTTGGGTGAAAACTTGTGTTTCTGTAATAAGTAAAGAGCTCTTTCTCAAAACAAATTAATAGTGTTTTAGATATTGAAAAAAGTATAAAAGTTGGATTGAAAAGGAAACAAAAACTAGTACCCTACATCTTTTATTTAAACAAGAGGCTATACTGTTAGCTAAGTCCTCAATGTAACTGTTTTCTTTCTTCAAAGTTCTCTGACAAAACATCCCAAAAAGGAGAACCAATGTTTCAGCAGCTAACTTTTTCATTATGAATGGTTCTTCAACAACATTAATGTGGATGGGATAGGAGGGAAATGCCAAGAGTTGTTTCAGGATTAACCATCTATCAATCATGGAGTTTAAAAAAAGATGTCAACAAATCTCTTAATAGATCCTCACCCTTCAAAAGCTGGCATGACCTTTGGGTGCAGGTGGGAGTGATGACAACCTCTCATGACTAGAATAAAGCAGAAGCTATGAGATACAGACCTTGACTCATAGCAAGCGAACAAGCAAACATACCACAGTGCTGAAAACATAAAGAAGTTTTGATATGTAGAACATGATCCTGATAGCTGCTTCCATATTGCTTGCCACCTTGGATTGCTTTGGGAAAAGCCACTTGCCTTGTCACAAAGAAATGTAAACTATCCTATGGAGGAGTCTATGTAGCCAAGCATTGAATCCCACTGCTTGCAATTCTGTGAGCAGATCTGTCAGCCCCAGGGGCCTTAGAGGACAAAAACTCAGCTGATATCTCATTCCAACTGACTGTACGAATTACAAAGTATTAGAATATACTCCTCTTCAATTCCTAACTCCTAGGCACTCTGAAAAAAGTGGTTTCAGAGCAGTTGAATACAACAGACTCCTAGCACACCAATAATAACATGCCTTTGATATGCATTTATGAGTAGAACATTTGCGATTCTGTACCTTCTAAATATGTCAACTAGGGCATGTAGGGATATAATGCTTTGACTAGGTTACTTTTCCCTTTTAGTGAATCTTGAAGCCTTTCCAAATTATATACAGCATTCAGAATATATTCTTTGAAGATTATCCATAGATTTCCTTCTATGGAGCTGTGGATATGCATTAGTTATTATATACATGGTAGCCCTGTTCTTGGCATGATATAATAACAGCCGTGGTGCCAGGGCTACAAGTGGTACTAAACTCTATAGAAATGTACAGGACCCTTAAAGCCAGACCATTGGGGTCAAGTTCTGGCTCCATTTCTTACACCAGCTGTGTGACCAGGAGTGAGATTCATGACTCTGTGCCACAGGTGATTATTTTATGAAATGAGAATAATAGATTTTTTTTGTGTGAGTTTATGTTTCAGATGGTTGACTTAACATCACAATCAATGTAAATAATTAGCAGATTTAGAGGATAAAAACCATATACTTCACTTACTGTTTGCAGGAAAAACACTTGGTAAATGTGATATGAGCTCATAATTTTAAAACAGTAGTGTTTAGAAAGCTATGAATAGAATAGAATAACACCTTTAGTATATAAAAGGGCATCTGAAACATTTTTATAAGCTCTGTATTTAATCTTTAAATATTGAAAATTTTCTCTTTGAGTGTGCAAATGTTTTTAAAAATAAAACAGGTTTCTTTGTGTTATGTATTTCTAGATAGACAATTTTTGTATAAGATAACTATAAAAATGTTTCCATACATTTGTTAATTTACTAATTTGTCTGTATTGTGTTTTGTTTCTTGACAGTGACATGTTTGGCAGACACCAAAAGAAAATTGATGAGAGACTGGGGAAATGGCTCAGTTAGTCAAGTACTTGCCTTAGAAAACATGAGGACCTGAGTTGGATTCCCAGACAGACCCCTTGTAAAAGAACCAGTTGTGGTAGCTATATACTTATAATCCCAGAGCTGGGAAGATAGAGCTAGGCAGATCCCTGAGTCTCAGAAAGGATAGCCTTTGCTACTTGGGGAGCTATAGGCCAACTGAGAGATTATTTCTCAAAAAATCAAGGTAGGTGGGGCATTGAGGAATGACATCCAAGGTTCACCTCTGTCCTCTGCATGTATGTGAGGATATGAGCCACTGCATGAGAGAGAGAGAGAGAGAGAGAGAGAGAGAGAGAGAGAGAGAGAACCAACCTATGAATAACTGCTTCATAATGTCATGTATAATTCCTGTCACATTTCAACAAATCCAGAGCAAGGCTGCTATGTAAGAGGCAGGAAGGACAGCCAGAAGGAAAGACACACAGCATTTGGAATAACTAAGCAATCTACTGGGCATAATTATAAGATTGTGACATTTGTTAACAAACAAACAATCTTAAATAGAGCTGAACCTTCCATTTTAAATTTCCACTGGGAATGGAAAACCAGTAAGTAAGCTGAATCTTCATATGGGAATCCATTTGGTTTTTTCCCTGTCACACTCATGTTCAGACTCATTTATTTGTTAATGAGAAACTTTTCTTTGACAATTTAGGCTATACTATACAAAATGCTATAATGCAAATGGGTTGACTAAATTCCACTGGGAAAAATGAAATAGGATTGAATATTTTAATTAGCTGCTACTCAGCTATATTCTTCAATAGTTAGAAAAATACAAATGAAGTTTATCAGTGTTGGATTCCTTTCTCTTCCTGAGAGTCTAACACAATGCATGGTCCAAAGAGGGACTCATTGAGGCAAATAAGATCTACTTTTCTACATTAAGTCATGTTGCTAACAATTGGAAGAAGGTGGGATGGGCTTTGTGGTATAAGAGCCTCATCTGCTCCCTGCACTGCCAAATATGCACCTGCATATCTGGGGGCAGAGATACTAGAAAATAAGGTACATATATGAATATTTTTCCTGGAACTAGCCAACTTTCCACTTTCTTTGTGCTGGCTGGTGATCAGAAGAGGACGACAAAGCATGGGTCAATAGGAAGGCAACTGCTGAAATATTTCTGACCACAACATAGTATCAATGTGCCCATCTGTTCACTATTTAGATGCACATTTTTCAAAAATTAACATGTTTGGACCCACTTAAGTGAAGAACATATGGTCAGAAGAGCGTCAGAAATTGCTGCCTAAAGCTGACAAAGCCTGAGGTCTAAGACAAATCAATAGCTAATGTTTCCTTAGTCTAGAAAGATCTATGTGGGCTAGTAGAGCATCCCACAAGGGAGAAATGTTTGCACTCTTGTCTAAGGGGATAAACTTGACCTTCAAAATTTCACTTGCCAGAAAGATAGCATTAGCATTCAGCAGTGATTTTTGTTGTTGTTAGATAAAGGAATGCATATTTCCCTAAGTTGGGCAGATATCCCACTTTAAAAGGAGCATAATCACTCTCTTCGTAAAGGATGTATTAATAATAATGTGCTGTATATATAAAAATTGCTAAAAAATAGATTTTTAATGTTCTCACCACAAAAATAAATTGGCGAAGTTATGGATATGTTAATTAGTCTTTCCACAATGTGTATATAGAACATCACATAGAGCCTCATAAATATGAACAATTATTATTTGTTAATTAGAAATGGGTGAATTTTTAAGAGACAAGGCACACTTCTAAATTAGTGATTCATATGCTCTGTCCACGGTCCTTATTCTGTGTTTCATTCTCTGCTCCTCAGTCTCCCCACCTGTATTTTTTTTTTTTTTTTGTAGTATTACATGATGAGGAACCATTTTTTTTTCTAATCTGCTTTTGGAAATCTAAGATCTTAGGTGATTTTATCTAACCTGAATAAAAATGTAGATATCATGTATAATAACATGCTAACTGGTTTTGTACTAATGAGCCAAATATAGATTACTAAATTAGCAATCATTTGTAATGTACCTGCAAGTCAGCTTTGGTAGGAAGCTCAAATACTAGAATACAGGCTTTCATTGATATATAATATTATTGCTAAGTGACTACTACGTAGTTTAAATACTGTACATATTAGAAGAGACATAACTTGAGTTTTAAGAAATGGATAATTCCAATCAGAGATCTCCCAAGACCACCTGAAGCACAGGTAGGTAGGAGCTGGGTGCCTCAGCAAGGCAGATTGTTGTTTGATTTAATCTAGTTGTCTTTGGCTCGATTGGCTTTTGTGGCTGTGAGGGCGGAGTTATCCTCCCAGCTGGTATAAAAGGTGGGTTTGTGTGAGTCTTGAGATCTCCCAAGACCGCCTGAAACACAGGTACCGGGGTGCAGGGGCTAAAGATCACCCCCTCCATGCCAACTGGGATTACGAAGGCATCTGAAGGAGGCAAACAAAGCAAGCCTTCAACACAGGAAGGGGCATTTGGGACTCACATTGGAATACAGGCAAGGAGAAGCCCATATGCTAGGAACATGAAGAAGAGATAACATGGGAAAGGTAAAGGATAATCCCACACCAAACTCTACTAACCCTGTGGAAGATTCCTACAGTGGGATCCCCAGGAGGATGGCCCAGGACACAGATATCAGAAGCACAATTGTAAACATCCTTAAAGAAGTACAAGATTATAAAGAGCAAAGCAAAGAATTAAGAAAAGAGAATGAAGATCTCAAGAAGGACCTAGAGAGAGAGAATGACAAACTCCAGAAGGAAGTGGAAACACTGAAAAGATCCCATGCTGAAAAAGAAAAGGAAACCTACCAGTGAAGAAAAGAGCTACAGGAAGAGATTGAGAAGCTACAAAAGGAAGTAGAAATACTAAAGAAATCAGAAGAGGAGATGAAAAAGGAAATCAAACACTCATCCAATCAAGAGGAAAGGAATGGAAAAAGCCTCAGAAGCAGAATGGAGGAAGCAGAACAAAGAATACCAGAAAATACCAGGAAGATAACACAGAACAACTAAAAACTTCAAGTAAAAGTTATGAAAAATTTTTAAATACACAAAAGTGGAACAACCAGGAACTGTGGGACACTATGAAAAGAAAATTTGGTACATGTATACAATGGAGTTCTATGCAGCGGTAAAGAGGGACAACATCATGAAATTTGCAGGTAAATGGATGGAGCTAGAAGACATTATGTTAAGTGAAGTAACATGGTCCCAGAAAAACAAACGACAAATGGTGTCCCTCATATGTGGATGCTAGTACCAATAACCCAGATATAAATATTTCTTGTGGAGAGGGATGCATAGTAAAAGAACAACAACAGAAGACTGCATAAGAAACTTATGAAATGGTGAATTGGGAAGGGGGTAGGGGAGGGAGAGGGGGACACGGGGTATATTCGATTAATGCATATTTAGACACGAGTTCAACACGTATCCAGTTTTGCCCAGCCACACCGTCTTCAGGATACATGGAGTTTTAGAACTTAGTAAAAGTATATGTGTATATTAAACAACCATTGGTTTCTAACAGACTCTGATAAAACGGGTACTGATCTGATTAAATGGAGATATTAAAATTGCTGTTTGTTCACATTGTTTTAATAAAATTTGCACAACAACCACTTTGGGATTGGCAATACAAATGTTCTCTATACTTTGTCCTTTGTACAGTATCACCTTGTGTCATTCTCTTTCACCTATAAGATGATTTAACATAAAAATTAAATTTGCTTCCCAAGTAATCATATATAGTCACCCATAACAGCATGGGTGAAGTTGATGAAACCTGTGCCTTAATTCCACCCTATAGGTATGTTTAAAACAACTGCCTTCAGGAGACTCATGGGTTAAAACAAAAGGAGGGGGGGATACCGATAGGCTTGAACCTTTTGTCAAAAACCTTGCAATTTCAATCTTAAAACACTAACCATGGGAAACGATTTGTATGTTCCAACAGGCTCACAATGTCACCAACCAGGCTGGAAAGAAAAGATCCAGCTTTGCTTGAGTAGATGTACCAGAAAGTGCCAAAGAAAGGTTGGCCCATCTGAACATCGAAAGGACGAAAAGCCTCCGATTGCCATAAACACCGAACCCTCTGTGGAATCCTACTTGTAACACACTATTTATAATGCTGTCCTATGAAACTTACCTTCTAGGTGCTGCCAAGGTTTTAATACAGAGAATTTCTTGCCTCCCCACCATAGAACAGGAGAAATATGAAGATGATGATGGCGTGCTCACATGTAAATTGAGGACAACTATTATAGAGGTCATCTCTTATAAAAGACTGGCAAACTGCCTTCTTTATTTGATTAATAGACATAGGAATGTGAAAAGGGATTATTCTCTATTCAGAACCAAATATAATCTAAAGTCCTTAAAACTATGCACTTAAGCAAAATATATCCATACAGGAGCTCTGACATCAGGAAGGAATTATTATACCAAGGATGATGTTGGCCAGGGGATCCAAGCCCCCACAAAATGGTAAAGGCTCCTTGCCTCTAAAAACGGGATACCCGCAAGACGAGAGGAGGATAAGGCCATTGTGTCGAAGACCTGACATTATCATGGGGAAGATGTATTGAGCCCACACAGCAAGTGTACAGTGGCCTCTGGAATACCAGAGAGTGTTACCAAAGGCCATAAACCAATAAAGCACAGACGGTCCTTTGAGTCAAGCAAGACTCCACCATCAGCACAGCTACACCTCACCTGCTGTGAAATACTGTGCGAAGATGGGCAGCTATAGGCTATATATCCCAAAATCTATTGGTATTGGCTCTCTCCTTGGGCATAACCCATGGCTGATGCCATGAGCCTACAATCCTTACAGGCTAGGAGGATGTTATAAACCACAGTAAGAACCCTGTCATATTTAAAAGGAAAAATGTTAACTCATGGATTAACATAAATACTATCCAAACATTTGTGTCTATTCCAAAGTAACCGACCATAACTATTAACGCTGTTAAATTCCCTATTATAATATTAATTCATGTGCTTTCATGGTTAGGATTGAAAGGTTACTTCTGGACAAATTGTTAGCCCATGAAAGGAAACGGCTAGAATTGACCAGAGTCCCAAGACAACAGCTCCAGAGAACGTAGACTGTTTTTCTTCTCATCAACCTGTGCCCTTTTCTAAGCTAAGGAACAATCTGCGGAAGAGGGGGAGTGGTAGAATTGTAAGGGCTGCGATTGGCGGGAATGGTTAATTACAGCAATATAGTCGGACACTCATTTGATCAACCTGATTGAACATAGAGCACCCACCCCCCACACTGGCTGGTGGGGCTGTGGGAGTTTGGGCAACTAGCCTCAGAATATGGTTTTACATGAAGGGCTGCTCGTACTCATAAATGATCACTTATTGCTAAAAATGAAACAAAAAACCTGAAAGATAACGCTGCAGGAAAGTTATGGCAGAACGCATGATCTGGGATGGGGGGTGTGGGATGGGGTGGGGTGTGATGTGGGGGAAGGGAAAGGGAAATATGCTTAATGGGAATTGGAAAAATGATGCATGCAACACCCAAAGCATTCAATAAAAAAATAACAAAAAAAAGGAGAAAACGAATCAAAAACCTCTGAATCACAGGAATCGAGGAAGGAGAAGAATTCCAAGAGAATGGTATTGAATGGTATTGATCAGATCTTCAACAGAATAATAGATGAAATTTCCTCAAACTAAAAAAGACAAACCATTACAAATACAAGACACACATAGAACACCCCAAAGGGACAAGATCAGAAAAGAAAAGAAACCCTCCATGCCACATTCAAGTAAAAATGCTAGACACCAAACCAAAGACAAAAATCCTTAAAGCCACCAGAGAAAAACACAGTTACACATAAGGGGAAAACCTATCAGAAATTACCAACTGACTTCTCAGCGCAAATCATGAAAGCACGAAGAACGTGGAGCAAAGCATTCCGTGTTAAAGGACAATAGATGGCCAACCCAGGTTTTACTTACCCAGCAAAAAATGTCAATTATGTTGAAGGAGAGAGAAAAAAAAAAAAAAAAAAAAAAAAAAAAAAAAAGAAAAGAATACATGTCCGGAAACCAACACTTCAGAGAATCCTTGAAGCTATTCAAAGGACCGAAGAAAGGAGCAACCATCCCCATGCACTACAAAGAGAAATTTAATTTTATTCTACCATAACTGAGGAAGTAGAAACCTACACCAAACTTGCACAAATGGGTAATAAGGTAAAAGGAAGCAACACAAACTATCAGTCAGAACCTTAAATATTAATGGACTAAATTCCCCAATTAAAGCACATAGACTGGGAGATTGGCTTAGGCAACCGAACCATCAATATGCTGTCTACAAGAAAACAATCTTACCTCAAGAACAGGCACCACCTTCAAGTGAAAGGAAGGAAAAAAAATATTCAAGCAAATGGTCCCAAAAGCAAAGCAGATGTTGTGCTATTGAATATCAGGACCAAATCGACTTTAAAGTAAAAGAAATTAGAAGGGACAAAGAGGGCAATTACATTTTTATCAACGGAAAAATTCACCAAGAGAGTTTTCACAATCATGAATACATATCACCAAACTCTGGTGCAACACTTTTATAAAGGACAATCTCCAGGACCACAAGTTACACACTAACCCCAGTACACTCTAGTAGGGGACTTCAATATTGCACTGACAACTTTGGATAGGTCAACAGGACAAAGACCTAACACAGAGAGATCCTAACTGACTGATATATACACCAAAATGCACCTCGTGACTCTAACACTAACTATATACCCTAATATCAGAGAAAAACACCTTTCTACTCACAACACCACCACCGAACATTCTCCAAAATTGCCACTTATACTGGGACACAGAAGAAACTTCCAAATACAAAAAGACTGAAATAATCTTCCAGTGCATTCTTTAGACCACAGTGCAATAAAAGCTCCAACTCAACCCCACCACCAGGACAAGCCACCCTGCATACAAGAAACTACATGGAGCCTAAATACACACTCTGAATAATGATATGGGTCAGGAAGACATAAGAAAGAAATAAAATAAAGCATTCCTGGAACTGAATGGACACATGACCTAATCAATACAACAATACCTAGGAATATTAAAAACAGACCAAGAGGGAAGTTTATATACCGGGTAGCCTACATTAGAGAATCCAGAAAGAGCAAAGTGGAATGATCTAACACTGCGCTAAAAGCACTGAGACGCCGGGCGCTGGTGGGCACGGCCTTTAATCCTAGCACTCGGGAGGCCGAGGCAGGGGATCTTTGTGAGTTTCAAGGCAAGCCTGGTTACCAGAGAGAGGTTCCGGACAGTTGGGCTTACAGGGAGACCCTATGTCTCGAAAAGACCAAAAAATAAAAAAAAAAAAACAGCCTTGAAAAAAGGCAACAAGGCAGATAAACCCTAAATGCAACAGACAGGAAGCTAAATTAACAAAAATCAGAGCACAGAAAAATCAATGAATTAGAAACCGAAGAAAACAATACAAAAAAAAGGTTCAGTTAATCCACAAAGTTGGTTTTCTTTCAAAAGATAAACAAGGATAGACAGACCTCTGCCAGTTAACCAACAGAAAAAGAATCAACTCCAAATCATAGAATCCATGATGAAAAGGAGCAATATTCATAACAGACAATGAAAGCTCCAGACCATTTTCATAACGGGAATACTTCAAAACGACCTTACTTCTACTAAGTTTGAAAAACCTAGAAAGAAATGGAATGAATATCTGAAATCCTGGGAAATCACCACAAAGCTCACCAAGAAAGCATGAAGCCTAATAGACCAATAATACGGAAGAAAATGAAGATGTTAATCTAAGTAGCCACCAACAAAAATCCAGGCCAGATGGTTTCACAGCAGAATCTATAAAATATTTCAAAAAGTCTTTACAATCTTACTACATCTAGTTGTTTAGAAGGATACAACGGAGGGAGTTCTCCAGATTCCTTCTATGACAAGCCGCCATCATCTATTACAAACTACTCAGTAAAGATTCAACCAAAACGAAGAACTCCTATAGACCCATCTCCCTATGAACAACAGATTGCCAAAATTCTAAAAAGTGATCTGGGAAAAATCACATACAGACCCCATATCAAGAAGATCATCCACTCAAGACCAAGTTGGATACATACCAGAAGATGCTTGCATCAAGGATTGGTTCAAACATGTGAAAAATCAATAAATTCATCAAACATATAAATGGACTGAAGACAAAAACCACACAATCATCTCAATTTATGACAGAGAAAGCTTGGACAAAATCCAGATCTCCCTTCATGTTTAACTTCTAGTAGGGGAATTAGGACTGGAGGGTGGACCCATTCCTCAATGTTAATCAAAGCCATATTACAGGAACACCCACAGCCAAATGTCTCATCCTAAAATGGGGGAAGGAACCCGGCAGAAAACATCCACTTATAACGGTAGGAATCTGGCAACGGCCGCCCTTGCACCATCCTTCCCAGTTCGTCTTGGAAACCCTGCTAGAGGCAATATGGAAGCAAAGAAAAAGAATTAAAGACGTTCAATTGGACAAGAGGACGTCAACTATTCCTTTTTTGCTGATGATATGATTGTCTACCTAAGGAGATTGCTAAGAACTACCAAGAGCCAGAAACCTCCAGAAATGACTTAAGCACGCTTCAGTTAAAGTGGCACAGGATTATAATAAATCTAGATAAACTCAGTGCCTTTCTTTACACCACAACAACAACTGAAGGAAGGAACTATAAGGAGATCTTCCACTCACAATAGCCTCAAAAACAATAAAATAACCTGGAGGCCAAACGTAATCAAAGACCCAAGGATCTCTCAACAAAAATTTTTCAACCCTGAAGAAGGAAATTGAGGAAGACACCAGACGATGCTAAACCTCCCATGCCACTTGGATTGAGCGGAAATAAATTAGATAGTAAAACAATGTCCATCCTACCAAAAACTAGTGTACAGATTTACATTGCAATCCACAATAAAATCCCCCAAGAGTTTCTTCCTGGCTTGGAAAAAAAAAACCTCATTTCATTTGAAAAACAAAAGGCCCCGAATAGCCAAAGCAAACCCTGAGTGAAAACGAGCAATACAGGGAGGATGCCCTATACCAGATTCAAACCTATACTATAGGGCTATACGTCATAAATACGCCTGGTACTGGCACAAAACAACAGGACCAGTTGACCAATGGAAATAAAACTGAAAGATCCAAACCTGAGCACAACAATTTCAGCACCTCGATATTGACAGGGGGGACAAGAAGGCAACATGGAGGAAAACAGCAACTTCCAATGAAGTGCTGGCGAAATTGGATCATTACTTGTAGAAGACTGAATCAAACCCCTACCTCTCGCCCTGTACAAAAGTCAATTCCGAATGAGCACAAAGACCTCAAGTGAAACCCCAACTCTGGAGGTGTAAGAAGCGAAACTTGGCAGCAGCTACAAGACATAGCACTAGGAAAAGATTCGTAATCGGCAGCGCTGCACAAGAATAAGATCGACAATTGACAAATGGGACCTCACTTAAAACTAAGAAGCTTTCTGTACATCAAAAGATACAATAAAGCAAAGTGAAAGAGGAAACCCACAGAGTGGGGAGGAAACCTTTCACTGCAGATACATCTGACGAAAGAATTAATTTAATTTCCATGAGTATACAAGCTACTCAAAAAAACAAGAGAAAGACGAAACACAAATGAATCAGTTTCAAAAGACGGAGTAAAGCTCTGAATAGAGACTTCCGAATGGGAATTAGAGAATGCCTGAAAAACATCTTAAGAGTGTTCACAAATCTCTAAAAATTAGGGAAATGCCAAATTAAAACACACTTCTGAGATACATTTCACTCCAATCGACTGGCTAGGATCAGTGAAACGAAATGATACCAAGTGCTGGCGAGGTTGTGGGGAAAGGGGACACACTTATCCATTGCTGGTGGAATGTCAAACTTTCTACAGCCAGCTATAGAAAGCAGTGTGGAGAACACCCTAGAAGGACTCAAAATGCGGCCTGCCATTTGACCTTCCATTATACCACTCCTGGGTATTCACCAACAAGACTCTCTTACGCATAGATACATGCACAGCTATATTCTATTGCAGTCTGTTTGTTCACAATAGCAAAAAGCTGGAAACCAGCCCAGTGCCCCTCAACTATGAGGGATAGAGGGAAAAATGTGGTACATGTACACAATGGAGTTCTATGCAGCGATTTAATAAGGGACAACATCATGAAATTTGCAGGTAATGGATGGAGCTAGAAGACCTATGCAAGTGAAGTAAACAGTCCCAGAAAAAACAAACGACAAATGGTATCCCTCTATTGGATGCTAGTGACACTAAACCCAGTATAAATATTTCTTGTGGAGACAGGATGTATAAAGAACAACAGAAAGACTGCTCAGAAAACGATTGAAATGGTGAATCGGGAAGGGTGGGAGGGGTGGGAGAGGGACACGGTGTATATTCGATTATGCATATTTAATTGACGTAGTTCAACAAGTATCCAGTTTTGCCCAGGACTCTGTCTACAGGATACATGGTGTTTAGGACTTAGTTAAAAGTATATCTGTTGTATATTAAACAATTGGTTTTACAGGCTCTGATAAACAATGGTAACTGCATTGAGTTTAAGTGGAGATATAAATTTGCTGTTTTCCACATTTTTTTACTTAAAATTCTGTATAACAACTACTTTGGGATTAGCACATTCCAAAATGTTTAATTTTTCTTGTACCAGTATCACCTTGTAGCATTCTCTTTCCCTATAGGAGATTGATTTTAACTTAAAAAATTAAATTTGCCTTCCCCAAGTTAACTCACTATACAGTCAACCAAAAACTGTATGGGTGAATTTGATTGAAATCTGTGCCTTGATTCCGCCCTTAGGTATTATAATACAAACTGCTTCTGGCGACTCATGGGTCAAAAAACAAAAACTAAAAAACAAAGGGGTGATATCAGATGGATATGAAAGCTTTTCGTCACAAAACCCTGCAATTCAACATCTTAAAACTAACTACGGGAAAAGATTTGTATGTTCCACAGGTCAAAATGTCACCTACTTCTCTGTGGAAAGAGGAAAGAATACAGTTTTTATTGTAGTAGGATGTAACAGAAGTGCAACTGAAAGGTTGGGCCCATCTGAACATTGCAAGAAGAACAGTCCTCATATTGCTACAAACATCGAACCCCCTCTGTGGATCCTCACTTGTAACAACTATTTATAATGGGTACCTAACATAAACTTACTTCTGGTGCCGCAAAGGGTTTTAATTTGACAAGAGACTTTTTACCTCCCTGCATTGATAGAACAAGGAGAGCAATATGATGATGAGAGGTCGTTCTCCAACTGTAAATTGAGGGAGACAACTTTACAGAGTAATCTCTTATAACATGGTTTAAAACTGCTTCTTTTAATGACTATAGAAAAAGACTAATAGACATAAAGAACTGTGGAAAAGGATTATTCTCTTACAAGAACCAAATATAATTACTAATCTCTCTAAGCATGACACATTACGCAAGATATATTAATACAGGAGTTCTGAAATCAACAATGGACTTACTTCTATCAAGGAGATGTTGGCCAGGGGGATTCAACCCCCCCAAAAAAGTAAAGGCTCCTTGCTCTAAACTGGGAAACCTGCAAGCCAAGAGAGGCGATACGAGTCATTGCTGTCGAAGGACCTGACGTTAACATGGGAAAATGTATTTGAAAGCACACATGCAAGTGTACAGATTGTCTCTGGAATACCAGAGAGGTTACCAACAGGGCCACTACCCATCAAAGCAACTATGGGTCTCCTTGAGTCAAGCACGCTCCTCCATCAGCACCAGCTACACCTCACCTGCCCTGAGAATTACTGTGCAGCAAAGGGCCGAATAGTCCTGTCTATTCCCAAATCTTATTGGCCATTAGCTATCTCTCTGGAGGATAACACCACAGCTGATGCCACAAGTTACATCCTTAATAGTTAGGAGAGTTGTAAAGCCCATAAGACCATTGTCATATTAAAAACAGAAAAAATGTAATTAATGGATTAAAACATACCATCAAACATATGTGTCTATACCAAAGGTAACCTACCATAACATTATACTGTTAAACACCTATATATCTAATTGCTTGTGCTCCAATTAGCAGGATTAAAAGGTTCTTCCTGGCAAAAACTGTCAGCCCATGAAAGGGAAACAGCCAGACAGAATTGACCAGGAGTCCAAGACCAACAGCCTCTGCAGAGACAAAGCTAGACTGTTTTGCTTCTCATTCCACCTGTGCCCCTTTCCAACCTAGGTAACAATCTGTGGAAGAGTGGGGGCGGGGTGGTAGAATGTAAGGGCTGCGATTGGGGTGAATGGTGAAACTACAACAATATAGACTGGACACTCATTTGATCAACTTGATTGAACATACAATCCCCCCTGCTGGATGGTGGGACCCATGGGATGTGTGGGTTTGAGCACAACTGCTTGCAAACTGGTTTTACAAGAAGGAGGCTTGTACTCATAAATTATCACTTATTGTTAAAAATGAAAAAAAAAACTGAGAGAAAGTTACAGGACAGTTATGGCAGAATGCATGATCTGGGATGGGGTGGGGTGGTGTGGGGGGAAGGGAAAGGGAAATATGCCTGAACTGAATTGGAAAATGATGTATGAAATACACAAATCATCAATAAAAAATTAAAATTATAAAAAAGATTCAATTTAATAGAATAAACTAAAAAAAATAGAAGTGTTCAACATTACTAATCATTAAGGAAATGCAAATCAAAACCAGTTTAAGATATCATCTTACTCCAATAAGACTGGCTAGGATCAAGAAAACAATTGATATCAAGTGCCAGAGAGGTTGTGGGGAATGAGGAACACTCATCTTCTGCTAGTGGGAATGTAAACTCGTACAGCCACTATAGAAAGCATTGTGGAGAACCCTTGGAAGACTTGGAATGAATTTGCCACACAACCCAGCCATACCACTCCTAGGCATGTACCCTCAAGACTCACCCCACTGCAGGGATACATGCATGACCATGTTTATTTCAGCTCTCTTCACAATAGCAAGGAGCTGGAGCCAACCCAAATGCCCCTCAACTGACGAGTGGGTAGAGAACATGTGGTACATCTACACAATGGAGTTCTATGCAGCAGTAAAGAAAGAGGACATCATGAGCTTTGCAGGAAAATGGCTGGAGCTAGAAGACATCATGCTGAGTGAAGCAACACAGTCCCAGAAAAACAAACGACAAATGGCATCTCTCTCATCTGTGGATGCTAGTGCCAATTACCTAGTTGTATTTTTTTGTGGACTGCCCATTGAGCTTTTGTCCAAATAGTTGTGAGTGATGCATATTAGAAAACAACAACAACAACAGAAAGGACTGCATCAAAGAACTGACTGAAACACTGAACTTCTGCTCAAAACAGTCAACTTCCACATGGAGAATTTTGAGAAAGACTGAGAAAGAGATGAAAAACATGTTTGGCAGAATACATGAGCTCTGGTGGGGTGGGGGAATGGGGGGGAATACGGGTCTAGATTTGATAATCTTGTACAAGATATATAAAAAATAAAAAATAATAAAGAAAGAAAATGTTGAAAAAAAGAGAAATGGATAATTCCATGAAAGACAAAATGACTTTTGATGTTTCTTTTTGTTTTGTTTTGAGATGGGGTTTCCTTGTAGCCACATCTGGCCTTCAACTCTATATGTTTACATCGCTGGTCATGATCTAGCAGAGATCGGCCTGTCCCTATCTCCTGAGTGCTGAGATTAAATGCATGCACCACTACATCCAGCTGAGTTTTGTTGTTTCTTGAATGAAATATTTATAGCTGCTAATTAGTAAGACATAGAGGGGAATACACTAGACTATCTTAATGATGGAACACAAAATAAAATTATGATTTTGGTCAGATAGACAGCTAGCCAGTATATAGTTTCAAAGCCAAATGAATTTTTTTCTATTTTGCAGGAAAAAGAGATATATGTGTTCAGCAACATGAGAGACAGTTAAGAACAAAGAGCATAAAACAGCGTGTTTGATGTTCTTTGCTATTTCAGTGTTTCCTTGAGAAAGAATGACAGTTACAGCTCTTCTCCTATGGCTTTATCCTAGGCTAGAGAACACCCTGCAACAATCAGGCATAAATCAAATACAGAGAATCCCCCAGGAAGAAGGACATGGGGCAACAGAAGCTGCCAGCTGACCGTCTTCTGCCCTTCTCCTCCAACACTCTTACTTTAATACACTTAACATATATCCATCACTCTTTTCAAGCAGTAGTCACCTGCTATTAAATTAAATACTGAATTCAAGGAGTTCACAAAATCTTGACTGTGCTGCTAAACATCTCTATTCTTTTTGCTCCTATATTAACTTGGTTTTAAAGAAAGGACCTAAAAATGCAGGCATGGTTGTGATTCCCTGGACTGATGGTATGGGTGGACACTGTATGGTTGCTCTGCAATTTCTGCTGAGATGCTTGCTTTCATGTTTTCCACAAGA
Organism: Rhizomys pruinosus; assembly: GCA_009823505.1. Lineage (NCBI taxonomy): Eukaryota > Metazoa > Chordata > Mammalia > Rodentia > Spalacidae > Rhizomys > Rhizomys pruinosus. The sequence continues at coordinate 4,915,041 of VZQC01003744.1, read as the reverse complement.
TAATCATATAAGCTCCTAAATGTCTATGCCTATGTTTGCAATGAATTTCCTCATTGTCATTAATATACTCAGATTACATTTACCTCCTTAAGAGCATATTCACTGTGAAGCAATCAATTTGAAACAGCACTGCAGTCCAGATTTCTGCCTACTACTGCTCATCTTAGATTACCAATATTTTGCAATGTGGTGTCAGGCTACCGATCTATTTCAGAGTTTAAATGTTTAGGGACCTCAGTAATAGAGTAGAGCAGATATTTATTTTTTTTGGTCTTTTTTGGGGGGGGGTGTGGGCAGGGTCTTCCTTTAGTCCCAGCTGGCCTGGAGCTCCTGGAGCTGTGTAAACCAGGTGGGCCTTGAACTCAGAAAGATCCACCTGCTTCTGCCTCCCAAGTGCTAGGATTAAAGGCGTACACCACCACACCTGGCCAAATTTTGATTTTTTTTTTATAGCAAATATTTTTAAATTCATTAATTATCAAAGGTATTTTGTCTGAATCACACAATGACTAAGTATTTTTTGTCTCATATACTGACAAATTATGAATCTGAGATACAGAGACAATTGCAAACTTCCTCTTTATGTAAATCACTAATTTGTCTTTTTTTTTTTTTTTTTTGGTTTTTTTTTTTTCTTGAGACAGGATCTCCCTGTAGCCCCAGCTGTCCTGGAACTCACTCTGTAGACCAGGCTGGCCTTGAACACACAAAGATCCACCTGTCTCTGCCTCCCAAGTGCTAGGATTAAAGGCGTGTGCCACCATGCCCTGCTTAATTTTTCTTTTACTAATCTACAGATCCCCATTGTGGTGATTTATTAGAAAAGTGGAACATTCTTCTGTCCTTCATCTCCACACTGATAAAGTTCATGATCTGAAGACTCAAGGTCTATTGACGTGGCAAGGTCACAAAATGCCTTAACTTATTTATTACTAAAAATGAAAACATGGAATGCCTTGCAAGGAAGGAGTCCAGTACACATCTACTGATCCAGACCCAGCTTTAACTATGATCAATATATTCACTGAGGAGACTAGAGAGAGCCGATTATTACTATTGATCTTCTCTGCTCATTCTTTTAGCTACAGAAAAAAATGGATGTTTTTGTCCTCTAGAAATTAATTTTAATAAAGTATAGGCATACATGGATGAATTAACTGTAGAGAAGCAAATGTAATATCAGAATTATGAGCATACATAGAACATACATGGGATCTCAGTAAGAACATGGTGGTGACACCATTATAACTCTTCACTTTTATTAGCTTGTTCTGAAGGAAAAATCATTTAGATTGGATTATTGCAGATTTCCTTTTAATTACTCCTAGAAATAACATATAGGTGAAACTAACTTTTTGTTTTATAATCAGAAAGGTAGAGATAAATACCAGTTCACTAAATTACCTCCCCTTGCTACCACATGCATTTCAAACGGCACAGGACCAGTTTGAGACCAGAGTTGTCTAATCTCTGGATGATCCTTTTTTTCCGTTTGTTATCACCTTGGCCATGTGGAGGCTGCGAACTTAGTTTCCCTCTGTGTTTGTGAGCTTTGAAGCTATAGGCTTAAACCAACCACACACGTGTCTGTATTAAATATGTATAGACTTTTTCTTATTAGTCCCTAAACAAGAGTATAGCAAGTATACACACAGATTTAAATTGTAATGTGCTTTGCAGATATTATAGAGAGGATTGAAAGAAGCATGTGCCTACATTGTATGAAAGGTATGTGCCATTTTATATAAGAGATTGGAGCAACTTTTGTACAGTTTGGTCTCTGGAGAATCCTGGGGTCAACTCCCAAAGGATTTATAGGCACAACTATAAACTCTTTCTTCTATATCTTTATATAATATGCAACCCAATATAAGAGACTTCATCTAAAAAACACACGAGACATTAATAGAAAATTAAACAGTTAGGAGGAAGTAGATTCAACAACTTTAAGCAAGACCTCTCTGGCTTTTGTAAAGAATATGGTCAGCCTGCTGCCGAAGACCTGACGTTAACATGGGAGGGATGTATTGAGACCGCACATGCAAGGGTACAGATGGCCTCTGGAATGCCAGAGAGTGTTCCCAAAGGCCACTAAACCAATAAAGCAAATACGGGTCTCCCTGAGTCAAGCAAGACTCCACCATCAGCACCAGCTACACCTCACCTGCCTGGAAATACTGTGCAGCAGAGGCAGCCATGTGCCTGTATATCCCAAATCTAATTGGCTGTTGGCTCTCTCCTTGGAGGAATAACCCATGGCTGATGCCACAAGCCTACATCCTCTACAGGTTAGGAGATGTCATAAGCCACAGTAAGACCCTGTTATATTTATCAGGGAGTAAAAATGTAATTCATGAATTAACATATCATCCAAACATATGTGTCTATGCCAAAGTAACCTACCATAACTATTAGTGCTGCTTAAATACCTATATATCAAATTGCTTGTGCTTCATTAGTAGGATCGAAAGGTTACTCCTGAACAAACTGTCAGCCCATGAAAGGAAACAGCCAGAATTGACCAGAATCCAAGTCAACAGCTCCGGAGAGAGAGGACAGTTTTACTTCTCATCCACCTGTGCCCCTTTTCTAAGCCTAGGGAACAATCTGCGGAAGAGGGGGCGTGGTAGAATGTAAAGGCTGCGATTGGGGTGAACGGTGAAACTACAGCGATGTAGTCTGGACACTCATTTGATCAACTTGATTGAACAAACAACCTGTCAACCTCCACTGAATGGTGGGACTATGGGGGTTTGGGCACAACAGTCTATAGATTGGTTTTGCACGAAGGATGCTTATACTCATGGATTATCACTTATAGCTAAAAAATGAAAAAAAAAACAAAACCTGAAAGATGCAGGACAGTTATGGCAGAATGATCTGGGATGGGGTGGGGGTGGGGGGGAAGGGAAAGGGAAATATGCCTGATCTGAATTGGAAAATGATGTATAAAATGCACAAACCATCAATAAAAATTAAAAAAAAAAAAAAAAAAAGAATATGGTCAGAGCCCACTCTTGGGTTTCTTCTAGTAGCATATTTAGACAGATTTAGGCTTCAGTGAATACCAATGTTAGCCTCAAATAGTAAAGAAAATGCCAGTGAGAAGAGTCACAGCTTTGAGGCCCCTTGGGGAGTGGAGATTTTATTTTTTTATGTTTAATTCATTATTTTGATTTTATACATGTAGGTGAACCCGTGGCATGCAAATGGCTGAAAGAGGGCATTGTATTCCTCTGGAACTTGAGTTACAGATGGTTGTTGGCTGCCATGTGGGTTCTAGGAATTGAATCCTGGTCCTCTACAAGAGTAGTCAGTGCTCTAAACCACTGAGCCATCTCTCTAGCCCTGGGGAGTGGTAATTTTATGAAAGTAAATACTAATAGTTACTTCAATAATCAACATTGAATATACAATTAGACATAGCACACTAGGTACCAATCATTTGCTCTGGCATTCTATGGAAAAAGTTGAATGGGGTGAATATAAATAAATTTCCAATTCCTTGGGAACTTAAAATCAGTCAAATAAAAACAATGAAAATAAGGTAGATATTGGTTGATTCAAAGGCCCAGCATAGAACTAGGGAAATAGGCAGCAGACCCCATTCTTAGCTGAAGAATGATTGACAGCTGATTACTGTTGGGTGAGGAAGAACTGATTTTAAAGAAAGGGACTCTAGATAGGGTGACTAGACCTCAGTAGATGAACTTGCACCGAGGAACCTCTGGGTATACTAACTTGACACAATAGGCCTTAACACAAATGACAGAATGTGTCAGGTTTGGTGGCACACGCCTTTAATCTTAGCACTCAGGAGGCAGAGGTAGGTGGATGTCTGTGAGTTCAAGGCCAGCCTGGTCTACAGAGTGAGTTCCAGGACAGCTGGGGCTACAGGGAGGGAGACCCTGTCTCAAAAAGACAAAAACAAATGACAGAATGCATAAATTCCAGTGGGGAGCTATGGATAGGTACCAATGAGGAAAGGGGTATAAGGTGATTAAGATTGATTGCTATGTTCTGTACAAGATATACAAAAATTAAATTTTTTTTTTAAAGTTGTACTCTGGGCTGAGGGATAGTCTCTGTTGATACAGTGCTGTAGAGGTGGACAGAATGCTCCTCCCATGTAGATCACACTTTTTCTTGGGCATCAAAATTAGTTATCCACTTAAGCTATATCATTTCAGTTAATGAGAGGTACATGGAAGAAAATGAAATATATCAGAGATGGTCTTATCAGAGATGATTCTTATGCTGGCCATGTAAGATATCCAAGAATGGTGCTTTCTTATAGGGATAAGCAGAATATATACCTGGGGGCAAATAGAAAGTATTCTAGAAATATCCAGGTCAGCCAGTGTGCTGGAGCTCAGAAGGCTTTGAGATAGAATGTGATTAAAGATGAGCAGGGGCCATTTTGTGAATGGCTAGTAAAGAACTTGTATGTGGGTATGAACGAATGGGTCAGTCAGTAAAATGGCTAGTAAAGAACTTGTATGAGGCTATGAACAAATGGGTCAGTCAGTAAAATGGCTAGTAAAGAACTTGTATGTGGCTATGAACAAATGGGTCGGTCAGTAAAGTGCTTGCTCAGTTTGACTCCCCAGCACCCACATAAAAAACCTAGGTGTAGTGGGACACTTTTTTTTTCTTCAAGTATTAGAGAGGTGGAGACAGGTGGATCAAGAATCACTCTCCCACCAGCCAGCCTAGCAGACTTGGTGAGCTCTAGGCAGTTAAAAACTTTCAGAAAAAAAAAGATTTCAGATGTGAGTCAACACTTTGTGGTGGTTACTGTTGATTGTCAACTTGAGACATTCTAGAATCACTTGGGAAGAGAGTTTCAATGAGAGATGGTCCAGATTAGGTTGGCTGTGGGTATGACCCCATCCACTGTGGATGGATTGTATACAATGGGTAGAATGAGCTGAGTAATCGTGTACACGTATTAACCTATTGCTCTCTGCTCTTGACTTGGATGTGACATGACCAGTTGTTTCACATTCCTGCTGTGTAACATTCCCTGCAATGAGGAACTAAAACCTGGCATTGTGAGCCAAATAAACCCTTCCTTCACTGAAACTAAAAAGGATTTATGCCTGAGGGATGACACTCAAAAGTTGTCTTCTGGCCTACCCAGATGAGTTTATACATGTACTCGCACACACACATGTACTTGTACACAAGAGCAACACTCGTGCACACACAGGAATTTGGATGTTAACTAGTTGCTATGGTAGGCCAGGAAACAGCTTCTCAGTAAAATAAAATAAAAAATAAAATATGATGCATATAAATATAATACATACATTATAGGATGCTATTCATCCAAAATGTACAACCCAGGGGCTATGATTACTGAAAGATATGCCGTTACTTCACATAAAACCCCCCCCAGAATTAGAGATTATTTCATGGAAAAGTTTGCCTTTGAGCTGAGTCTTGAAGTATGTATAAACCTTCCTATGCAGAGGGCATGGTGGGAACAAAGCTGTCAGGTAAGAAATCATAAGATGTTGACAACTGCTTCACAGACACATTCACTTCCTCACAGGGGAAACTAGTTTGGCAGAAGGAAATGACTGCTAACTGTGAATTTGGGTGCCTGCAAGAGGATGAGGTGTTTGGGTGATGAGATGACTGGGAGGAGAGGGTGAAATTTTCCGCTCAAGCTATGTTCACCACAGTTGTTTACTCCGACACCAGGGGAGCTGACCCTCTTGTTGTGCTTTGACATCCTGAGGGACAACATTGATACAGTAAATGTCAGGAGACAGGTGTCATGTTTCAGGACTCTGGGGAGGTCACAGAAGAAGGTTGGTACATCGTCAAAGCGGCAAAGCTTCTCACTAGTGAATATGAATGGGCTGACCCCTGGCTGCTTCCTTGTTTCCATTGCGGTGATTATGCAAAAAACAATGCCTACTGCATGAAGAAAGCCCAGCCCGGGCTTGAGGAAAATAACTAAGGGCCAATTCTTGGCTTTGAGTTAGGCTAATTGTGTAGAAATAATTGAGGCCAAGTTCCATATCTCTGCCTGGGGAGAAATAATCTGCTCTGCCACTAATGCAAATGATAACTGACAGGCCTGGAATAGTGCAACGGGCTTCATTTGGATATGACTGTTACCATTCTCCAGCAGTATTTACCACTGGCTGAGTAACACTTGGAAAAAGCATACTTTCAAGGGGACAGGTAGGCAGAAGATATCTTATGATTTGGGGACCAAAGAGCAAAATCAATGATAAAATATAGGCACTTACATAAAATAATTCACATAAAAGAGAAAGATGTCTGCTGTTTTAATATTTTTAGTTAAACATGCTGATTATTTTTTTAAAAAAATCATTTAAGTCTACTAATGAAAAGAATGAAATTCTTCTAAGGAGGATCAGATTTCAATTTACTAGGTCTCAAAATTAATAATCTCATCACAAAATCCATTGTAAATGCTCATTTCTAACAGCATTCTTCATTTCAAGCTGTACTGAGAAGTGGGCTGATTTGGCCTATGAGAGATATGATCTTGACACCTGTCCTAAAGTATACCTTACCTTAACTGGTGAGATGCTCAGTGAGTAAATAGGCACCAACCCTGGTCTGAATACTGAGGTTCTCTGACATGTGTTATGGGACATGTGTGTCCTTCCCCCATGTAATATATTTTTTTTTTTTGGTATTTTTGAGACAGGGTCTCCCTTTAAGTCCCAGCTGTCCTGGAGCTCACTCTGTAGATCTTGAACTCACAGAGATCTGCCTGCCTCTGCATCCCGAGTGCTAGGATTAAAGGTGTGTGCCACCACACCCAGCAAAACATTTTTTTAAAAAGTAGAAAAAAAGTTTAAAGTATGTCTTAAATGATAACATGAATACTTCCCTAAGTTATTAATTATTAATAAGCAATACATAATACAGTATTATCTTTGAATGTCTACATAAAATACTTGAATGTTTAAGAGCATGTGATTTATACTCAGCCAACATTAGAATCCCTTTGCAGTTAGTGACTTTGGAAATGTCATCCAACATGCCTCCACTTCAGTTTCCCCATTTGTGATATAATGATTACACTTGTTTTCTTTTGAGGCCATTTTAAACATTAATTGAGACAATATTAATATGATATCTAACACCATAATGGGTAATGAATAGCAACTCTGGATATTTTTAATGCATTTCCAACAATTAATGGGGGTACATAATGAAAATATTGTTATTTGCCCCATGACTATTATTCCTTGTTGGGAAAATTAGGCAGGTGTCAAGGAACCTACTCAACATTAATTATGACTCTTTAGTCAGTTTTTCTTACTTCATTTGGTAATTATTTCAATTGTGAGTCTACATGGTAGGCGGACTTCTCAGATGTCCCAGAGACACCTGGCCATTTTGTATCTACTTCCTTCAATGTTCTGAATATGTTCCAGGGTGGGATCTACAAATATTAAGGCTAGTATCTTGGTTCATTTGGTACTGTGATGCAACAAAGGCAATGAAATAGTTACTGCAATAGTCAGATTTCATTATGTAAGACTCTGTAATAGCAGTGAGGATGGAGATTCTCTGGCTGGTTTTGAAGAAATACAGTGATGTTGTGAAAGGGACATGTGGACAAGACAACCCTCGCTAGTCAACTTGCAAGGAAACAAGGACCTAAGATCTACAACAGCAAAGGGCCATTTCTTCCTACATACTAAATGACTGGGAAGAAGATTCAGCTTCCAAATGAGCAGCCCATCTGATACCTACCTGCCTTCCAGTTCTCTGAGATCCTGAGCAGATAACTCAGCCTTTCTTTCTGGACAATGGACTGCAAAGACAGAGTCCAGATGATAGATTACGGCAGCTAGAGCTAGATCCATAATGAGTGTTGTGAAATAACAGTATTCAGGGCCTTTATATTTCTCCATTATGGGTATTGAGCTATTTTGGCTTCTGGCATGGCAGATATAATGTCTTATAAAGGCAGATATGAAGCTGAAAAGACTCACTTTCCTACTGAAACAGGCTACATGACCTGCATGTTGAAATGGGAGGAAGAAAGGATTCAATCAAATGTCCCCCCTTATCAACTCCATGGAGGAAAGAACCCATGACTTTCTAGTGGTTTGCAATGGGTATTGTCTTTTCAAGAGAAAGTTCTGTCAGAAGGGTGGTCAGTCACAGCTGCTTATTGATCCTTCCAGGGACTGGGGAAATGATAAAGTGCTCTGACCTTTTCAGTCTTATTGCGTCCTTCTGGCATTTTGATGAAAAGCAATTAGCCACTTCTCTTTCTCCAGTAATAGCAGTTCCAAATTCAGATCCAGCTATCTTTTCAGATCATAAGGCAAGAAAGAAAAACAAATGGTCACCTGACAAGCCAGTGTGAAATAAATGTTCATGTTTATGCAGTGGATACTAAATACCATCTGAGAAGGATCATTGGAGGGATTAAAATTAATCTTGACTTTGAAAATGGTATGGATGCTGGGTGTGGTGGAGCATGCCTTTAATCCTAGCACTTGGGAGGCAGAGGCAGGCAGATCTTTGTGAGTTCAAGGCCAGCCTGGTCTACAGGTCGAGTTCCAGGACAGCTAGGGCTACTGTCTCAAAAAGACACCCCCCCCCAAAAGAAAATGGTATGGTTGTCATAATGTATTTACCAGTTGTTAATTCTTTAAGTGTCAAAGTCCACAGTAGTTATTTTTTTCTTGAGTCCCAGAGGGCCTAGAACTCCCTATATAGAGCAGTCTGACCTTGATCTCACAGAGATCCACCTGTCTCTGGCTCCTGAGTGCTGGGATCAAAGGTATGTACTACAACACCCAGCCTCCATGGTAGATTTTTATGATAATAGAGAAGATGAAAACCCTTATACAATTAGTTGATTGATTAAAAATAATACTTTTTATTTGTTTATTCTGTCACTGATGGCATGTACTATGAATTTTGGTTCCACCTAAGGTACAATACGGCTGCTTTTCTTACCTCTAAATTGGATTTAGAGTGACTCTCTGTAGTCCTGAATAGGGGAATTGTTGCAGCCTTGAGCTTCTTGCACAGCTATTTTGGTAATGACAGAGGTGAAACCTCCAACAAGTATATTTGAAATAAGAGGTGGTTTGACAGCCAGGGAAAGCTTTGATCATGTGATAAACGAGCCAAAGGGAAGAAATCGCTAAGGTCAGAGAGCTATAGTTCTATCAATTATGTTGCTCTATAAATCAGGAGAATTGGGGAAAGAGTGAGAAGTTGCCTTTCAGCTTCCTGCCAGATGGGTTTCTAGGACATCACAGTTGCATTTTAGCATTCTGTCGGAGGCAACGGGCTCTCAGTAGCTGTATGTTAGATGCACAGGTGTGGTGTGAAAATTCTGATGTTTGTTCATGTTTTACCAGTCCATAGTAGGGGCTAAATTATTTCTGAGCTTATTTTTATGTAAAGTGAACAAAAACAAAAAATAAGAATATTCAATTATAGAACCCCACCTTTCAAATTCAATTTAAAAATCACAGGCAAGATAATAAAGACACTTCATTAAATTCTCCTCAAATGGGTATCATCCTCTGGTGAAGCTTGGATATGAGAAGAAACGTGGAATCTCAAAATTATAAGTATATCTTTCTAAGACCCCCAGGGACATTTTATTCCTGAAATGAAAAATCCAGTCAGATGTTGATAAAGTGGTCCTTTTATAAGCCCAGAGGAAGGTGGGATACATGGGCCTGTTTGTCTGTTTTGTTAAGTGAGTAATTTAACCCAAGCTCCAAAGGGTATGAAACCTCTCAGTGACATTTCATATTACAAGATGTCTAACACCCATATTAACATGAGTAAATTCTGTCTAAATGTGTTCTGTATGGAATGTTAAACTATTGCAAATGAGTCTCTGGTTTCCTGAGATGGATCATTTTATCTGACATACATGATATACATGATCATTAGAAAAGAATTCACCCACTCATCTCATCTTCAGTTTCTGTCAGTACATTTTTCTTGATTAGGTATATTAACATGGTTAGTGACTGATGATGTTATTATCTATAGTATTGCCTAACTAGTATTGCAAAATAATCCACACTTTACATAGAATGACATATTATCTGGCACCTCATCTCACTGGGTACATTTTGAAATCTAATCTTACATTTCTATACTGTTTTGAACTCATAACTATCCATGATTGATAAATAGAATAAATGTTACAAACAGGAGGTTTCTGATCAGTTAGAAATAGATTTATTTGGAAATGACAGAAAACCCAACCATGATGGTCACAGAAATGTTTTGATTTTTCTCTCATGTTTGTTATCCATATAAGGATAAAGTTGCCATTGATCCATTTAATGTCCAGGACCCTGTGAGAAATTCTCTTGGCTTTCCTTTATCTCAGATGATGCCTTGTATCAGACCTCTAGTTCAGCCATAACAAAACACCAGAATGTTGACTTAGCATACTAAATATATTTTCTCACAAGTACCGAGTTTGGAATTCTGAAATGAAGAAGTCAGTAAAATCGTTCTCTTCTGACTACAGAGTGCTTAGCCCTAAGTGGGAAATGCATTGTCATACCCTCTTTTCCCATGGCTCAGGGATCACAGTGGAAGAGGGAGCTGAAAGATTGAAAGAGTCAGAGAGGTGGATAAATATGCAAGAACCATCTTTTCCCAGATACTACAGGGCATAGGAACCCACAGCGCTTGTGACAGCACATATAAGATCTGCCTATGCCCAAGCCAGACAAAATCCCAGCTTGGAATTTGAAGGAGGGTATACATCACACTTTTAGCTGAAGGACTATGATAGGTGAGGAACCAATGATAGCTGCTGGGAAAGGGAGAGTCAGTTTTCATGGTGTGATGCCAGGCAAGCTGACCATGTTCCAGGGATGTATCCACACCTAAGAGTATTGGGGGACCACAATTAGACATGCTAGGTCTTAAAAATAGAAGACATGGGGGTAGATCTGAGAGGAGAGGGGGAGAGGGTCTGAATATGATCCAAATATATTGTGTGAAATTCTCAAGTAATCAATAGAAATATTTAAAAAAAAGAGTATATTCTTTTCAAAGGTATCCTGTGATGTCTTGGGATGACCTTTACTTTGTCTCTTTACATGACTTTTGGCTTATGTTTTTCCATGCTCTATTCTCATCTTAGTTTATTAGTTGCTTATTAGGGTTCAGCTTAGTGATCTTACTTTAACTCTTTAAACAAACATCTCAAAATATAGTAAGATTTTGAGGTACTGTGGTTAGGACTTAACTGTAAGAATTTAAACAAACCACAATTCAGCCTATGACAGTGACAAATAATTCTGAAGCAGTATGAGAATCTACAAGAGCAGGGTAAGGAACCAGAGTTGCTTATCTATTGTTAGACTCACTGACCAGAAAGTAACATAAGGCCACCTCTTTGTTATCCCACTGTGAAGCAAGGAAGTTGGCAGAATAGATGTGTTATGATTAGTTTAGCTCAGTCACTATCCATTGTTTGAGGCTGGGCACTTCACTGAGCAAAATACAATTTTGTTAGCAAGCCTAAAGAAGGGGGGATGCATTTTTAACATGAAAATTAGAACTCTGCTTCAGGGCTTAAAAAGAAATGAAGACATTAAGAAGCATGAAAGGTTTAATTTTATGAACTTGTTTAATTTCTGCCTACTCTTGTTGGAAGAGAGCAGGTTGGGCCAGTTCTATACACAGTGGAAAGGTCCTTGGTGTTTCTACTGTTTGCCTTCCTTTTCTGTGTTGTCGGCCCTCACCTTGTCTGACCAGCTCTAACAACATCTGCTTTCACCCTAGGTTCCCTTTAGAGTCTGGTGTGAGTAATTTTAAGACATTGATGTTCCTCCCTGAAAGAGATTTCCATTAGAATCTGTATGCTTTAATGAAAGGCTTTGCCAACAACTCAAAGGATTTTAGGCACCGGTGCACAAATCAGAGAGGCTTAAGTTGAAAGCAATCACTTCAGTACCATGGATACCATACCAATTTGGTGGCTGAGTTTATAGATGGCTACCTATTCTACTTGTGTAGAAGGTTGACAGTGTATGGCAGCTTGAACTAGGATATTCAGAGAAGATTAAGTGTAGTTTGGATCACTGCATTAGCCTTCTATTACTATGTAAAATAGTTACTACAAACTTGGAAGCTTCAAATAAAACCCAGTAGAGATGTGCTATGTGCTTGCCTGAATTCTCTGCTTAGGGTTTTACAAGGCTGAAATCAGAGTGTGGACTGGGCTGCACTTCTTGGTGAGACCTCCTATTTACTGTTTACAGAAAGAAGTCATTTCTTTGGTTTGTAGCAGTGAGGCCCCCACTGTCTTGCTGGCTGTTATTTAGAGATTGCTGTCAGTTACTAGAGACCATTTTGTATCAGACAACCCCTTCTGTCTTAAAGCCAGCTGTGATTCTCCCCTGAGTTTCAATTATAATTTGCTCTTCAGCTTCCAGCCAGAGAAAACTCTCTGCTTTTAAAGGGCTTCTGTGATTACATCAACCCAGACAATCTCGCCCAATTTAAGAACTAAATACCAAAATTGCATCTGAAAAACACCCTTTTCATGTAATATAAACCAACTGAAAGAGTAACACTTGGGTCAGATATCCTGGAGTGGTATCTGCATGTACTCTGTGCAATAACGCCTCTTCAACAGTGCACCTAGCAACAGGCAACTGAGGACTTCCACCTGTACTGTGCTTCATGCACTCTTCCCCTTAACAACCATCAAAGTAGATTCTACTTAATTGTATTCCACTTATGTCCAGGTATAAAAGTAGGGGGGGGGGTCAATAATCTCTCTTAGACTGGTTTTGGACACATTTGCAATAAAGAAAATTGTATCCTCTAAGCAACTTATTAGAATCATCAGTTTATTCTTCTGCTAAAGTATAATTGGGCATACACATGATTATAGTCAGATGCATTATGGGAAGGGACATGAGCAGTGTTATGAAATAGAGAGCCATGTAAACTACGTCCCTGGTAACCAAACTCTCCTTTCTCTCCAACCCACAAAAGAAAGCTCAAAGGTATCATCAAGGCCTTGAATACCCTCACAGATGTGCACGGTCACCCTTGGCATTGCATCTGACCTGTTCTAGGGCTTTGCTTTGATACAGTATTCATACTCTTTTATTTCATTCTGGAAATATCCAATCTAGAGACCAACAAGAGGAGTGGTAAAATACTCTTGAAGAACTGTCTGCCTTGTTTATTCATTTAAAAAATGTCAAATATAAGATGTAGGAGATAAGAGGGTGCTTCATGCAGATTCAACTAATTTGCTGAGTTTCTTCAGGGATGTGAACTTTATGAGATTGTCATGATACTTGATAGAGGGAGGAAATTTAGAAGAGATCTTTAAGCAATAGCAAGACCACAGACTGTCCACAGTGTATTGCCTAATACTGTTCCTGTGCTGGCACACTTTATCCAAGTAGGAAGAGGAAGTAGGATATCTAACTATAGTCTCCTTTCCTACACCACGGAGTAACTCTTCTTGGGCTATTTTACACCTTTTGGAGGGGAGGAGGAGGTTACATTACTTGTAGTATAGCAGCATCTGAGTAATTTCTTAGGCGTGCTTACTGGGATTCCTAAAAATCCTCTGCCTTAGGATTTTAATTTAATAAAAGTATTTATTTCAATTATCTTTGAGAAATCCCTAATATTGTTAGCCCATCTATAAACTTCACATTGAAGAACAGATTTCTTATTGTTTAAATATGCTTCAAACATAACCTACTTGGAATAATATTAATTTTACCTCACAGAATGCAAGGTTGCTTTGTAAAGCAAATATACAGATAACTTAATTTATCTTTTCAAAAAGAATAATATATCTTCCTACTTCTTGTATCCAGGCAATGTTAGTTTTAAATTATAACAACATATAGTGAAAAGATAGTGTTCTCTTACTTTTTTAATTCATGTTCATTCCTCAGACTTGGAGGAAAAGTTGCTGTAACAATAACAATATTGTCAATAGATTAGTAACCTATTGTATCGTATGCTTCACACCTTGGATAGTGTGATATATAGACCATTACTTAGCTATTAGTCTTCCATGGGATCCAAACGAATCATGAGAATTGGTCATTTATCTATTTTCTTTTCAAGGATTTTCGGCAGTGTCTGTGTCCCTGGGGCCACTTTTGCAAATGTTGTACTTCACTGTTTCCTGCTCTAAAGCGACAAGAAGCATTTTTTTGGTTTAAGATTTAAAAGAGGATTGAGGCTTGTTTGAATTATGCATCTATAAAGACAGGCAGGCAGAAACACAGCAATTTGTTTGTGTTTCTTTACAATTGTGACAGCGAGAACAATGGCTGCCTTTCCTTCCCTGTGAAGTTTCTGGAGTAATGTAGACATTTTCATTTAATCTACTGCCAAATAAAAAATCGAGAGCCAGTCTCACATTCCAACTGCACTCTTCAACCTCAGTTTTCATGAACTGCCTGGTGCGCTAATGGAAAAGCAAAATTGCCTATCATTCTTTGGTGGGTACCAGGAGGTAACTCAGTTAACTTGTGACTCAGAGTCTTTGCTAAGTAAACAAAAAGTGAATGAGGTAGATGGAGAAACTGTACGTGGATAGGTGTGAGAACAGTCTGTTCTGATTCTCCTTCCTGGGCTCAAGCTTCATCTGAAGATGCCATATTCACTTCCAGGAAAAAAATGATTTTTGATTGCTCCTCTCTTAGGTTCCTTACTTCTTGGCTTCATTTCCACTTACTGCAAAGTTTCTCACCACCTACAGAGAATGGACTCAAAGCTAATGGGGACCTGAATCACAAGTAGGAAGTTTGTGTGGCAGGAGTGGTCATAGTTGTTTACTAAATCTCACGTTGCTTCTACTTACACACATGAATCACATCTTCCAGACTTACCTACTATGAAATATAACTCCAGATAATGAATTAGGAGCAAAAATGCTTCGCATCATCTCCAGGAAGGTCCCTCATTACTGATCTTTCAGCAGCTGAGTGAAGGCAAGCCCAGTGATCTTAGAAATGCTGTGAAATGTATTCAGATAGCAATTCAAGTGTGTTTGGTTTGGAGAAAAAAAAGAGGCAACCACATCAGAGGACACTGTTGAAGCTTTTGTACAGGTTCTGAATCAGCGGGCTCTTTTTCCCTCCTCCTGCAACTGACTTGTTTATTCTAGATTTCTTAGAAAAACAGTTTTTAGTCATCTGGCCTTCTATTTTTTAATTTGGTAGGTTCTACTTTTGGGCTTTGTTTTCCTGAAGTTTCTTAAAGTGTGATTGACAAAATTGATATATTTAAGGTTTATGAGTTAATAATTCATATACATAGTGTGAATGATTACCACAATCATGCTGACACATACATCCCTTCATATACTTAATGATTTATATGTGTGGTAAGAATACATATAATCTACTCTTTTAGAAAATATCAAATATTTATCATCATCAACTACAGGCCTCAGGTTTCAGAATGTATTAATAACTAATAAACGTCCTTAACAGACATCTCCCCACTTCCCCACACCCATCCCCATGGCAACTGCCATTCTTAACTTTGCCCTTAGTAGTCTCTAGGATTATGCAGTATTTGTGCCTTTGTGTGTTTGGCTTATTTCAGTTATCATAATGCCCTCTTATCAATGCGTTGTGAGTTCTCTCAGTTCTTAGAAGCATAGCTACTGATCTAGTTCTCTCCATTTTATGCTGTTTGGGAAATTCACCAAACTATTGTACTTAGAGCATGGCTCTGTGCTTTCCTATAGACTCATTTAATATAATCATCTATTTTTTTATATGATTTGGGAGAACTGAAGGGAAAAGACTCAAGTGCATTTGGCCTTCTATGTTCACTGGAGATTTCAAATATTTCTTGCATTCCACCAAATGTTAACTTTCTAATTTCAAAATGCTTACATTCTTTTCTCTTGCAACACACCAACATCAGTCATTTAAAAATATCTCCCATAAGTCAGCTTGATTTAATTCTTTGATAAATCTTGTTGGAAATGTGCTAGTTGACTATTAAATAGTTTATTATTTATTTATTATTTATTTATTTATTATTTATTATTATAAAATACAAGTTGACTATTAAATAGGTAATTGAGGGTAATTGATTGGTTAGGTAATAATAGGTCCTATTTTGATCATATATTTGCCTAAATGAAACCTGATCTGATTATCTTTTGAAGTACCTTTTTTATTAGGTTCACTAAGAATAATCGTATCATCAAATCTATAATTTATGTATTCTTTCTCATTCTCATCCTCTTTTCCTTTTCTTCATCTTTTTCCTCCCCCTCTCTTATCTGAAGTAGGTAAATCTGCTGCATTAATTACTTCTTACTATGACAAAACACCGGACAAGAGCAGCATAAGAGAGGAAGAGCTTGACTTACAATTGGGGGAAATTGGCAGGGAAAGTAGAGCACAGGAGTAGGTGTCTGGACACCTTGTGTCTAGTTGGGAAGGAGAGAGCTGTGAGTGTACTTAGCTCCCTTTCCCTGATTCAGCCCAGGACTCTAGCACAAGGAATAGGAAAACCCATTATTAGAGAAAAGAACGTAAGCATTTTGAAATTAGAAAGTTAACATTTGGTGGAATGCAATCTCAATTAACCCACTCTACATAATCCTGTCTAGATTGTGGGATCACATCTTAGGTTAAAAATAGCATTTTATGCTTCTAGTATATTCTTTATCTCCTGTTTTCACCAGTTTGTATCAAGCATTGTGTTAATATTCTGCGTTCTCATCTACTGCAGTTATCCATACGTAACTGTCAGGAAAATGTGATTCTGGAAGTTGAGCTTTTGCCCTTTGTTTACCATGGTGAGCAATTGCTATACATGAAGTTTAAAACAGTTTTCATTTTTTCCTTCCTGTAATAATTAAGGATTCCAATTTATCCTTTTGAAATTTATTTGATCAGCTATTAGTATCTCCCCCGAGAATGTTTATTTTTGCCTTTTTAGTTGATGAATTTCTTCAGAAAGGGGACATTTAAGTCCTCCATATTCAGAGGAGTGGGTTGTATTGTGAAGCAACAAGAATGGTGGAATATTTCTCTAAATGTTCACTTTTAAAAATTGTGGATTCATCAATAGACACTGCTTTCAGCTTGGTAATTTTTATAGATAAACTATGAGAGGAGAGGGAAGTAATGATCTATCAGGTAAATTGATGACTTATAGTCATAAAAATGAAGAATAGCTAGAGATAATTTCTGACAGTTTGATTGAAGATAAATTTCTGTGTGCACTGAAACCCTATCTACATGATTTCAATGTAAGATGCTTTAATGGCTGAATTCTAACACTTGGGAAGTGCAGATTTCTGTTGCTTTTCTTTCCCTCCCTTATACCATTCTCTTTCTGTTTCCTATGACTACTGAACAGTAAAATGTATATGGAAATATGCCATAAATACTTATTGTACATTCTTCATATGTGGGCCTATTTCATATAGAGATAGGAGAAACTATATATATATATATATATATGAGTTATTTATCAGTCACTTTTAATCAGAAAGCAAAGTAAATGAGCAGATAGAAGCAATCTCATAGAATGAAGGAGACTGGTTAATAAGGTCATTACTTAAGTAAAAAATGATAAGCATCAGCTTCATGAATATAATTAAAATGGATATGTAGTAATTAAAGCATGCATATCTATTCCCCTTAAATAAGCATATCATCTCAAAAAGTGGATTGTTATGGATAAATGAATTCTCTGTATTTAGACATGTTATCTTCTCCCTTTCATGTGTTGTCATAGCAACAATTGACTTCATATGGCCTGACTCAGCTACTTGGCAACCAAAGAGAAAAGAAATGTCCTACTTTCTATTATCTGCTGGAATAGAGAATATCTTTAGTTTGTGCTGTAATAAGAAGTGATGCTTAAACTTACTATAATTTCACTTGTGATTGTAACAAAATCAAAAGTTCCCTACCACATCCTGGGCAGTTGTCATGTTAGATTTCAGGTGGTAATTTGTATGAATGAAAAATAGAAATGTTTTAAGGATGTCCAAGGCTTCCTGATGGAAATAGAGGTTGGATAACATTTTAAGAGTCACTTATCCAAATATTTTTATGTGTAACTTAGAAATGAGCAAAGACATAATAAAGAATATGAAATTTTTGAGCAGAGCACTATTGTAAGGACACACAAACTCAACTCTATTGTTCTTGCTTTACAATATCAACAATCTTTTATTTTGTTGAGACATTTCATCCATGTGAAGTATACTTATATCATTAAATGGTAATGTAAGAAGAGAACAGACAACATTTTTTCAACTGAGTATTGAGTATTGGCATTTTCCAAAATGAAAGTTAAGGCATTGTAACATTACAAGTCAAAGGTTTTATAATTTTATGTATAGATTGTTTTGAAAAGGTAGAAATTATACTGAATAAATTCATGAACAAGATTTGATTTTTTTATGGTCTTGAGCAGACTGAAACCACAACATAAGCAAATAAGCCCTGAAACAATAAACTTCACATGTTATGCAGCACTAATTTCAATTATTTAGTTTCCAATTGCTGAGTAAAGTCATTGTAGATATCTGAGTTTTCAAGTGTTTTTTTTTTTTTTTTTTTACTTAACAGGGAGCACATACATAGCTCTGTTCTCTGTGGATATTTGCAGCCAGGATGAAGGCAGTCCATACATTGGAAAGGGCAGGGAAAAGCCATCTTTTGAGGTGTTAAAATGCTTTGTTTCATAGTTATATTTCCTGCTTTATCTAGTAAGTATGGTGCTTATGAATGAGAAGATTGGTCAAGGAGAATATGCAGCTGTGAACAGAAAGAGAAAGGAGCAATAAATAGAAAGAGATATCTAAGATTAAAATGTGGATGACAGATGTGGCAAGCACACCCTCAGTGCCTAGTTCCTGTCCACAGCTATTCTAATGTGTGCTTACATGGACCCTGACCTCTGAATCTATGCTTAATCTATTAGTTACAATGTAAAAGAGTACTCCTGACAGCCATTTCTGGGATTTTCTTACTAAACCAGCTTATTTTATTTTCATTTTATTTAATAAATGTTTATGGGGAGAGGAATGAAACACTTAGGAAATCTGAAAGGTGCTCGCTTCTCCCTTCACATGGCCACCTTCGTTACATTTTCATTCTCTTCATCATTCTCCTTACTCGGGTAATTTGGTTGTTAGTTTGAAATGATCTCGAAGACAAATATCCACTTTGCTGTTGTCTCAGTTCTGCATTTCAAAATACTGAATTATATCATTATAACATCAAATGTTTGGAGATTTTTGGGAAAATGACAATAATAAAAATAATAATATAAAGCATCATTAATCACAATTATTTATTTATTTATTCATTTATTTATTTTTAGTCTTTTTGATACAGGGTCTCCCTGTAGCCCCAGCTGTCCTGGAACTCACTCTGTAGACCAGGCTGGCCTTGAACTCACAGAGATCTGCCTGCCTCTGTCTCCTTTGTGATGGGATGAAAGGCATGAACCACCAGGCCCAGCCTTTTCTTAGTTTTATATGTGTATGTGTATGAGTGTTATGCCTGCATGTGTGTTAAGTGCATCCGTGTTGTGAATTGCCCTGTGAGGACAGAAGTGAGTGTCAAGTCCCCTGGATTTGGAGTTAAGGATGGTTGTTAGCTGCCATGCAGGTGTTCGAGTTCAAACCCAGGTCCTCTGCAAGAGCTGCCAGTGCTCTTAACTGCTGAGGCAACACTCCAACCCCACTATTCACTTTATAAAAGTGAGTTAGTGGGGGCTGGAGAGATGGCCTAGCGGGTAAGAGCACCGACCACTCTTGCAGAGGACCTAGGTTCGATCCCCAGCACCCACATGGCAGCCGAGAACCGTCTGAAACTCCAATTCCAGGAGAACTCCAGTTCCAGGGGAATCCAACACCCTCTTCTGACCTCTGCGGCATTGCACGACACGGGTGCACAAACTTGCATGCAGACAGTACATTCATACACATACAGAAATAAATAAAATTAATTAAAAAAAAGTGAGTTAGTGTCTTTTAGTGTTAGTTTCTCCACTACTGGACTCATCTTGGCTTCATGTCTGGTTCTCAGTTTATCAAACCAGGTTACAAGCTTGAAGCAAACAGAAGTTAAGCTGAAAGCGTAGCTAAAATAAAGTAAAAGATAAAATATTCTTTCTGTGTCTTCCATACATTCTCGCAGGGGATGGACTCTCATTATTTTCCTACTGCTCTTCACCTTTGGTCATTTCGTCAATGATGAAACGCAAACAGGAAACTGCAGTATTCCTCTTATTACCTATTAAAATGAACAGTTCTCAAGCTTGTATTTTGGTTTATTTGGTCTCAAAGTTTGAGGGTCCAGATCACTAACATACTTTGGTACTTATTATCTCTTAGATCACAATGTTAAACAAATCTAGGCCTTTGTCCAGATTTAGGACTTGCTTTGCCGCATCACACCAACTTCTCAATTCACACAACATAAAAAATTGCTGTCTTTGTCATAATACTCTCCCTACCTCCCTAAATTTGAGAATCATTGTAAGGACCCATGTCTTTTAAACAACAAAGAATGGGTCATAGAGAGAGAGAGAGTAGGGAGACTTAATTGGATCTCGACTATTGTTTGCTTATGTTCTTTAATGGAAACAGAACCCAAATGGGACTTGACAATCTTTGTAGCCATTTGTCCAATGATTCGCAGCAATGGAGGCAAAGGATATCTGTAGGTTAAGATGAGAACCTTTCAAACTTCAGTCCACAGAAGAAAAAGTGGCGTGCTATCAAAGATTCCAGAGTCATATGGATGCTCCATCTTAATGCCACTGAGATAATAAGGAGCACTCTGCCCAAAGCCATCAACTTGTTATACATGGATTGCATACAATGGGATAAATGCTAACAAGTATGTTCATATCCATGTGTGTGATTTTTCCTAAAAAGAAATGAAGTAGGTAGTGCAAAAGTTTTAGAATGAGCCAATTCTGGTTCCAATCATAGATAACATTATCATCATTTATGAAATGGGAAATCTGATCCTGTAGATTATTATGTTGTTAAACCTACTAGCATCTATTGAGGTGCAGAAATAGAGCTTAGCTTAGCAGCAAGGCAAGCCTCTTTGTCCTCCAGTCCTCAGTCATTACAAGTGCTTCTGTGCACAGCTTGATCTGTCCTTACTGCCAGATTTACCTTTGCTGCTTTACGGAACACACTAAATTTAAATGAGCACTTCAAGAATTTCTCATCAAAGAGCTCTGTGTTCTGTTAACATTTAAAGACTAGGTTTAGGCAGTCTCATTGGGTATGTTATATGTCCAAATTATGTTCAGATCAGTTACGAATTGGATCCAGTTGGGCTATCTTTCTCTTACTTGCCTTTTCTGTGTCACTTCCATTTAATTGTTTTTATAAAGTGTCTATGTGGAGCAGTATGTTTTTATTTTAAATTGCTGCCTGATTATTGAATAACAAATAAAGACAGTTGAAATCTGAAAAATAGATTTTCTGTAATCTTATCTTTTAACAGGTTTGATCCTGTGAACAGTGATATCATGTGAAAAAGACAAAGGTTAAGATTACCTTCAATATGAGAAGACCAAGCTGTGGATGGTGGCAAAGATTATGTGTGTACATTTCAAGCACGGTTGATCCATTTCTTAATATTCCACTGGTCAAAGTTAATTACATGGCTGAACCACAAATCAGACTGTGGAAGTACTAGAAGGTAGTAGGCCAAAGGGCATAAATGATCAGTGCAACCCAACTTTCTTATTATCTTTCAGTCAAAGTTTAACAAGAGAAACAGAACCCTGTACAAGTCAATAACAGGTATACAAAAGAGACTTAAGAATTAAACTTGACACAATTGGGAACCTATTATCTTGATTCTGAATATATTTGGTTTATTTTGATTGCTGCATTGTCCTTTAGGAAGAAAAATAAGAATGGAAAAGACAACAACTAGAACTTAAGATGTACACCAATGTACATGCTGGTCTCTTAATGAGGTGTGGTAGGTTACCTGAAGGGGAAGCTGTCCTTCACCACAATCCCCATACACCACTACCATCTGAATCAGAGAAGTGGGAGAAAGAGCTAGATAGGAGTCACTGCATCAATTATTCTGGTGGTCCATTGCTTTATAGGTACATTGCCTGGTACATTGCTTATATCAATCCATGGCTACTGTTTATGTCATTCTTCTGAATCTCTTGATTGCCAAAACTAACTTGGGGCTATTTAAGAGGTAGAATTGTAGAAAATGCATGCTCAGCTTGGCCTCTTCTGTTGTTTTGATAAGGAATCTTTTTTTTTCTTTTGGTCTCATATTAGTTCATACTAGATTGTGATGAACAGGTCTCTTTAAAAAGAATTCTCACATTTTACTCATGCTTTAGAGTTTTAGCTGCCAATTCATTTAGCATGGCATAAAAGATGTAAAACACCCAGTTCTAAAACAGCATCTGAATAGTTGACATTTGTATCTCCCTATCATAGATTAGATTACCTTAGTGATTCCCAATTTCCAGATTAGAATATAATCCTTTCAGAATATTTTATAATACACAGACTGAGATTGAGAACTGAGTTTCCAGAATAATGATTTCTAAGGGGACTGATAAACCAACCAATTATATTAGGGATTCGTTAGCATTTAAGAGAAGAAATTACTCCAAGGGCTGTGTAATTAAGTTCCTTAATTAATGGCAAATTTTGGTGAAGCACTTCGACTTCAGTGTAAACTCCCACAATTCAATATGTAGAATTAATTCTCTGTAGAGAAATCATAAACTTTCTATCCTCAAAGCCACCACAGATATTATGACAACTGCTTCTGTTTCTTATAAAAATATTTTACTGTAGAAATAGGCATTAGCTAGCCCTGGAAAATCTCTCCCCATCTCCCTATGCATGTATATACATTTATCAAGGTACTTGTGCATCTGTTATCTGTATTTTAATGAAAACATTTAAAATACATGTCATCAAAATAGAGATAAGAAAAGCTTAATTTTAATTTTTATAAGAACATAAATTCAGTATGAAACAAATAAGCAATATTGAGAAAAAAGTTAAGATGTAATTGTAAGTGATGGTAGGTTTTATCAAAAAGTAATACCTTGCTTTAAAAATATTTAAACATCTCGGGCTGGAGAGATGGCCTAGCGGTTAAGAGCGCCGACTGCTCTTGCAGAGGACCCGGGTTCGATCCCCAGCACCCACATGGCAGCTGAGAACCGTCTGAAACTCCAATTCCAGGAGAACTCCAGTTCCAGGGGAATCCAAGACCCTCTTCTGACCTCCGCGGCATTGCACGACACGGGTGCACAAACCTGCATGCAGACAGTACATTCATACACATACAGAAATAAATAAAAAAAATATTTAAACATCTGTACTGAACATGAATACTTTTTCTTCTCATTATTCCTCAACAGCATAACAAAATATTTACACAGCATTTGTATTAAGTATCATAGATAATCTAAATCTTAGTTAACAAATACTCAAGAATGTGCCTAGATAATATATAGAACTGTACTAAATCCTTTTATATAAGGGACTATGTTATCCATAGAGTACTCTGGAGCNAAAGTCAAATCAAATAAAGCCTACTAAAAGGGAAACAAAGAGATTTTCACAAGTCTAGAGTATTTTCTGAAGAAATCAAGGAGATGGGGTTTGAATTTATCAAGAGCTAAAAGAATCCTAAAATAACTACAATATTTTGTCTGATCCTAAAGATTTGGGTATCTAGGCATATATTTTTCCTTAAGATTTGTTTTATGTGTGTGTGTCTGTGTATGTGTATGTGCATGTGAGTGCAGATGCCCTAAGGACCAGAGGCATGTGATCCCCTGGAGCAGGAGTAACAGGTGGCTATGAGCTGTTAGTTGAGAGTGCTGGGAACAGAACCTGGGTCATCTGTAAGGACAGTGAATGCTCTTAACTGCTGAGTCATCTTGCCAGCCCCTTTCTAAACATATCTTAGTAGGAATTGTCATCCACCTCTGCTCCCAATGGTGTTAACTAGAACGGGTGTAAAGGGGCTCTCAAATCCAAGATGGACTCAATGATATGTCTAAGGTATCAGTTGGAATTATTAAAAGGTAAGGGGCAAGCTTGCAAGGCAAGATTCTCTCGTCATTGGATGGCCAGACAGACACATTAAGTCTGTACCTTATATATCATGTACATGGCTTCCCTCTCCTCATTTTCTAGGGTCTTTATCTCCTATTAGAACACCCAAAGTCCCTTATGCAGCAGCTTCCATCCTAGAAGGCAAAAATAAGAACTGCAGGTTCTTTCATGTCTGAGAATTGGGATTAGAATATCACTAATTAGAATGCCATTCTTTTTGCAAACATTGTTTTAGTTTAAAAAGTAATGGTGAGACACATTGAAGGTGAGGGAAAAATGGATGTCTGTAGTGACAGAGGCACATTGTAGAGAGGAGTTACAGAATGGAAGGAACTTTTGTAACAACTTTTAGAAATAATCTGCTGTCTGGGGCTTGAGGGATGGCTCAGCGGTTAAGAGCACCAACTGCTCTTGCAGAGGACCCAGGTTCGATTCCCAGCACCCACATGGTGGCTAAGAACTGTCTTTAACTCCAGTTCTAGGGGAATCTGACGCCCTCTTCTGACCTCTGTGGCATTGCACAACACGGGTGCACCAAACTAAATGCATACAGTACACACATACACATAAAAAATAATAAATAAGTAAAAAAAAAAGAAATAATCTGCTGTCAGTACTGTCATGGTTTTAAGAATTCTGCTGGTTTCTTCCTGTTCTACTGTAATTAATAAAGAATACATTTAGTTTCAAGTGTATTCCCATTGGATAGTTACTCTGAGAGCCAGATATCTTACTCTAAAGGTGTATTTTATTTATACCCATATAATTAGAAGTGTAAGGCAGTGAAAAGAAGCCTACCAGAATTTGCTAGCTTGTGTGACTCAGCAAGTCAGGAAGTTTCTTTCAGATTATTCCTTCATCAATGAAAGTAGGAGACTAAGAAAACAAATACATTAAGGGTCATAGTAAGTGTCTGCTACAAAATAGCAGTGCAATTTGTAAAAGAAATCTGTGCATAACTGTCTAGTTTCTTATATGCCATGAACCATGGAACAACAACAATACATGAAATAATACTCATATAATATAACTAAAACAAACTATCTGATAAAAATGTGATTTTTGTGAGCTATCTTCTTTAGATTTACTTGCAGAATGGTGTAAGTAGAAATACATATGGCACATCTTATAAATAATCTGATAAAATATGTATTCACAGATATATTTCTCTACTACCAGCATTTTTATTGTTTTAAAACATGATTGAAAAATTGTTATAAAAATATTAGAAAGGAGTGTTTTTCCAATTTGATAAGAGTGAAAGGCATTCGTCCTGTCCAGGCTTCCCAAAACTAAGGAGAAGGCAGGATCATGTCTTAGGAAGCAAAAACTTTTAAATTGAGAAGACTGGATCTGCTACTTCTGCTGCTGTGACCTTAATCATGTTGCTGAGTTCTCTGAGCCTATTCATTCTGTGTAAAATGGAATAAGAAGACCACCTTTTGTGTTAATCCTTTAGAGTCAAGTTAATGTCCCCAGACATTCTGCAGTTAGTAAGAGAATGCATGAAATCCAGTGAAGGATGCTATGAGAGGGTGCCAATGAAGACAACGATTAAGATGTTCTATATGAAATACTCAAAAAGTCAATAAAAAATTCCTAAAAAGAACACCTACTTTTAAGGGAACTTAATAATATCAGTTATTTATGATAATCAATGCACGTGCCTAAAGGAATGTGTCACACACATTGACACCCAAGTCATGTTGGGTCTTCTACTTAATGTAGGATTTGACAGTGTGCCAGCACCTTATAAGTTAAACAAATCACAAACACACCTAGTTGGTAATGTAAAGTGTGCACAAAGACCGTGATCAGTACCAGAAAAGAGGGAAGCAAGGCAGGAAACATTACAGAAAGATGATTTTCAACTGTTCTTGGCTTTATGGGAAAGAAAAAAAGGTTCCATTAATTATGATTGTTGAGTGAAATCAATTCGAGATTATGTTAGTTTTCCTTGGTACTGAGACACTCGTACACTCACCCTATGAGCTTCAGTTAGTTTTGATTTACTTGATTTTGAAGTAGTATTACAGGCATTGTCTGAAAACCAGGAAACATCCAGGAGAATTAAAAAATACAGATTCACAGAGCCCACTCCAGACCTCCTCTACACCCTTGTTTATTTTCTGTGCCTGAGAATCCACTGTGGTTTGAAATCAACCTAGCAAAATAGATTTATGGACTATACTCTCAGGATTTAATTAAACTCACTCTCTCCAAATAAGTTTCTGTAAGAAGCCTTTATTAAAGTTGAAGAGCAATGTTCACACAAAGAGTAGAACCGTTCCAGAGTGGAAAGGACTCTACTCTGAGCTTAGGAGATGTTGACGATATTGGGGAAGCAAATGAGATGGTACTCTGATCAGGAATGATGTCATCATATTATGTGACTAGAATGCTTCCACCAACTTAGAATGCTGTTAATATGTAAAGGTCACATATGTGTATCATAACATTCCTTATCTCATTCTTTTAGGTGTCTATTATTGTTTGCTCTTTTCATAATGGTATTATAAGAGGATGCAAATAATTTGTTATTAAGTATAAAGAACTGAGGTGTATGATTAGAACCAGCTAGAAGAGAGATGCAAGAAAAGTCTTAGAGTAAGGATCTAGTAATGCTATGACCATACCTCCTGTCAAATATTCACCAAAATTTTTGATAGTCAGGTATTCAAATAATTTCCCTTGAAAATTCCTTAAACATGTCTATTCAGAAATTTTCCAATATTTTGGCATTATATAGAATGTCACCAAAAGCTTGTATATCTTATAACATGGTGCTAAATGAGATAATTATGCTCTTAGCTACCAAGCTAAGACTCAAATGAAATTTCATTTACCTTTGAGAAAAATATCACTAATTCTTCTGTGAAAAGAGCCAAGTGCACAGTGTGTTAAATAATTCTAAATGAACAGTATATTTCCAATGTAGCCTTTCATTGAATAATCAAGAATAAAATTAATTTAGCGTTTGAAACAGAATTGGATTTTGATACTTACAACTTTTAATAATAGTGTCTATTTAACACATTTTTTAAAATGAGCAATATTAATAGGGAAAATCTAATAGCATTCTCTTGGAATTTTTCTCATGAATTAACATTGCATTCTTTTAACAAATGGTCTAATTACATAGAATATCTAATGGGAGTAATTCCTAAATTAAAATTAAAATTAAGGAAAATATTCAATATGTTCAATAATTCTTCACAGGAAATTTGGAAGTGACTTGCTATAGATTTTATAAAGCTTTTTTTATTTATTTTATTTTTTTTATTTTTTCCTGTTTGCAGTATCATACATGATCATCAAACTGCTGCTAGAATGTTCACACCTGTTACTGCAAATATAAAGCTTTTTTTAAATAAAGCTTGTTCTTTGAAAAGATAAACAAAATAGACAGACCTCTAGCCCAGTTAACCAAAAATAAAAGAGAGAGCAACTCCAAATCAATAGTATTCATGATGAAAGGGGAAACATCACAACAGACAAAGAAAAGATCCAGACAATCATACGGAATACTTCAAAAATCTATACTCCACTAAATTTGAAAACCTAAGAGAAATGGATGACTATCTGAAATCCTGGGAACCAACAAAGCTTAACTAACAAGAGATTGCCAGTTTAAACAGACCCATAATATTTGAGGAAATTGAAGATATAATTAAAAACCTCTCAACTGGAGAGATGGCCTAGCGGTTAAGAGCACCGACCACTCTTACAGAGGACCCAGGTTTGATCCCCAGCACCTACATGGTGGCCGAGAGCCGTCTGAGACTCCAATTCCAGGAAAACTCCAGCTCCAGGGGAATCCGAGACCCTCTTCTGACCTCCGCAGCATTGCACGACATGGGTGCACAGACCTGCATGCAGACAGTACATTGATAAACATACAGAAATAAATAAAATAAAAAAATTTAAAAACAAAAACAAAAACAAAAAACCTCTCAACTAAAAAAAGCCTGGGTCCAGATGGTTTCACGGCAGAATTCTATAAAACATTTAAAGATGTCCTACAACCATTACTACTCAAACTGTTCAGAAGGGTACAAACAGAGGGAATTCTCCCAAACTCCTTCTATGAAGCTAGCATCACTCTAATACCAAAACCAGACAAAGATGCAAGCAAAAAAGAAAGCTATACACCCATCCCATTAATGAACATAGATGCAAAAATTCTCAAAAAAAATACTTGCAAATCACATACAGACCCACATCAGAAAGATTATCCATCATGATCAAGTTGGATTCATACCAGAGATGCAGCGATGGTTCAATATACATGAGTCAATAAATGTAATAAAACACATAAATGGACTGAAAGACAAAAACCACATGATAATCTCAATTGATGCAGAAAAAAAAAACTTTGAAAAGATCATGCTTAAAGACCTAGAGGGAATCAAATTGGAGGGAACATTCCTCAACATGATCAAAGCCATATATAGCAAACCCACTGCCAACATCATCCTAAATGGAGAAAAATTGGAACCATTTCACTTAAAGGTGGGAACCCAGCAAGGCTGCCCCTTATTGCCTCTCCTCGTCAACATAGTGCTTGAAACACTTGCTAGCACAATAAGATAAGAGAAGGAAATTAAAGGAGTACTAATCAGAAAAGAAGTTAAGCTATCTCTTTTTGCAGATGATATGATAGTTTACCCAAGGGATGCTAAAAACTCCACTAGAAAACTTCTAGAAATGATTAAGAGTTTTAGTAATGTGGTGGGCTACAAAATTAACCTAGAAAAATCAATAGCCTTTCTTTACACCAACAATAAACAAGTAGAGAAGGAATATAAGGAGACCTTCCCACTCAAAATAGCCTCAAAAATAATTAAGTACCTGGGAACAAACCTAACCAAAGATATCAAAGATCTCTACAACAAAAATTTTAAACACTGAAGAAGGAGATTGAAAATGACATCAAAAGATGGAAAGACCTCCCATGCTCGTGGATTGGGAAAATTAATATAGTAAAAATGTCCATTTTACACAAATTAATATACAGATTCAATGCAACCCCAATCAAAATCCCCATGAGCTTCTTCACAGACTTGGAAAAAAATCCTTAAATTCATATGGAAAAACGAAAGACCCCGAACAGCTAAAGCAACACTGAGTGAAAAATGTAATAAAGGGGAGATTGCTCTACCAGACTTCAAGCTATATTACAGGGCCACAGTCACAATGACAGCCTGGTACTGGCACAAAAACAGACCCATTGACCAATGGAACAATATTGAAGATCCAAACCTGAGCTCATACAATTTCAGCCACCAAAGGGGCAAAAAAACCTCACTGGAGGAAGGATAGCATCTTCAGCAAATGGTGCTGGCAAAATTTGATCACCATTTGTAGAAGAACAAAATTAAACCCCTACCTCTCACCCTGTATAAAAATGAACTCTAAGTGGATTAAAGATCTCAATGTGAAACCCAAAACCCTGAAGGTGATAGAAAAAAAAGTTGTCAACAACATACAAGACATAGGTGTAAGAAAAGACATTCTAAATCAGACAGCAGCTGCACAGGAAATAAGGTTGACAGTCAACAAATGGGATATCATCAAACTCAAAAGCTTCTGTACTGTGAAAGAAACAATCAAGGAAGTGAAGAGAAAACCCACAGAGTGGGAGGAAATCTTCACCAGTGATACATCTGACAGAGCATTAACATGAAGAATATAGCCAGGCATGGTGGCACATGCCTTTAATCCTAGCACTTGGGAGGAAGAGGCAGGTGGATCCTTGTAAGTTCAAGGCCAGCCTGGTCTACATAGTAAGTTCCAGGCCAGCTGGGGCTACAGGGAAACCCTGTCTCAAAAAAAGACACACACAACAAAAAGAATATATAAACAACTCAAAAAACAAAGAAGAAAACAAATGACCTACTCAAAAGATGGAGTAAAGAGCTGAACAGAAACTTCACAAGTGAGGAGTAAAGATGGCTAAGAAACATCTTAAAATGTGTTCAACATCATTAATAATTAAGGAAATGCAAATTAAAACCATTCTCAGGTGTCATATCACTCCGATACAAGTGGTTAAGATCAAGAACACAAAATACACCAAATGCTGGAGAGGTTGTGGGGAAAGGGGAGCACTCATCCACTGCTGGTGGAAATGTAAACTTGTACAACTATTATGGAAAGCAGTGTGGAGAACACTTAAAAGACTCAAAACGAGCCTACCACCTGACCCAGCCATACCACTCCTGGGTATATACCCACAAGACTCATCCTACCACAAAGATATATGCACATCCATGCTTATTGCATCTCTCTTCACAATAGCGAAGAGCTGGAACCAACCCAAATGCCCCTAAACAGACGAGTGGATAACAAAACTGGTATATGTACACAATGGAGTGCTATTCAGCAGTAAAGAAAGATGACATGAACTTTGCAGGTAAATGGATGGAGCTCGAAGACATTATGCTAAGTGAAGTAACACAGTCCCAGGAAAACAAATGGTGAATGGTTTCCCTCATTTGGGGATGTTAACACCAAATCCCCAGTTGAAAAGCAAGTTGAACAACATTATTGTTATATTTCTGTTTGTCTGAAAACAACTATGTAGTTATAATGTAAATCTCTCAAGGGCTCTAGAATCCACCCACAACTTATTTTCAGACTCTGTAATTACTGCTTATGAGTGGAAAGTATGTATCCATATTTTAGAGTAATATGAAATTAATGGAGGAAAATGTAAATTCCTAAACATAAAAATAAAAAAGATTGAGAGAAAGATGCAGGACATTTATGGCAGAATGCATGATCTGGGGTGGAGTGGAGGGAAGGGAAAGGGGAATATGCCTAAATTGAACTGAAAATGATGTCTGAAATACACAAAACATCAATAAAAGCATTTTAAAAAAGCTTTTGTATTTCTTTTTTTTTTTTTTTTTTTTTTTTTTTTTTTTTTGATTCGGGGTGTCTCTGTAGCCAAAACTGGTCTGGCATATTATGTACAATAGGCTAGCCTTGATTTCACAGATGCCCCTGCCTCTGCCTCCCAAGTACTGAGGTTAAAGGCTTGTTCCACCACAGTCTATAGCTTTGTGCTTTCTGATCTTGGTTGCTTTGTTAGTACTTTCTACTGGTCATCTTTTGAATAAAAAAACTAAGCCACCTATAAGGATAATGGACACATAGAAGACATCCTGAAGAGGCAATGACTATATAATGAAATGTTCACTGTTCCCTAAACGTGAAGCAATTTCCTGGTAAATGATCAATACTTCCTCCACCATGATTAATCAAGTTTAAAAAGCAAATATAAATTTAAATGAACCATGCATCCCCACTTTAAAACAATTAACATTTCAAGGTAAAATGAAATGTGGTGATAGTAAATACCACTCTACACAGAACTGGAAAGATCTTGTTTCATGGTATATTTGGGCAGAGAAAAAAAATTTGAAAGAAAACCCATTATTGACACAGTGGAATTGACATTTCAAAATATAATTTGAATAATCAAACTTGGCAGTGCTCAACTTTAAGCTCAGCACTCAGGAGGCAGAGGCAAGTGGATCTCTGTGAGATCCTGTCTAGCCTGGTCTATATAGTGAATTTCAGTCTATCTGTGACTACAGGGAGACCCTGTCTCAATGAAACTAAACAAAATATAATTCAAATAGATTATAATTTCTATTAAAATATTTTAATAAGACATTTTGTGTCTTCCATACGTCCATCTACACAGTGTATGTAGATGTATGAGGGTGGTTTATTTGGAAGCTTTCTTTTTGTAGATTATATTAGTGTGAAAGAGTATTCGAATAGATATAGGAAGGCATACAATTATGTTAACTTTGTTTAGCTCAATTCAATGACAAAGCTTAAGTTACAGTCAGAATGTACCAAGATGGTGAAGGATTAGGCAACTGTTATTTGAAGAACCATTAGTGAGGAGAATAAGGCTGTTTTCCTTACAAACCAAGAAATTTGAGAGAATTTACAAGTATCTTCAGCAATGAGGAAAATTATCATGGAGGAAAAGAAAATAGCCTTTGTTGGTCCATAGTGAAGGAATGGTTGTTATGACTTTTAGGAGGACAGGGTCTAACATGGTATAAAGCGAAGCTTTTACACAGCAGGTGAATGTGGGTTTTCACCATGAAAGCAGCAATTGTATGCATAAGGATCTGTTGAATGACTTTTTCTGAATTGAAATATTCCCTACTGGAGAAAGGAAGGAGGCTCATAAGACTCAGGAAGTAAATCAAACTTAGGAGGCTCAAGAAGTTTAAAATGTCACATGATGCATAAGCTCCCTATTCAAGGATAGAAAAGCAGTAAGCAATCACTGGGAGAGAAAACAAGTGGAACTGCCTGCAAGTTGGCTGGCCAACTCCAGGGATGCACCTTTATGAGTATTCACCCATACTTGCGCAGGGTTTTGGTGATGGAGCTTTAAAGTCGCCCATGATTCTGTAAGTAACCCCAAAAAACTCATCAGTTCACCAAAGCAGACTTGAGGGCAATTATTTCTTGGATCTTTATTAGTGTCCTTATGGGGTGAAGAGATGTTCGTTCCTGTCTCCTAAAGAAAAGTCACACAACATATAGTAAAACGGTTTGTGAAAATTTAGTATTTGAACAGGGCACAGTCACCTGCCTGTGTCTGACCCTTCTTTGGACCTCCTTAGCACACTTGGTAGCTGACAAACAACATGTTTATTTCTCCCAGGTTTAGAAGCTTGTAAGTCCAAGATCACAAGGGTGGCAAACATGTCTGTTGAGAAACAGTTTCTTAATTCATAGTTCTTATTGATGTCATCTTACCTGATGGAAAAAGATAACTAGGAGATAATCTCTTTGGGGGTCTCTTTCATCTTTCAAGACATGAATTCCATTTATAAGGTTGACATAATAATGATCTAATCATCTCCCAAAGGCTACAACTCTTTATAAAATAAATCAGTAACTAAACTTCAAAGAAGTTTGAAATCTTATAGGACTGGTGGATCATGAGAGAGATTAGGTGAGGTAGCCACAAAAGTTTCCTTCTAGGCTTATAACATAGTTCAAAATTATTTTTTATGTTTTGAGAATTTGTAAATGAGTACTGAATTTACATAATATCCACTCCTCTCTTCCCTCTAACTCCTTCCATATCTCCTCCATTCCTTCACAATCTTGGACCTCCTCTTTATTATTGTTACACATATGTACATATATGAGTATATGTATATATGGTATATATGGTATATATTTGCAGGATTTTCTTGGATTTGAAGAAACCAAATCTTTATGTAAGAGCAAAGAGTTTATTCTTCAATTGGAATTGGTAGGTGCTGTCTAATTTATACTGTTTGGTCAAATTTTCATCATGTAACATGTCTCCTTCTGTATGTGTCAACTGATAGACCATTCCTACCTTATTAACCTGTGTGATGCAAGAAAAAAAAAAGAAGCTTACTTGGATACCTCAAAAAACAGATTTATTTGGAGAAAGAAATTGTTTTATGTAGCAAGCTCTTACGGTAAGTCAGAAGTTCCTTCATAGTCTCAAGGAGAGTTCATGCTCTGAAATCTTGAGAGAGAGCTCTTCTCATAGTGTCAGCGCCTGGCTGACTTCCTACATCCTTTCTCATCTTTAGTCTGTGCTCTCTGTGGGAGGTCTTAGTTACTCCTTTTTACTTGGATTTCTTTGTGCACTTTGTTTTAGTTTGTTTTGGGCTATGGTTACCACTGTTTTACATTATCTATCTAAAATTCAGACTCCTTCAGAAACAAGATCTGATCAACCAAACTACTTTCTATTTGCTCATTTCAGCAGAGCGTTCCTGGACAGAACACCTTATAGAGAACTGTCAATCTGTGATGCAGAGAGACTGCTTTTGAATAAAAATCTAATCCAGACCATTCAGCCATGACTATGGTAGCTGTGTCCTATGTGTCAGCTTAGCAATGGATTGAGATTTATCTCTTGGAGAGAAACTTAACAAATGGCAAGAATATTGAGACAGGGTTGTGAGCAATCTTTATTTCATAATTAAGAATATGATTTTATGTTTCTGTTTATGGATATTATGCTCAAATAAGACAAAAGGGATACTTGGTAGTTTTCTACACTTGGGATCTGATAAGCTATCTTGTACATATCATGTGCATGCATTAAATATGTTTTGATTGAATATCAGACTATTTAAGTTATAAGTGCTACAGGAATTGGTAATGCAAGTCAACATAACTTTGAATGACTACATTGTAAGGCACGAGATAGATTATATTTTCACAATTCTTAGTTTATTTCCACATTCAAATTCAGGTTCAACTTATGACAACTGAGTATTAACTAGAATATTGAATTTTTTGTTTCATATTTCCTTTTAATTCTAGGAAGTATTTAAGATAGATTTCAACATAGTAAAGAAAATGTGGGTGTCTGAAGAGTAGGAGTAGAAGTGAAATGAAAATGGGGAATGATGCAAAATATGGAGTCATAATGTTGCTTCTAAACATTCTGAGCAAACCTCCCCTGTCAGACTATTCTTAATAGCTTATGATGTGAGGGGAACAGTTATCAGGAGGGAGTGAAACTACTCACAAAATACAGAGCAGAATTCATAAAGCAAGATCTTATAGCTATCTATTTAATGTGGATTTAGAATAGAAGTAACAATGAGTTGCATATCTTTCTTTAGTTTATTCTAGGCAATTTTGCATTATCATTACACTGGTACTTTTAATATTCATTTAATAAATTGTTGTTAAGGATACATCATGCTAATGCCACTTTCATAAGTTCTGAGGATATATATTATTCTATAAACAGCTAATTAAACAAAATAAATCTGATCTGATGTTTTCCCAGATAGTATTAAATTCTGGTGGAATGAAGCAATCAATAAACAAGCAGATAAATATGTAGACATGACCATTTTAGGTTATATTAAGATCTATGAAGGATTATTAAAAACTATACCAAATAGCTATGCTTTGGTACACACACACACACACACACACACACACACACACACACACACACATGTAAATTCTACTAGTTATCTCTGGAGAGGAAAAAATATAAAAATCAGACACAAGGATAGTGGCTATGAGACTTTTGATTTATCCTAACAACTATTATATTAATTTGTACTTATCTGCAATTTGATGTTTATTCCCCAAAGTTCTAATATCATTTAGAGATATGCCCTATTTTTGAATTCCCGATGTGTTCATATTGACCTATGAAGGAATAAGAAGTAACAGCTGAAAATGAATTATAGTGTTTTATTACAAAAAACAAGAATAAAATTTCTGTAAAATCTAGGAATGTAAAAAGTACTCCTGAGATCAGAGGGACACAGTTGACTGCAACTGGAAGAAGGAGATGTTTGAATTAGGAACATCCAGACATACAGAGAACCCAGAAGTTTCCAAACAGAGGATATACATAGTTCAAAGGGTCTAAGATAGAAATGGAATTAAGGAAATGAAAGATCTGTGTTGCTGAAGATGCAAAATGTAACCAAAAAGATATTTCTGAAAGGAATGGGTCAGACACATAAATCAGGGAATGAGCTTGGATTTTAATATAATACTTTTATTGAAGTTTTGTGTATTTCAGACATAATTTTTCAGTTCAATTTAGACATATCCCCCTTCCCTTCCCCCACCCCATCCCAGATCATGCATTCTGCCATAAATGCCCTGCATCTTTCTCTCAGTCTTTTCTTTTTTATGTTTGGGAATTCACATTTTCCTCCTTTGATTTTTTATTTTATTTTATTTATTTCTGTATGTGTATCATGTACTGTCTGCATGCAGGTTTGTGCACCCGTGTGGTGCAATGCCGCGGAGGTCAGAAGAGCATGTCGGATTCCCCTGGAACTGGAGTTCTCCTTGAATTGGAGTTTCAGACGGTTCTCGGCCGCCATGTGGGTGCTGGGGATCGAACCCGGGTCCTCTGTAAGAGCAGTCGGCACTCTCAACCGCTAGGCCATTTCTCCAGCCCTCCTCCTTTGATTTTATATTAGTCTGAAATATTAGTACATACCTTCCATCCATATACAGTAATTACAGAGTCTGAAGATAAGTGGTGGGGCGATTCTAGAGCTGGGTAAGAGATTTACATTGTAACAACATAGTTGCTTTCAGACAAAAAGAAATATAACAATAATATTCAGCTTGCCTTTCAACTGGGGATTTGGTGTTAGCATCCACAATTGAGGGAGACCATTAGCAGGCGGATCTCTGTGAGATCAAGGCTAGGCTGATCTACATAAGGAGTCCCAGGCCAGTTGGGAGTACAGGGAGACAGTGTCTCAAAACAAAATAAAACAAACAAACAAGCAACAGGATTAATAACTAGATACATAAAGAACTAAAAATAACAAAGCATTTAAAATGATTCAAATGTCTACTAAATATGAAGTGATCAATATTAGTAAACATCATAGAAGTGCAAATCAAAACCACAAGTAGATATCACTTCATACTAGTTAGCATGATTATTAATAAAATAAGCCAAAACAAAACACAAGTGCCACTGAGATATAAGCAAAGGATCATCTATACTGTTAAATAGATATAAATTAGTAAGTCATAAGAGAACCTGTGTAACAGAACAAAGCAGAGATTTCCCAAAAGAGTAAAACAGATTTCTCAAAATTTCCAGCTATCCCATGCCTGGGTATATATCTAAATAAAATAAAATAAATACACAAAAGAAATATCTGAATTCCAATGCTTATTGGAATATTGCTAGACAGCATATGTCATATGTGCCAATCATGTGTTGGGTAGACTGATGGATATAGCAACACCATTATTCATCCATAAAAAGAATAAAATTCTATTGTTTACTGAAACTGGAGGACAAGTTATTAAATGATGTACCCAAACTCTAAAAGGCAAATATCTCAGAGATTCAACTTTCTCTGCCTCTGGCACATCTGTCAAACTTCTGCTTCCTAAGGCTCAGAGGTCAGTGTGGAAGATGGGTAGAAATATTGTAGGAGCCAGAGGTAGTACATGGCCATAAGGAAATAGAGTTTTTCAGACAGTTGGTCTATTACTCATATGAACTCAGAGCAATGGTGACAGCATATACAAGTCTTTTGCAAACTCAGACCAGACTACCTCCCAGCACAGACATGGAAAAGTAGGTAAGAAACTCTACCCTACCTGAGAAACTATTGATAATGAATGGCTGCTAAGAGAGGGGGTGCTGGTCTCTTTCAAAGATATGACTCAGTAGGTTAACCAGGCTCCATGGATAAACCCACCCTGAAGGACATTTGAAGACACAAATTAGGCTCATTATGTGAGGAGTGGCGAGGGGTGGTACATACATGAGGAGGGGATCTAAATGCATTCAAAATACACAGCATGAGAATCACAAAAATTCATTCCATGAATTCAGAAAATGTTTCATGTGCCTTTCACATGTGAATACCAAAAAAAAAAGGCAATATAAGTGTAGACTAGTGGTTTTGAAAGGCTTGGAAGAGGCTTGGTCACAGGGAGGATGGATATGTTCTAACAGAATGCTAGAAAATACAGCGTTCAGTTTAGTGGGGGTGGTTGTAGTTCACAATACCTCGCTGCATATTTTAGAAAAACAAGGAGAGTAAAATAGATGGCTCCAAATATAAAGAAATCTTTAGACTATGATATTCTAACACTTCATTTTGATTAGTATACATTGTATATTTAAAAACACAAAGACATAAAGCAAGATTTTTTTATCATTGGTGTGGTAGATAAAAGTAGATACAAGTAAACATAAGACTAGGATGAAATATCACAGGATAATTCACAGATGGACAATTTTTATGTTTTTTTATGTATCATTAAAATTTTTAAATAAAAATGTTTAAGTAGGTCAGCAGATCCTCTTGTTGAAGACTGTTCTAATTTCTCTTTAATTGCTGTGACAATTCACTCTGACTAATTTCAACTTGGGGAGGAAAGGGTTTATTTCTGTTACATCTCCCAGGTCAGTTCATCACTTAGGGAGCCCAAAGTAGGAACTCCAGGCAGGAACCTGGAGTCAGGAGCTGAAGCACAGGCCATGGAAGAATGCTGCTTACTTGCTTGCTCCCTGGCCTATGCTCAGCCTGCTTTCTTATACAGAACAAGCTGCCCAGGGGTGGCACAGCCCACAGTGGGTTGGTCCCTCCTGCATCACTCAGCAATCAAGAAAATATTCCACAGACATGGCCACAGGCCAGTCCAAAGGAGGGAAGTCTACAATTGAGGCTCCCTCAGCCAAGGTGTGCCAAGTTGACACTAAGCTATCCAGCACAGAGACATCACACACTGGTTGCAGGGCACAGAGAGATCAAGCTTGAACTCTCCAACATTTTCAGTGTTTCATTTTTATGTGCTGCTCCATTTTGCATTCCTAATTTGTTCTATAGTTTTTGTTCTGAAATGTGACTAAGTTACTTGATCACTTCAGCATATTCTTTTAAGATTTATTTGGATCAGCACAGCATTTAGTCCAATGTTCATTATTAGGCAAAAAGGCAAAACCTTTTTCCATGCTCTATCTAAATGCAAGAATAGTATGGAATTTTCCAATCTAATGTCAAAGAGTCTGTGTCATTTCTGGCCTTGGGTCAGCCCCCTGTGCTTTTTCCCCTGCTACTTGTGGGTAATCCTTTGCTTGGTTAGGTTTTGCAGGAATATGCTCTCACAAGTATACTCAAGGGGGACCTCTGCAAATCTCTAATGTTCTTTCACCATCGGCATTCACAGACTTTACCTGCAAAGGTATATAGTAAAAAAAAAATCATCAGTTCTTGGAATATGGGTCATGAATAGGAGGATGAAGGATGAATTTGGCACTTGATCCTGTTTTCCTTCCCTTGACTTTAGCATCATAACCTTCCTCTTAACTTAACTCTGTGAACTTTAGCCTCTGGGTTTTACCTGGATGCTGAGCTTCATTCTCCATACAAGCAGGCCACCAGACGTGCTTGGCTTATTCTCTCTGTTGTATGCTATGAACAATCGGAAGAAATCAGTAGAACAATTACTAAACTCTCCTCATTTGCACCCTGCATCTTTTCACTCTTCAGAGTTTTCTGATATTTAATATTTTATTTATTTATTTATTTAATTTATTTATTTAGTTTTGCAAATTTCCCTTTTTTTTATGTGTACGAACGTACTACATGTAGGTTTGTGTACCCATGTTGTGCAATGCCGCAGGGGTCAGAAGAGGGTGTAGGATTCCCTTGGAACTGGAGTTAAATACGGTTCTTAGCAGCCATGTGGGTGCTGGGATTTGAGCTCAGGTCCTCTGCAAGAGCAGTTGGTGCTCTTAACTGCTGAGCCATCTCTCCAGCACTGATATTCAATATTTTATAAAACCATTGTTTGATACATTTTCTTATTTGTTCCTCTTTTTCTAGACAGAAGATAAATCCAGTCTTTGCTACTTTATCATTATTAGAAATAATGCACTAGTATAAATTTTTAATTCTGTTTTTTAAGCTATTCTTGTTAATGGTGCTTCTGTGAACGAACATCAACAACCAAAATGCATAAGTGTTTCTTAAACACATTGTTGAAATTACAATATTAGATCAATAGCAGTGAATGTAAATAAATAATTTTACATTTTATGCTTCTGGATTTTATTTACTTTAACTGTCTGAAATTGTTTTTTAGTTTATTTTTGGATTTTACTTATTATTTTATATGTATAATATCTGAACTTGGACTAATTCTTCATTACAAGAAAATTTTACTTCTCTTCTTATGGTAGTTAGCTAAGACATCAAATATTCAATGAACAGCAAGCAAAATATACAAAGCATCACAAATATGTACAGAGTAAAGGAAAAGAGAAGAGGCAAAGAGAAATATTGTTCAACTTTATATAAACATTTTGCAATTCAGATGTACATTTGAACATTATATAGTACCCCATAAATATGAATTATTTTAATGATTTTTGATATCGTTGAAAGTTAAGTAAAAGTTTGACAATTACATTTCCCTTTATCTTTTTTTAAATTTTATTTATTCTTTATGTGTATGAATGTACTGTCAGCATGCAGGTCTTTGCACCAGTGTCGTGCAATGAGGCAGAGGTCAGAAGAGGGCCTCTTGTTGCTATTACTTTCCTCCTTTTCGACTTGGAAATTGCACTTCTACTTCCTATCCCTTGAGCCCTTCAATCTAACAACCTCACATCCACCATTGTAGTCGCCTTATTCCTTATTACCATCTTATCTCTAGGATTCCTTTATGAGTGACTTTACAAAGGCTTAGAATGAGCCGATTAACTTGGTATTTAGTTTAAAAAAAAACAAATGATTTCGACTCATTAAACTATGGCCCAACCCATAAATACCATATCACTCCAGTCTTCCTTAACCTTATTTTAGCCTTCTT
The DNA here is from genome assembly GCA_009823505.1 of Rhizomys pruinosus. NCBI lineage: Eukaryota > Metazoa > Chordata > Mammalia > Rodentia > Spalacidae > Rhizomys > Rhizomys pruinosus. Next base: position 4,874,543 of record VZQC01003744.1, on the reverse strand, counting down.
TCTTTCTCTACTAGGGACACTAATCTTCCGATCACACATAATATCAACACTTCTATGTATAGAAGGAATAATACTCTCTTTATTTCTTATAATCTCTACAGCCTCTCTTAATTCTCAATTTACACTTTCATTAATTATCCCCACTACTATTCTTGTATTTGCAGCCTGTGAAGTTGCAATCAGACTCGCCCTATTGGTTTCTATCTCCAACACATATGGAACAGACTATGTCCAAAACCTAAATCTTCTTCAATGCTAAAAATTATTTTACCTTCACTTATACTACTACCACTAACTTGATTTTCAAAAAACAACTTTATCTGAGTAAATACAACCTCTTATAGCTTCTTAATTACACTAATTTCTTTATATACTATTAACCTCAATGACAATTTTAGCCAAAACTTTTCCCTAATTATATTTACTGACTCCTTATCTTCCCCCTTCTTAATTCTTGCTTGCTGGCTTCTTCCACTCACATTACTAGCCAGCCAAAACCACCTAACAAATCAACCCCTAAACTACAAAAAATCATATATCTCCTGGGGATCGAACCCTGGTCCTCTGCAAGAGCAGTTGGTGCTCTTAACCACTAGGCCATCTCTCCAGCCCAACAATTACATTTCCCTTTATCTTGATGATCTGAAGCACCACAGTGTTGTTTCTAGATGGGTATGCTGTTTTGGTTCACTGAACATGTATCAGATATTTCTTCTTAGTTCAGGTTTCTCATAAAATTTTCTGCTAAATGTCCTGTTACACTGCTAGTAAAAAAAAATCCATGTTTATACTCAATTTCCTGTAATATTCTTTTGGATTTTTCCATCTCTTGGCCGCTTTTGTTTCACATGCTCATCTAAGTTCTTGAATATATGATATCTTAATTTGAAAAATTTTGCTTTTTACTCTATTTTAAATATTTGACTTGAAAAGTAAAGGATAGGGGCTGGAGAGATGACCTAGTGGTTAAGAGCGCCGACTGTTCTTGCAGAGGACCCAGGTTCGATCCCCAGCACCCACAGGGTGGCTGAGAACCGTCTTTAACCCTAGTTCCAGGGGAATCTGACACCCTCTTCTGACCTCTGCAGCACTGCACAACACGGGTGCACAAACTTACATGCAGACAGTGCATTCATACACATGCAAAATAAATAAAATTGAAAAAAAAAAGAAAAGTAAAGGATAATGTTTTTGCCCCACAGGGGAATTTTCTCTTGATACTCTGAACATAGTAACTTTGATTATTGTATTAACAATTAATAATTGAATTAAGGTTGATCTTATTTTCTTTAGAATTTTTATTTAGGCTAATACTCATTAACATGGCTCAATTTTTGAGTGTATACTCATCTTTACTGGATACTTCCTATTAAATGATTTGTGACAGGTATATAACTTGCTGGGTCAGAGGGAGAGTGAATTCTAGATGGGTACAGTACTTAGATAGCTACTCCTTTACCTGCAGCTGCTCCAGGGTGCTGTCTTTCCCACTCATTCCACTTTCTCTACTCAGTAATAACTAGGAACATAATTGTAACCAGGGAAAAATTTGGAATTTGAAGAGTTTGACAGTTATTACTGGAAGTTCCCCTACTTTTCCCCTCATCAAATGATGTGTTTACGTGACTTCCCTAGTCTTAGCATCACCACGTCTGGGCACAGAGTGCTACAGTATTTCTCTTCACACATTTTTTGGACATAGCCTTCTTCGTGTTCACCCCATATTCTTTGTGTCTTTTGGAGATTTCTCAAAGTTTTTGAATTGCTTCTCCTTTGTGTACTTATTTCAGTGTATCCTATAGTATTTCAAAAGTTTTGTCAGGAGACTGTGTATGATCAGTCTACCATCATTTTTTTTAATATATTTTTTTAATTTTTTAAAAATTTATTTCTGCATGTGTATGAATGTACTGTCTGCATTCAAGTTTGTGCACCCGTGTCATGCAATGCTGCAGAGGTCAGAAGAGGGTGTCGGATTCCCCTGGAACTGGAGTTCTCCTGGAATTGGAGTTTCGGACGGTTCTTGGCTGCCATGTGGGAGCTGGGGATCGAACCCGGGTCCTCTGCAAGAGCGGTCGGCACTCTTAACCGCTAGGCCATCTCTCCAGCCCAGTCTACCATCTTAAATGCGAAAATCATTTTATTATGTTTTGAGTTAAAAATCTCATTTTATTTTTCTTGTGAATCCTTTGAGGAATTGTTCTACAGTAGTTTCCAGTATCTCTAGCATTGGGAATATCTTGATAATACAGGGAATATGCATTAGGCCATTTGTATTATTGTAAACATACACCAGAGGCTGGATATGTACAAAGAAAAGAGCTTTACTTAGCTCAGGGTTCTAGATGCAGAAACCTTTTGGCTTTTATTTCAGTTTACTCTCCTAAGTCCAAACCAATGAATTCCATGATAACTGTTCATAATTTCTTTGTCCAATTATCTGAAGAGTAATCCCCAGAAAACATCTGTAAAATGTTCCACTACCTCTCACACCACTACACTGAGGGACAAGCTTACAACACATGAATTCTTGAGGGACATGCTCAAGATATATCTCAGCTATAGCAGGGCTTATCAACAGTAATACAAATTCAGGCTTTTAGCCTATTATCTATCAATTTTTATAAAAGATTTTAGATTCTACCTCCTCTGATTTCTTCATTATCTATATAGCTGTAAAGGAAATAAACAGAAAAATTCAGATTATTTTATATGCAGCACTTTTTTTAGTTCACTACTCTCTCTTATTTATAGTCACAATGTTTAGTCAATTAATTTAGCAAGGAATTTTCAGTTGACTAATCACCAGGCAACAAAGTTAAAAAGGTACTTACCTAGCAGAAATGGGTTTGCACTCTGGAATCTCCTAGGACAATGCATCAGCCACAGTGGAAAATTGTTTACTTGCTAGCTCATTGTTCATTTGCAGCTTACTAATTGTGGTAGTACCTAGCAGTTTATTTTATCTGTATTTTAAAACAATGCAGAAATATAGGCAAAGACATTTACATATAAGAGAAGACTAATTTATATACTGCATTATAACATTTGAATTAATCACAGAGTATCTAAATATAAAATATGGCTTTATATGATAGATGCGAGTGTCAAATTAATCTATTCATACTTAACTGACTTCCCAATTAATGCTGCTAAAATGTTTTAATGTTAATGAAGCATACTTTACATAAATACAATATTTTTGAACTTCTACAAGGTCCAGGACATTTTAGGGGAGACACAGATAAATAAGACAGCTAGCTGCTGCTCTCTAGTTGTGTACCACTCCCATGGAGAAACAATACATATCTGATGGATATCTGTTTACTAGCTCCGCAGCCTTTTTTTTTTTTAAAGGAAGTGACACAAAGCAACACAAGAAAAGTTTTTAAGATCTGGATTATTCTACCAAGGAGATGTTGGCCAGGGAATCCAAGCCCCCTCAAAAGGTAAAGGCTCCTTGCCTCTAAACTGGGATACCTGCAAGAAGAGAGGTGATAAGGTCCTGCTGTCGAAGACCTGACAACGTAGGAAAGATGTATTGAGACCACACATGCAAGTGTACAGATGGTCTCTGGAATACAGAGAGTGTTACCAAAGGCCACTAAACCAATAAGCAAATATGGGTCTCCTTGAGTCAAGCAAGACTCCTCCACCAGCACCAGCTAAACCTCATCTGCCTGGAAATACTATGCAGCAGAGGCAGCCATATGCCTGTATATCCCAAATCTAATTGGCTATTAGCTCTCTCCTTGGAGGAATAACCCATGGCTAATGCCACAAGTTTACATCTTCTAATGGTTAGGAGATGTTATAAGCCATAGTAAGACCCTGTCATATTTAACAGAAAAAATGTAATTCATGGATTAACATACCATCCAAACATCTGTGTCTATAACAAAATAACCTACTGTAACAATTAGTACTGTTTAAATACCTATGTATCTAATTGCTTGTGCTTCATTAGTAGGATCGAAAGGTTATTCCTGGACAAACTGTCAGCCCATGAAAGGAAACAGCCAGAATTGACCAGAGTCCAAGACAACAGCTCCAGAGAAAGTAAACTGTTTTGCTTCTCATGCACCTGTGCCCCTTTTCTAAGCCTAGGGAACAATCTGCGGAAGAGGGGTCATGGTAGAATGTAAGGGCTGTGTTTGGGGTAAATGGTGAAACTACAGCAATATAGTCTGGACACTCATTTGATCAACTTGATTGAACATACAAGCCCCCCCCCGCTGGATGGTGGGACCCATGGGCTGTGTGGGCTTGGGAACAACTGCTTGCAAACTCGTTTTACATGAAGGATGCTTGTACTCATAAATTATTACTTAAAAATGGAAAAAAAAAACTGAGTGAAAGATGCAGGACAGTTGTGGCTGAATGCAGGATCTGGGATGGGGTGGGGTGGGGGAAAGGGAAAGGGAAATATGCCTGAACTGAATTGGAAAATGATGTATGACATACACAAAGCATCAACAGAAAATGAAAATTAAAAAAAAAAAACAACTTACTGATGTCATGTAAAACGTGCAAAAAAAAAAAAAAGAAAAGTTTTTAAAATAACAGAACAACTTATAACAGGCAAGTTTTCAATCTCAGTGTTGATCGTTGAGAACTGGTAAGTAGTCATTTCCTGGAACAGGCTTAAGCACTAGTTCAACAGACACCTCTCAGCACAGGGCAGAGACATGCACTGTAGGTTGATATTCTCTTCGAGAGACCTTGGTGGCTAGAAAATACCCATCTTGTTTGATGATGAAGGAATGAACCAGTCTAGATGGGCTGTGTGGGAAATTGTAGTTGCAAATAGAAATGAGAGTTGGGGTTCTGATAGCAAAAGAACTTATGTGCTTGGATATAAATAGCTTAAGTTTATAGTCTGATGTCATGAGTAACTGTAAAAGGAGGAATACAAGTTCATTATCAGACCTATTCCTATTTAAAATTATCTGTGGAGTACAGAGTTCATTTATACGTTCATCATAATCTCAAGCATGTGTTGGTTTTGGTTGATACACTGTTAATATGATGGAAATGATTTATTGATCTTATATTTAAGAATTAAAAGTATAGTTATATTAAAGGAACCAGAAAACCCTCACTAGAGACTAATGGGACCTTGGAAACAGAATGTTAGATCAAGATAAAAGAAATCCAGATGGTGAGGCTGAAAAGGAGATTTGAAGGGAAAGGAAGAAACAGGCATAGTATTGAAGAGCTTGTCAACACTGGTGAACAGTCTATGTGTAGGTAGAAAGATGGACTTGAAGAAGAAAAGTGACAGGACAGATCTTCCAGCACTTATCATCTTTAGAAAGACACTAATTTAAATCTGAAGTGCAGCTGAGTGTAGTGATTACAAGGATTCACACAAAGCAGCAGCCTCCTCTGGATAGGTTGACACATATCAGGAAGAAGTGCTGAGGGAGTTCTGCAGTAAGGGATACCAAGATGAGCTGGTGGGACAATGGGATGAAGAGAAGGCCATGATTTGGAGACAGACTACAGGCAGTATTCTTTAATGATGCGTTGGAAGTAGGGCTCAGCTAGAAGTAGAGTCAGCCTTCTGGTTTGTGCAAGTCAGGTTTGTAAGTCTGGGCAGTAATCAAGAATTCACTGAGTGATATGTAAATGTGAAGTACTGTGATACTAAAGTTAAGTAATATTCTGTGAAGGTGGATTTCTGAGAATTTTGGATTATTTCTTCTCATTTTCTCACACCTCAGTTTCATGTTTTTTTTTTTTTTTTTCCCACATCATTCTTTGGCCTCCTTCACATGTGAATTGACAGATTTTTCTCAGGTTTATAGCTTTCGTTCCTGGAATTTAGTGTTTTCTCTCTTTGCTAATGACATTTACTTATGCTTGATATAGTCATATTTGTTGACTTTTTAGGTTTATGTATCAGCCTTCCTATTTTACTTGTCTTGTGTATGTTTCTTACACACCTAAATCTTTATGTTGCTGACAAAGACACAGCCTTAGGGAATACTGATATTCCTTAGCACATTCTTGCCTTCACTCTCCACATACCCACATACGACCAACAGCATATTCCTGATGAACAGATGGTTTTAATCTTTGAGTATATGAGTCCTCCTCAACGGTTTAGTTCTTCAGCTAGAAAAAGGATGAGCCTGCAGGTGCTCAGTAGACCACTCTACCTGCAGAGATCTATAAGCCAGAAAGGGACACCTACTGTGAGGTTAGGAAATGGGAGCAGAAATGTATTAGGATTGAAGCCACATGTTAAGATGATGTTCTGTCGTTGTGTGCTATACACATATCAGGGAGGATAGACTAGAAGCAGCGGCAGTTTAGAATGAGGACTGCAGGTGCGATGAAGGTGTCTATTAAGAGACTTTATAAAAACAAAATGCACAAAGTCAAAGATGCTAGTACAATTTTGTTTTTAAATGCCTCACCTTTTCCCTCTTAACACCTGCCTGAAGAATCAGTTTGAATGGGATGATAGAAAGACTACCATCAGCTGGCAGAACACAGATCCCTTAAAGCTGTTCTCAGCTTTGAAGCCCTCTGGCATTTAAAATGTCAAGAGGAAGACTCTTATTTTTATTTCAGAAGATTCAACTCTGGAATATGAAACCTATTTTTATAATTTGTGTAATAGAGGTACAGTGTAACTCCCACATAGAAGTGCAAGCTCTCACACCTTTAATCATCTTCTATTCTTAGCATGTTTACTTTAGGGAACATAGGTTTAAGGCCTTTTCAAAATCATATGCTTGACATTAGAAAATGTTTTCTAAAATACTGTCTCTAGTGTATTTATCTTTATGGGTTGTCATGGTAGGGGAGGGAAGCACAGTATTTAAGTGTGAGATCTCTCTCTCTCTCTCTCTTTCTCTCTCTCTCTCTCTCTCTCTCTCTATATATATATATATATATATATAGATAGATAGATAGATACAGATATAGATATAGATATAGATCTGGTTATCTAGTAGGAAATGATTATAAATGGAGACAGAGGGTAGCCTTAAAGGGAAAAAAATAGTGGATTACAAAGGGATGGCCACTCCAAAAAGTACTTAATACTGAGGTTGTTGTGCAATGGTGCCTGGGAGTATTAAGGAGACTCAGAAAAATATGTGAAATCCAGGGAACATTCTCTGGTATAAAGCTCATGGAGTCACACTGTGTATTATCTGCTACCTTTTGCTACAACTTTAAATAGAAAGACAAATTGTCAGTGTGGCTAAGTAAATTTTCATTGTGGTAAAAAATTTTTTTTTGAATGAAAGCTAAGAAGCTTGGAGTTCAAAATAACCTTTCAGAATACGTGAGTGTTTCATAAGGAAGGTGGCTTCCAATTTTTAAGACCAGGAAAAAATGCATGGTTGGGAATCTGGAGAGTAGGTGTTGTAAACGACTTTCTGAAATGTAACAGAATTGTGAATTCTCCACTAGTTCACTTTTAGCAGTCTCCTTTGTGGCTGGTCACCTTAAGACACTTAAAGCCACTTTCTCCCTATTTGGAACATCCAAAAATGACCAAAGAAGAAAAATATCTCACCAAGAATTTGATTTCTTCCTTTATGCCCATAGCTAGATCAAAACCAACATGTCAAATTGCAGCTGGAACACCTTATTTGGCTCATGGCTTCAGTAGAACTTGATCTTATATTTCTGATTAGCTATACACCTCCATTCAGAATGGTGTCAATGTGTGATATAGCAGAGGTAGTTCCAAGATGATACACTTAAATACGATAAGCAGTGGATTTTTCTACTATAATTCTTGTGTTACCGGGATTCTGGTCATCAAGTCTAAAGCTGACAGCTGTCATAAATAATACTTAATCAGCACACCTAAATATGTCTAACTCTGTTATGAGATTCTTTTTTCAATACCTTCAACTGAAGTAGAGAGTCTGGTATGAACCCCATGTACTCATTAATCAGTGTGTGCTTGCTTTTCTGTTGCTGTGGTAAAATGCCATGATCAAACCATATAGAAAGAAGAGTTCTTTGAAGCTTATGGTTCCAGAAGGATGATTCCATCATGGCAGGGTCCACATGACAAGAGGCAGGGAGAGAAAACTAGGTGCTTGTACCTTCAAGCAGGGACAGAAAGCAGAGAGAGAAGCTGGAAGCAGGGCAAGGCTGTGATCTCTCAAAGCCCACCCCACTGACATGCTTCCTCCAGCAAGACCACGCCTCTTAAAGCTTCCAAGACTCTATTCCAACAGTTCCACCAACTGACCAAGTGATCAGATGCTTGGAGCCTATAGGGAGCTTCAAGCCTCCAAAATCAGTTTACTCTGTTTTTGATAGGTAACTTAAATTGTTTCTGCTTATGTTCTGAATTTTGGGTTCTTTTGTTAACATTTTATATTTTAAGCATGTAGCAATAGTTGATTCCTTCTCACATGTACTTTTCCTCTACTATGTTCAATTAATGAGCAAATTGCTAGTTGAGAGCTTGAAAGTTTGGTACACACACACACACACACACACACACACACACGCATATACAGACCTTTTCCCCGAGTTTGCTCTTCTCCAACAGGTTTCTGAGTAAATCTCTTTCTAGTGTTCTTTGTTGTTCTTCATACTATAGTGGAAAATGATTTTTTGAGTTGTAAATGATAATACAAAGTTGGAGGAACTGAAAAATTCAGAACAGGTTTTCAATAGCTGTAGTCCACATATGTACAACAGCATTCTTAAAACATGATGTAAATAAATCTTCCCATTGATCAAAATTGCACAATGTTTGCATGTTGATGTTCTACATATAAGAAATTCTGTTCACAAAATTAAAACCCTACCTCTCACCCTGTACAAAAATCAACTCCAAGTGGATCAATGATCTCAATGTAAAACTCAAAACCCTGAAGGTGATAGAGGAAAAAGTTGGTAATAACCTACAAGACATAGGTGTAGGAAAAGACTTTCTTTTTTTGGTCTTTTTGTGACAGGGTCTCCCTGTAGCCTCAGCTGTCCTGGAACTAACTCTGTAGACCAGGCTGGCCTTGAACTCACAAAGATCTGCCTGCCTCTGCCTCCCAAGTGCTAGGATTAAAGGTGTGCACCACCACGCCCAGCTGGAAAAGACTTTCTAAATTAGACAGCAGCTGCACAGGAAATAAGGTCAACAATCAACAAATGGGACCTAATCAAACTCAAAAGTTTTTGTACAGCTAAAGAAACATTCAAGGAAGTGAAGAGAAAAACAACAGAGTAGGAAGAAATCTTCACCAGTGATTCATCTGACAGAGCATTAATGTCAAGAATATATAGACTACTCAAAAAACAGGTAAGAAAACAAATGACCTACTCAAAAGATGGAGTAAACAGCTGAACAGAGACTTCACCAGTGAGGAAATAAAGATGGCTGAGAAACATCTTAAAAAGTGCAAACATCATTAATAATTAAGGAAATGCAAATTAAAACTGCTCTCATGTATCATCTCACTCAGATACGACTGGCTAAGATCAAGAACACAAAAGACACCAAATGCTGGAGAGGTTGTGGGGAAAGGGGAACACTCATCCACTGTTGATGGGAATGTAAACTTGTACAACCATTATGGAAAGCAGTGTGGAGAACCCTTAAAAGACTCAGAATGAGCCTACCACTTGATCCAGCCATACAACTTCTGGGTATATACCCACAAGACTCATCCTACCACAAAGATACATGCACATCCATGTTTATTGCAGCTCTCTTCACAATAGCAAAGAGCTGGAACCAACCCAAATGCACCTCAACTGACTAGTGGCTAACAAAAATGTGGTACATCTACACAATAGAGTACTATTCAGTGGTAAAAGAAAGATGACATCATGAACTTTGCAGGTAAATAGCTGGAGTTTGAAGCTATTATGCTAAGCAAAGTAACACAGTCCCAGAAAAACAAGCGGTGAATGGTCTCCTTCATTTGGGGATCCTAACACCAAATCCCCAGATGAAAGGCAAGCTGAACAACATTGTTATATTTCTGTTTGTCTGAAAGCAACTATGTTGTTACAATGTAAATCTCTTAAGGGGCTCTAGAATCAATCTACCACTTACTTTCTGACTGTAATTCCTGGATATGAGTGGAAAGTATGTATTAATATTTTAGAGTAATATAAAATTAAAGGAGGAAAATGTGAATTCCTAAACATAAAAAAAGACCCAGTGAAAGATGCAGGACAGTTATGACAGAATGCATGATCTGGGGTGGGGTGGGGGGGTGGGGAGGGTCACAGGGGAATATGTCTAAACTGAATTGAGAAATGAGTCTGATCTGTCAACTGTACACAAAACCTCAATTATTTGAGCTATTTTAAAAAATAAGACTTTAAAAAGAGTACTAGCCAGGGATCAGGAATTTGTAGTTCTTTTCTTATATCCCTAACTACCCTCCTATCTATATATACTTCTACCCTATCCCCTCCCTATCATATGAATATATATATATCTATTCATCCTGCTCCTGAGCTGTTGTTAATAACAGACCGTACTAAGTAATGGCCTCAAAAATGAACCTAACAATGACATAGACATGTGATATAATGTAGTATACCCCCAAAGGGAGCACGTTAGGTGTTGGGAACGTGGACAATCGGGCCACAGATAATTGCAAAGTAACGGTACTGACATCCTTTTTTCTTGGGCAGGATGAAACTAAGAGTTGAGCGACAGGCGCGTTGGCCCCCTGAGAGAGGAGGATAGTACATATTCAAAAGGAAAGAGTGACACCGCATTGTTTACAGGGGGTAGCAGTACCGCGGCTTGTGTGTTTTTTATGCCCGTCCGCCGTGGAGGTTATTGTGGCTATCATTACTCGAGTGCACATCACCTGAATTTTTTCGCAGCCCTTCGTATTTGGCCCCCTGATGAAGGGTAATTGTTTTAACAGAAGAACATTTGAGAGGGACTCAAGCATTCATTAAAAAGTTCTTATGTTTCTCCTGTGGCAATCAGTGCGAGGGCGTCAATCTGTGTATTTAAACTCCCTCTCCTCTACCAATTTCACACATTGTTTTAATTATTTTCCCAACCATTTACTGCTTCTCCAGTCCTTTCTACCCAATCTACTGATCCCATCCTCGTCCCTTGCAACACTCCATCCACTTTGCATACAGACAAAACCATACTCACCAGTGTAACAACTGTCATCTCACATAGGTCCCTTCCATACAGTAACTCACACCTGAGCTAAGTTCTTATTTACATCACAGACCAAGACCAGTACGGTGTTTGGTTTCCTCTCAGCGTTGTTGATGGTGATTGCCTTTCATCTCTAGCCACTTTGGAGGCAAAGGCAGGGTGGATCTTTGTGCGTTCAAGGCCAGCCTGGTCTTACCGAGTGAGTTCCAGGCCCAGCTGGGTGATATAATAGAGGGACCCCCCCTTTTCCTGGCTCTCATAATACGACACAAATACAATTAAAAAAAAAAAGAGTTTCCTCTGCAACTTGGATTTGGACCTTCTTTATAGTTCCATATAACCCTTGCTCAGTCTACTCTGCTCTTAGGACATTGCTGCAGGACAGGCCTCCCCTACCATCTGTGCACATGTACACATGCCCATGCCCTCACACAGACATACCAGTGAAGAGATATAATTACTGTTTTTATATTTTAGGATCCTGTATTAAAGAACATACTCCTTGAGAGCAGAGTTAATATCACATATAATATATTTACTATAAAATCCCTGGGATCACAAACATGGAACTATTGTTATGGAGTTTGAGACTACTGGGAAAAGACCACCGGAGTCAATCAGATTTTAATCAGCCAAATTTAATGAAACATCTGCTGGTTACAGCCTCCAGTCAGACCTGAAAGCAGCAGTTGAAATGAGGAGTGAGGATTTAAAGGCAAAAAACACAGCTGCCTTGCCCCTGAATTTATTTTTTTTTAGATATATGGGATATTGTCAGGGTGCCTTGGTGCAAGGGGGATAAGCCAGTTACAGAAGCCAAAAACAGCAGTTAATCATGTCACAACAGTCCATGGCTTACCTTTGTGATCAAGGTTTGAGCAAGCAAATGGCCAGCAGATGCATATTTCTGAGGAAAAGGGAAGGGGTCAGGGCTTCATGGAATTTGATTTTCAGCCTTGAGCTAAGAATATATATCTGAAAATAAGTTTTTAAGATGGTTATTTTGTACAAAATAGAGTTATTCCAGCCATCACACAATATTATTGATAAATGTCGCTTGGAAAATGTCTTTATTTTACTGCTAGATCACTCTAGTAAATACTTCTACATACATCTCATTTAATCCCCAGGAAACTCTGGGAGAGTCACTAGTCATCTGCTAGTGCTAGAGACTGGCTACTTGACTTTGTTGACTAAAACTCAGACATGGTTATGATGATTCAGCCACCAACATCATTAATGAATGTCCATGATTAATGCCTATTATATCTGCAGACTACTTTATTTCACGTTCATAGCTGGGAATCCTCATCATTATTTTTCAGTTGAAGAAAATGAGATGCAGATGATTCTAGAAAAGGTTGTAGAATGGATGTAGAGCCAAGATAAGAGTAGGGTGGGTCTGACTCCCCATCAGTGTTCTGTTTTCACATAATGCTGTATTTGATGGACAGAAAGCACCCTCTCTTTTGTCCAACTTGAGATGTCTAATCATTAGTGCCAACTTGCACATATTCACTATTCATATGTGAATCAGTAATGACTAGCTTGAAGTTGAGCTATGCTGGTCTTTTGTGTTGCCACAGCTCTACCAGGAAAGTCCTTCCTTCTCTGCATTGCATTGCAGCTCCAAGGCATTTCGCTTTTACCTGGTTGGTGACTTGACACATTTCCTGACTAACCCGACCACACTGATTTCTTTCTTTTAATAGTAGTAATTGTTATTGCTATTATTCTTTCCATGTCACTTTATAGTTTTAAATGAATATATCCTATGTACCCAGAGAATTCAGATTTCCAAGACAGTGAGTTTTGTGTCCTGTTCCTATGTATACTCTCAGTTATGACACATAATGAGTCTTTATTGGAAAACTTTTCATTAAATTCAAAGACTTAGAGAAGTCTATGAATGCTCAGAGCTGTTCCAGATTCCAGGAAAGATGAGCTGAAGGTGGACAAGAAAGCAGGGGTGTATGAGGCTCACCTGCTTAGGATACTGTTTGCGACAGATCCTGGATAATTTGAATTTGACAAATGTGTTACTGTGTTGCGGATTCATTTGGAGAAGACTGAGAAAACATGAGTCCCTTTAAGAGTGTAAAGCAGATGTGCTGTCCCTTTAAGAGTGCAAATTAGCCGAGTGTGTTAGTGCATGCCTTTAATCCTAGCACTTGGAAGGCAGAGGCAGGCGGATCTCTGTGAGTTCAAGGCCAGACTGGTCTACAGAGTAAGTTCCAGAACAGCTGGGGCTACAGGGAGACCCTGTCTCAAAAAGACCAAAAAAAAAGAGTGTAAAGCAAAGAACATTTAATGCTTTGCCCCAGCTGGACAGAAGATATATTCATTGAGGAATTATGGGGCAATCCAGAGCAGCAACAGAAAGAAAACAGTTTTGGGAGACCAGAGGCTGATACCAGGTTCTTCTCAGCTGGAGTCACAGAGAGTAACAGTCACGGTCTGAGATGCTGCCCAAAGGAGGGGGAAATGGGAGGAAGATGGAAAGAGAGAAAGAGGAGGCAGAGGAACGAGAACAGGAAGCATTTCCTTCCATCCTCCAATCAGTGACCACCCAGGGGAACCAGCCAGGATGGTTATGCTGGGTGAAGAAAAGACATGATTTGGAAGAGAACAGCGGGAGTATGAGAAAGAGATATCAGAACAGAGGGTTAAGAGAGTGGCCTGTGTGGTAAAAGGAGTATTTGGTCACTGAATCTGTCAATATCATGGGGGGGGTAACCACACAACCACATGATTGATCAGCAATTAAAAGTAAATCACTTCTAATGATGCATCTCATGATATTCAAGGCAAAGTCTTGGATTTAGATGTGGCGATTGGAGCTGTTGTCCTCAATATATGCATTCGTGGTGTTTTTGGAGAACAAAGGATTTAGTGACTTAATGATAGAGAATAGTCAGTGTCCTCAGCACCACTTCTTGCTCAAACAGTGATGATTTCACTTTGCTCCTTTAGTTATTTCTGTGAAATCACTTTCTGAGAGGCATTTGGAAAAAATCTCCTTTAGTGTAATTGGATATTATATTTCCTGGAGCAAACTGGGACTTCCTTTTTACTGTGTGAAGTGGTATTGCAGGCTGAACACACTTATAGTTGCAGGGAGCATCATGGCTGCTGCTTAATCCAAAGCCTGCTTTGGCACAGGAGGGAGATAAGGTTGAGAGAGGGAAAATGATTTGCCAAAGTTACTAAAACCTTGAAAGGCCTTACTGAGTTGTGAGGTGGGCGCATTCCAAATTCTAGGCTTTGCTACTTCTTTGTGAACAGAGAAACATCTGTCATCCTATTCATTTCTTTTCCCTCATTTGTGTGAAAGCAATAATGATTTTTATTAACAGTCCTCCTAAGAACTAATTGAAATCATCTGTATCATGGGTCAGCTTTTTTTTTTTGTGAAGAGCCAAACTGCATTTTAGGCTTTATTTGTCATGTGATCTTTGTTGTAACTACTGCATCTACACAACTGAACAAGCAAAGCCAGTCGTAGATCACATGCAAAGTAGCTATGTCACATTCCTGTAGAAGTTAATTCACAAAAAGGGGTGGCCAGTCATGTAGACCATAGACTGTTGCCCTTTGGTTTAGCTATCAGACATTTCAGAAATAGTGACTGCCAGAGGATGTATTTAGTAAGTGTTACTGGACAGTATTTTTAGCATCATTGATGATATTATATTTGGTGAGTAAACAAAGGAAATAATTTTTATTAAAAAATAAGCATTCAGTGGTTCTCTGAGGCTATTTTGGGAGGTTTATTACCGCCTGTAAAGCAATCCTGTCTATGCCTATTCTGGCCCTCTCTTGGACGCAGCGAAGCATTCTAAGGATAAAATGCCCTGCAAGAATTCTGAAACCTCTGCAAATACCTGAGAACAGATCTAAGCACTTAGCTCCTACTCACAATCAGAGGTGCTAAATGTGTGAAGTGAAGTGGCTGTTTGTGTAGCCTCATGTGAACAGGACCATCAGGTTGTGAAGCCCAGATAACTGCCAACCCAGATCTGCCAGTGAGCAGCAATATGGGAATGTGTGGGCAGCTGATGTAAAGATCTCCCTCTCCTGAGGCTGAGATCCAGAGCAGGCTGAAGAAATGTGGACGACGGCAAAAAATATGTGTGAGTACAATGTCTGGATTTTGCTTTAGGACAGAAAGAATTTCCTGTTGCATCCGTTGATGGAGCGTTCTGATGTACGGCTATCACAAGAAAATTTTAACAGCCTGTAGAAGGCAGAGATGAAGATGCTGCTCCAGTAGGAAGAGTTTGGATTACAAACAAGGATACCTGACCTGTTAAACTGAGGACAAGCAGCAAGCCTTTCTCTCATAGCTCAAGGATGAGGACCCCTTTTTGGAAACCATGGTAGGGTTTGTTTTTCTGAATTCTTAGGAAGACTATACATACTGATGAAACCTCAAAAATTTACCAGTACCTCAATAAAATCCACAAAGTAGTTATAATATTTGTGTAAGAACTGAGATAACCTGTGACAGACTTCTCCAGCACTTCAACCAAAGACATTTAAAGAAGATATAGGAAATGATGTCTCTCTGAAATTCATTACTTGAAAACTCTGTGATGGAATGAATGGACATCAAGTTGCATATATTTTCAAAAGACCTTCATTTTGAAATTATATACACTTATACTGTAGACCTAGCCATCTACCAGTGGCTGGAGATGTCATAAACTCTAGAGGAGAACTTACTGCTTCCACTTTCCTAAATCAATTTAGGGAATTGATTATATATATATATATATNTCGATCTCTTCTTGATTGAGCTTTGGTGATTCCCGAGACTTTCAGTATATTCGTTCCATTTCTTCTAGTTTTCAAAACTTAGTACGAGTAATAGGTTTTTGAAGTATTCCCGTTATATGATTTCTGGAACTTTTCATTCTCACGTTGTGAATTGATTTTAACGTCCCCATTATCAACCCGGGACCCTATGACACCAGTTGGAGCAACCTTGTGAGACTGACGGGACTTGCACCCTGACTCCAGCACCCAGCCTCGTTGATATGTACCCACAAGATCCTCTCTTACCGCCGAGAGATACATGCACACAGCCATGTTTATTCTGCACTCTCTCACAACTAAAACTGAACACCAAAAAGCTGGAACCACCCACAGTGCCCCTCAAATGACGAGGTGGATAGAGAAAAATGTGGTAGCCCTACCACATGTGGCTTACTCATGGCAGTATCAGAATAGCATGCACGTGGGGCTGATGGACGCTATGAACTCGAGTGTTGTAGAGTACTTCACTCCTCTTGCAGAGACCACGAGTTCACATCCCCAGCACCCACAATGGTCAGTCTGAGAAACCATCTTTGCCTCCTTTCCCCGGGATCTGACCCGCCATCTCGGACCTCTGCTGCATTGCTGACATGGGTGAACTCTGACTGCTGCAGACATACACATAAAAACAATAAAAAAAAAAAAAAACATTAAAAAAAAAAAAAAAAAAAAGAGAAATAATTGGCAGGTAAATGGGTGGAACTAGAAGTATGTATTTAAGTTAAGTATACACAGTCCCGAAAAACAAAGACCGAATGGGATCCCTCATGCGTTGGATTC
The DNA here is from genome assembly GCA_009823505.1 of Rhizomys pruinosus. Taxonomy (NCBI): domain Eukaryota; kingdom Metazoa; phylum Chordata; class Mammalia; order Rodentia; family Spalacidae; genus Rhizomys; species Rhizomys pruinosus. The sequence continues at coordinate 4,857,820 of VZQC01003744.1, read as the reverse complement.
TAGCGCCAGATTACCTTGTAGTAAGTATTTCTTTGGTGCAAGGTTCCTTGAGCTTGTGTCCAAGTAGTTGGGGAGGGTGCATATGGGACAACGAAAAAAACAAAACAAAAAAAGACTGGTTCAATCAACAGAACTCTTGTGACAAGTGAACTTCTGCTCGAAACGAGTTGACTCTATATGGAGAATTTTTAAAAAGATGAAAAAAAAAAAAAAAGAGTAAAAACATGTTTAGGCAGAATGCATGGAGCTCTGGGTGTGGTAGGGATAGGGATGGGTGACACAATACTAGATTTGATTTGTAACATAATCTTGGAAAAAAATAAAATATATATAAAAAAGCTTTAAAATTTTTTTTAAATAATTATTCCATGCACTCGCTAACAACTGCAGGGATCTCGAATTTCTAGGTATGAAATACAATAAAGTTCTCCAAAAGTACATGCTCAGAATAATGCCTCTCTGGTAAGGTTTAACTTATCTGAGATAAAATGATAAAATAGGTAAGTACTATTTTCCACTATAACATCTTTTTTTTCCACGATAAATCTTTTTTTTTTTGTTTTTTCATTTTTTTTTTTTGTTTACACAGGTTCTCTATGATCTTAGATTGAATGGCCTGAGGCATTTGTAGTCACTAGGATTTGTTCAAGATTCCCTGCACCTAGGTAGAAGATAATCTCTATCAATAAATGTCATATCCAAGGGAGTTTGAAGAATCTGGGACACAAGTCAGAATAGGTAATCTGCGAGAATGTCAAAAGCTCCTACTCCAGCCACAGGTGGTCCAGGACAGAATAACCCCAATTAGCAGAAATGTTTTCATCCACACCACATGCACTCTGCTAGAGAGGATTGTTAAGAACCACTATAAGACCATAGGAGTCTAGGCCATTGTGTGTAGGCTTCGGAAAAATAAGATCACCTCAAATCCTGTTTTAAGAGCTGCTTCTTTTTTTCCCAAAATGTACCCAATCATTTTTCCCATTACCGTGCTGGTTGGGTATACGAAAGTAGCATATAATCACTATGAGAATACACTAGTACACTTTCTGTGTCTTGTGTAATAAGTTAAATCATTTCATTATCGTATGACTATATTCATGCTCTTTTTGTATAACTTATTTATATGTGCAAATCTAATCTCAGAATATAGTTTATATGATGTGACTTAGGACACTGATTTCATGCCAAAAAATCGCGAGCTATTTTGCATAAGAGCAAGAGGAAGCAACAACAAAATGCCTACATATTTATTGAGTTTAAATCAGTTTGTTTCTAAGCTTCAATATACAAAAAGGTATTACCTCAATACTTGTCTGGAATTAGTAGGACCATCTGGAGGAGATATAAGGAGAATTTCTGGGTTTCAGGAAAAGGATTTATTAAGAAGGGGAAATAAAATACATCAGAAATAAATTTGTCAATCAGAACAGAGTGGTTAGGAGTGAGCCTTGGAAACAGATATACGGCCTGGTTTTTCTGAGATGACAAGACATCAAGTTAAGCTCATAAATACTGAACCTGTAAGAAATCATAGAAGCAGCCATCAGAATTCAAAGCAAAATAAGCCTTTAGTACTCATGAATTTGTTTCTAAGTTAACTCCAAAAAATTTTCCCTTAACTTAAAATTTCACAGTCAGTTCCCCAATGTTCAAGCCTGTCAAGTTAAGTTTGTTTTCGGTTATTACACACAATTGAGAACATATTCTGGCAATGCAGTATAAATTCCTCCTCTTGAATCTGATTGTAACCACAAAGTCTAATTATCTAATCAGAGCAGTTAACAGGGTTGAGAGAACCCATTATGTAACCAAAGGTTTTGCCAAATGCCAGTCCATTCATCATCTATGGGGCAGTACATCAATCTAACCTTGGGTGTGAAGTCAATTTGCTAAAATTCATCTTCAGAACCAGTAAATCCACTTAAAAACTTAGTGGAAGTGAAGTTTATAAGCATCAAACACATGTTCTGTCTGCACAGCCTACAGAAAGTTGTAGGAGGTGTTTCCCACATTAATGTCCTGATGCCAACCAACATTGCAAAGGTATATTTGCATTCAGAATAGGCAGTCACAGGAGCAACATGATCTAAAGGCTTTTCATATTTTAAATGGTTCAAAGTGTTTTGCAGACAACAGGAAGTTGCACTTGCACAAAGTACTAGAATTAATGCGTCAAGGTAGGTGACATCTTCTTAAGCTGATACATACATCAAGGACCTGAGATCCTCATAACTGCCCTGTCACCCTTGATTATGTTCTGAGAAAATGCCCCACATACAAATGTGACTTTGCTTATGAAATCCAACAAATTAAATGCCAACCGCCACTAAAATTGCTCCCACTTTTATGTAGGAGGATGTATTTCCATAAACTATATAATGGAGAATAATTTAAACCACATTAAGTATAAAGACTTTAGAGAAAATATTGTTATAGGTTACATTAAAATGCCATGAGATCAGAGAAGCTTAAAACAAATCATTTGATGGACTTATTTTCTTGTAAGTCCATTATGCTTGAAGCAGGATAAACACTGCCTCAAAATATTATCTCATGAACAGACCTGTCTCATCTTAAGAATTCTTAATGTACATATTATTGAGATTGCACATTCAGGCTAAAGACAAATGATAAGAGGAACTTAAGGTGAGAAATATGGTTAAATTGACCAGGCACCAGTGGATGAACCACAAAAAAAAAAAAAAAGATTGTATATGTAAATGTGTGTGTGACATTATATATATATTATATATATATTATATAATATATTATGATATGAAATAGCAGCACATGAAATTGAGTGGAGAAAAAAGGGGTACATATGAGGTGGGAATGTAAATATGATCAAAATATATTTATACATATGCAAAAATATCAATTAAGAAGGAGGCAAAAATAAGACAGGAAAGGTAGTCATGTGTACTCAGGGTGGATGAAATTGGCACTCTTTACTCTCTGAGTAGTTGAGTTAGGATTGAGTATGACATTATGACCTTGACAAATCCACTTCTGCGTAACTGAACAAGTAGAGTAACACAGATCCTATGAGAGCGTGAACTAATGCCAGCAGTAGGTCCAGTACCCAGTGTCTCTTCTGAGAGATATAAAATGGCTTATGAACAATGAGTACAGTATTAATATTCAGATATAAAGATCAAACATTGAGACATCATTGAAAGAGCAAGAAGACATGGTGTGGTAAAATCTTGAGCTAGACAAGTCTAGCACATGACTTAATTATCATCAAGGCAGATCTCAACTCTATGTACTGCAACAAGGGGAAGTATAAGCATCATCAGGACAGGAAAGTTTACAATGTATTTTTGCTAAAACTAAAGCCAGGAAAAATGGTGTTATTAGCACTTAGGGTTGAATAAAAAGCCTTGTTAGCACGTATGAATATAATTGGCATATAGTAAGTGATTTAACTTCTCTTCAAATTTCCTTAGTGCTCTTGATGTCATCCCACATCACAGACAATGAAGATGGGCTGGGTATCTTCTCCTCGGAGGGTGACTGGCTTCAGTGCATTTAGGAGATTTTTGAGTAGCTTATGAAACTATTATATGTAACTTCTTCCTAAGAATAAAGTCCTTATGGCTGCATTTTATTTATTTTTTATAATTTTCATCTATGTCCATGAGTACACTGCCTGCATGTTGTAGGAGCACCCTGTGGATGTAATACCCATGGAGCTTGGAAGAAGACAAAGATGCCAGATTCCCCTCAAATGGACTTTTGGACAGTTAGGCCCTATGTGGGTGCTGGGAACTGACCCAGGTTCTCTGTAAGAGCAGTCAGTGCTCTTAAACACTGAGCCATCTCCCTAGCTCCATGGCTGCATTTAAAAAGCCATTGGGTAATTTTATAAAAGCTAATTATTTTATGGGGTATATCAGAATTTTGAAAGCTTTGACCATCCATATGATACTAATGTGGCAATCTGTTAGGCTTGTGCTGCTATCTTGGAGAATAGCCAGTGAGTAGATGGCATGTAAATGACTAAAGATTTCTCCAAGAGATGGAGTCATAGCAACAGGAATGGGTTAAAACAATCCTGACAAGAAGTAAAACCTCCAACTAATTATACACTTGCATCAGTGGGATGGTAGTTTGTCAAGAAGATGAAATCGGTTACAAACAGTTTAGGACCTATCAATTTGATGAGTACATGAGAAGTTGCATATGAAAGAGGAAAGAAAGGGCATAGGAAGTAGATAGATATGGCATAGAAAGAGAGAGAAATTGTAATGGAGAAAGCGTGTCTTGTGGCTGTGGACATAGATATGGACATGGATGGTACAACAGCTGTGGCAGTGCTCTATGATACGTGGTTGTGTGTGTGTGTGTGGTGTGTGTGTGTGGTATGTGTGTGTTCAACTGTCATTGTGCTGTGGCTAGGAATATATGGACCCACCTGTTTGTTGACATGGTGGATACTGCTGGAGTATGGATGTAATATAGAAGTAAACGTGACTACAGAAGGCAAAAGAGGAAATGAAAGGTAATAGCTTTGGAAGAAGATTCTTATGACTATGTAATTTGAAGCTGCAACAAGCATTTTGAGTTCTATTTTTGAGGAATTATCTTTAATCCTGCTCCAAATCAAACTGCCACTATATCTTCATCAGATCAGTTGTGCCTTCTTGCAAAGGTCAGACATGAATGGGCCTGTGGACTGTTGGTATGCCCCCACAGACCTCATGGACCTGATCGTCCAGTCACTCTTCCCAGCAATTCTACCCTGATTTTGTGTGACCCTGGAGACATAGAAGGGTGCTAGAGAATGCAGGCTTTCAAAGGCAAATGCAAGATATCGGTATGCTGCCGTGGGAGAGCCATGTCCATGCTGCATGTAGACTTTCAGTTGTAGCTATGTTAGGCTCAACCTCACTCCTGCCAGCAACTCCTCACTACAAGCTTTGTACATAAGCCAATAAACTCGTTTGTTTGGGTGAACTTTGGTGGACTCATACTCTGCTTTGTTGTTGGGACCATAAGAAGATGGGAGCTAAGCACTGTTTACATCTCTCCACAGAAGGGATTCTTACCACATAAACTCTTGATATAAAAAAGTAAGAAAATAAATGTAAAGAAGATACTTAGAAAAAATAAAAACCACTATCAGCAAACACAAGGAAGAAGAATAAGCAAAATGAAAGAATAAAAGGGAGTGCAGATGGGTACAAAGCAGTGATCTGAAAAAATGGTGATTTGTAGACTTTAAGAGAGAGAAATGGAGAGAGTCGGCCACAGCGCAGGTGAGAAGTTGCTCTTCCTGCTTCTGGAATAAATTTTGATTATAGTGGGAAGTCTGCCCTGTTCTTGATGAGAAGCTAGAATTGGTAACACAAGTGTCTTCTTTATCAGCAGGTGTCAGGGGAATTAGCAGCCCTTCCCTGCACCTTTGTCTTTGAATCTCTAACCTGAAGCAGGGCACTGCCCTGTAAAGACAAGGAAGCAAGAGCAGGTAGGGGCGTGCTCCTCCAGGAGCAATTGGAGGGCCTCGGATTTCAAAGACAGAAATCTAATCACTTCTTAATCTCTGATTTTAGCAACCAGGATTTGTTCTCCCCAAAGATTCTTTTACAGTTTCCAGAGCTGTAAACCTTAAATTGCTGACAATAGCCTGGCCCATCTCACAGCCCCAAGGTCATTTAACATTTGCATAATTAACAGTTCTAATTTATTTTTTCCTTCAAAAACAGTATAGTGATAAAAATAGAAGTATAATATTCTTGCTCTTCAAAGAGTTTTTCATTCTGGTTTGCAATTGTTTTTAGGTACTAAAGAGTATAATAATTAGGATCCATTATCAGGACGATTGGAACACTGAATCACTATAATGGCCTCTGTCTATATAAATCATGATGCCATGTTCATGTAAATGATAGTTTTATAGCTGTTTCTGGAATCTAAACTCAAGGAAGCAAAATAATGCTATCTTGCTGAGACAGCGTTCACCTCTGAGAATATTAAGTGGACATTTCTTTTCTAGCCAGAAAGTTGCAAGTATTTCCTTCAGAGTGGTAAGTGCAGAGTGGTCACAGTCGAATAGGGTCAGCAGGTGGTGGGGCTCACCCTACCAGATGTTGCAATGCCCCCAGATCCATACTAAGAAAGGAGATGGGGACTTATGTGTGGTTTGCTGACTCTTCTATTCCATTTCCAACTTCTCAAAACCCGTGGGCCATTCTCTCTTTAAGGGCAGCAAGCAATAAATGTGAAGTGTGGGTTTTCTTCATCCTATTTTATAGGGTCTGTATACGGTGAAATGAGAGTTTCTGCCTGAAACAATTTTTAACTTATTTCTTGTCTTTGCCACTTATTCCACTTATTTAAGTGTTTTTGAAACAGATTTTTCTTTTATAATTCACACGGAGAAGAATTCCCCTTAGGACAGCAGGGAAGGTTAAAGGCAAGCAGGTGGGACCAGGCAATCAGGACTGACCACCGCGCACAATTTTACCTGACTTCACTGCCTTCTGCTGAGCTCACCCTCTTTCTTCACTCCTGGTCAGAGTTCAGAATGGATATTTAGAGTCCATCTGGACAGTGTGGAGATGTGACAAAGGCCTTTGCAAGCCTAAGGCTCCTCCAAACAGTCAGCCATCATCCCCCCTCTCCCAAGACCTTAGCCTTGCATAGCCTGAGGCAATCTAGTTTTTACCAGCTGTCTTGAAATATGTGATTCATTGCACCTCTCTTCATTCCATTAAAGTGTTTCTGCTTAGGAAACAAAGTAAATATGACCTTACTTTATAATTTCTGTTTATAATTGACATCCCTCTTGTCTACCTTACAGCACCACTGTGTGCATCTGTCACAGGATATCAGATACTGCTGACACAATGGAAGCACTTTTAAAGTCTCTTAAAGACTAAACTACAAGTAAAGAACTAAAAATGAAGCATTACATATGCTTCACAGGGCCAGGGGGTAAACATAAATTTTCTTGTCAAAACATTCAATTTCGAATTCTGTTCTCACGCTATTAAGACAACACTGTTTGGCACAGAACAGTGGCTCTGGGTGGGAATTATCAACACACTAGCCACCATAATGGAAGATCTTATCTATCACATACAAAACTCAGACAAAGCTTTACACCACAGGACCCTCCTGGGTCCTCTCCAATCCAGTTTCCATAATGTGACCCTGACCCCACTGTACAGAAACCTTGGGATCTCTGCCTTCCACAACCCTCCTCCATGCCAAATTCCACACACCTACTCTCAAGATGGTCCATGTTTCTCCCCCTCGTAACTGCTCACTCAGTCACAGGGTATTTGGCCATTTCTGCACTTTCCAAATCTTATTTCCCTCCATATATTTAAAAAAAACAACCATTTGACAGAGTTAAGGATTTTGCATATGCATCTTGGTGTGGTAAACCCAGTCTTTAAAGGTTTTTTTCTTCTCTATATGAGTTTACTCAATTTTTTTTTTTTTTTTTTTTTTTAAATAATTTATTAGGATACGTATCCAAAAAGAAGGCATTCACACAAAATGATCAGAAGATACTGTCTAGTTCTTAGAAGTAACGCAATCTAAATTCAAAAAGGAAAAAAACAATGTTGTCCAACCGCCCTATCTATAATGGGCAAAGTGCCTGATGCCCACAGTGGGAAAATATGCTATATGTTTTATGTGGAGTCATGATGTTTATGTTTCCTATCCAGCTTTTTAAACCTGCAGAGAATGAAAAGCAAACTATAAACAAACCAAAATCCACTCAACTCTGAATACCCATACTAAACTTGCAAAGCTTCAGATGATGTCTGGTGAATTGGAAAAGGTCCATATGTACACTGGTCCCTTCGACTTCCATCCAGGGATAGAGATTTTACTTGTTTTCTTATAATTTGATGTAGTGGCGAGTAAGATATTTTGTACTTATTGCTTTTTTTTATTTTTTGTGCTTTTTTTTTTTTTTTATTTTTTTTTTTTTTTTTTTTTAAATTTAAAAAAATAATATCATGAAAAGATAAGAAGGGAAAGAACCTTCCCACAATAGTGAATAGTGAAGGTACTTTTCGGTAAAAATAAAATTATATAAAATAATATGATAACGTTGAGGCATCTCACAGATTAACACAGAAATTTTCTTGCTACTAAAAACAAAGAGATTCAACACAACTTAGTGAGTAAACTAGTATAAATTCTGGAAGATAGGAATTAAAATCCTGGGTGAGTTACTTTCGCTGTAACACTAGCTAAAAGTAAGCCAGTTAGTTTTGTTCCTCAGCAATTCTCCATGGGAAAAATACCTTATGAGCAATATTCGTTACTCTTTCTCTCTCACACTGAACCCAGTAAATCACTGAATATTCTGAGGTTCAGAGGATTTAGTGAACCCCAAAATAACTTTCATATCTTTTTTACCTTCCTAGGTTTCCATGGCCAGCACCTGAGTGCCAAACTGGGCAATCTCTTTTGGATTACTACAATTTCCATTGGTCTTCCTACCCATAGGCTCTAACAGTTTTAAGCTATGCTCTCAAAATTCCGAAATTGACTTTCTGAAATATAAATATGATCATTTATTCAGTCTCCTTAGGATTATTCAGTGTCTCTTTCCTATAGAGTGCCTTGTAGCTGCTGTGCATGGTATATACAGAATCTTTATTGTCCCTTGTTGACCCTCGTTTTTCTGATTCTCAACAAAACACTGAGCATCCATGAGCTGATTCAGCTTACATGTATCACAGGTGCTCAAACATCTGAGTCCTTCATGCAAAACTACACACTTTCTTTAGTTTTTTTTTTTTTAATTTATTTGCTATGTGTATGAATGTACTGTCTGCATGCAGTTTGTACACCGTGTCCAGCAATGCGCGGAGGTCAGAAGAGGAGTCGGATGTCCCCTGGAACTGGAGTTCTCCTGGAATTGGAGTTACAGACGTTCTCAGCCGCCATGTGGGTGTTAAGGAGCGAACCCGGTCCTCTGCAAGAGCGGTCGGCACTTTTCTTAACCGCTAGGCTATCACCTTTCTAAAACTTCCCCTTTCAGTTACTTTTTGAAATCAAGTAACTATATTGAAACTATATTGTTCCTTGAGCTCAGCAGGAGAGATTTCACTGGAGTCAACTGCTCAGTCCCTCGTAAAAGTGAGCTAAGTAAACTATATCAATATGAAATGATCTATTTCAATACTTCCTGCATCACTAAAGAGCATGAGGTTTTGTCTCCAAATCGTCTTGCACAGCACCTGACACTTTGCCAGGCTTACAGTCTATACTGAATGAACACATGAGTGAATGAGCAGGTACGACTGGAAACAGTTATCTGAACTGACATATGTCACAGGCATCACTGTAAAAGCAGGACTGGTGGATGTGGAGCAAAAATGTTGTGGACACTTAAACCTGAAAAGTGGAAAGAATGATAACTACCTTAGCAGAAAAGAAATGTCAACATGTATTTGCAGTATGTATTTTAAACGTGTCCAACTTATTTTGGTTTGGGGAGATTCTGAAACTGAATTTATCAAATACACAATTGTCTGCTAGCAGTTGCCCTAGGGTGATTTTCTAGAAATCTATTTGTTAGTGGAGAGACACACCAATGATCCAAAGGTCAGAGTCATCAACATGCATTTATTGAACAGAAAGTTATCTGGAAACCTAATAAATACCCAATATTACTTTACTATAAAATATAGCCTTTAGTGGGACTAATGACAGTTGATATACTGTTACAGAAAAGAAGACCCCCAAAAGTAGTATATCTACAAATTATTGACATATTTACCTAGTTTCTTATGAATTAATTTTGCCACTGATCTGAGCATAAATTTTCTTCCCAGGAAAAATTATATCGTAGCAGGACATTCTTACACTTTGTCCTCATAACAAAGAAACACAGCATTACCAAGTTAGAGCTGCATGTTAGGGTCTCCCCCTCTGTTGATCCATTAGCAACTTCTCTCCTTTTAGCACAGCAATAACCATGTTTAATACAAATAGACCTTTAGCTGTGTCTTAGTTTACTGACACAACATGTACAGCATCCTCTTAAAATGGTAAACCTTTACATTATAGCAGCAGTAAGCCAATTACACCCTTGAGACAAAATCTAGCCCAATTCCTGGTTTTATAAATAAAGTTATATTGAACAAGAATGTATGCTATTCATGTACATATCATCTATAGTTGTCTCCTCCCCATAGCAAAACTTAATATTAGTGACAGAGTGTATGGCTTAAAATGTCTAAAACATTATTTTCTTGGATTTTACAAAAGTTTACCAATCGGCTTCTATAAGGATGGGTTATAAGCTGAACTTTTGCTTAGAATCCCTTCCTCATCTGAACAACTTCTTCTGACTTCCATGGCATTGCACCACACAGGTGCACAAACTTGAATGCAGACAAGTACATTAATACAATACAGAAATAAATAAAATTCTAAATAAAAAAAATAAAATAAAATAAAATTGGACGAAAAGAGTCATTTATATTAAAATATTGCCCTTTGTGTAAAAAAAAAAAAAAAAAGAATCCCTTCCTCATAACAAAAAGATAATACAATATATAATATCAATCACTCAAAATACAAAAATATATGTCTTATGAATTACACACTTTACCTAACTTGTCCAAATTAAACACAATGCACAAACTAGTGCATAAACACTTCCGTTGGGGACTGTACATTTCTTTGTTTTAATGTATTGGTCATTTTATTCTTTTAGTTTTTAATTTATTAACTTATTTTGTGTGTGTGAGTGTTTTGCCTGGATATATGTAAATGCACTACATGTGTACTATTCCAGAAGAGGGGTATCAAATCCCCCTCAAACTGGCATTATAGACAGTTGATAACTGCCATATGGGCACTGGGCACCAAACCCAAATCCTCTGCAAGAAGAGCCAGTCCGCTTTGCTGCCGAGCTCTCTCTCCAGCCTCAGGATTGTACCTTTCTTTATTTTAATTTTTATTGAGCACATCTCATACAACATTTCTTAATCAGATTGTACCTTTCTTTTTTTTTTTAAATATAGTTTTTATTGATGCTTTGTGCATTTCATACATTTTTCCAATTCAGTTCAGGCTTATTTCCCTTCCCTCCCTCCCTCACCCCCACCCCACCCCATCCCCAGATCATGCATTCTGCCCAACTGTCCGCATCTTTCTCTCAGTTTTTTTTTTTTTTCATTTTAGCTATACAGTGATAATCCATGAGTACAAGCATCTTTCATGCAAAACCTATCTGCAGGCTGTTGTGCCCAAACCCCTTGCATCCCCACCATCCAGTGGGGGGTGACAGGTTGTTTGTTCAATCAAGTTGATCCAAATGAGTGTCAGACTACAGCTGTAGTTTCACCATTCACCCCAATTGCAGCCCTTACATTCTACCATGCCCCCTCTTCAGCAGTTTGTTCCCTAGGCTAGAAAAGGGGACAGGTGGATGAGAGGTAAAACAGTCCACTCTCTCTGGAGCTGTTGACTTGGACTCTGGTCAATTCTGGCTGTTTCCTTCATGGGATGACAGTTTTGTCCAGGAATAACCTTTCGATCCACTAATGAAGAACAAGCAATTAGATATATAGGTATTTAAGCAGCACTAATAGATTATGGTAGGTTACTTTAGCATAGACACATGTTGGATATGTTAATCCATGAATTACAATTTTCCCCCCTGTTAAATATGACAGGGTCTTACTGTGGCTTATAACATCTCCCTAACCTGTAGAGGATGTAAGCTTTGTTGCATCAGCCATGGCTTATTTTCTCCAAGGGGAGAGCCAATAGCCAATTAGATTTGGGAATATACAGGCACATGCTGCCTCTCTGCTGCACAGTATTTCCAGGAATGGTGAGTGTAGCTGGTGCTGACCGTGGAGGGTGCTTGACTCAGGGAGACCCATGTTTGCTTTATTGGTTTAGTGGCCTTTGGTACACTCTCTGGCATTCCAGAGGCCATCTGTACACTTGCATGTGTGGGTCTCAATACATCCCTCCCATGTTAACGTCAGGTCTTCGGCAGCAGGGTCTTATTGCCTCTCCTCCTGTAGGTATCCCAATTAGAGGCAAGGAGCCCTTACCTTTGTGGGGCCTTGGATCCCCTGGCCAACTCCACCTGGTAGAACACTCCATTGCTGATATCAGAGCTTCCTGTTTAATATATTTTGCCTGAGTGCATAGCCCTAAGGACTTTATTTGTTTCTGAACAGAGAGTAATCCCTTCCACAGTTCCCATGTCTATTAGTCAATGTAAAGAAAGCAGTTTTACCGTTTTTTATAAGAGATTACCTCTACAATAGTTGTCTCCAATTACAGTTGGGGAGCGACCTCATCATTGTCATATTTCCTCCCCTTGTTCTATGGGTGGAAGGCAAGGAAGTCCTCATTCAGAACCTTTGTGGCCCTAGAAGGTAAGTTTCATTAAGGACTCATATAAACTAGTTGTTACCATGTAGGATCCACAGAAGGGTTCGATGTTTATAGACAATCTGAAGCTGTTGTCTGCCTTTGAATGTTCAGACGGGCTAGCCTTTCCATTGTCACTTTTTGGTACATCTACTCAATGCAAACTGTATCTTTTTCTTTCTCAGCCGTTAGTTGGTGACGTTTTGTCCTGTTGGAACAAACAAATCTAAAAAAAAAAAAAAAAAGATTGTACCTTTCTTAAAGAGCAAAAGAAGCCTAGGCTCTATGAAAAATACAATTAACTATGAACCATGCCTGCCTACATTCCTGGCACTGCACAACAAAGTCTCATGGTCCCAAGGATGTCTATGCTGAAATAAAATGAATGTTCTTAATTTTTATAATTTCATAATAATATATTTACATCATTTCTACCCCTCCCTCTCCCACCAACTATTCTCCCTCTAGTACACCTCTCAGGAAATCTTATTTATTATAGCTCACACACACACACACACACACACACACACACAAATCTAAACGAGTGGTGTTCTTATGTGCATGTGAATAGGGCTGAGCACTTGAGATTGGATAACTTGTCAAGGAGCTCATCCCTGAAGAAAAGTGTTTGTATATAGCTCTTCATCTAGAGGTGGGACCTTATGAATTTCCCCATATTGGCATATGAAGGAGTATTATCAGTACACAGTTCTTGCTTAAGTAACTGTATTGCTGAGATTTCATGGGTGTGTCTTGGACAAGCTACCTAGCCACAGGTATCCTGGTCCACTGAATCTTATACTCTTTCTGACTCCAGAAAAGGAGGCAGATGTTATGTTCTCAGAGCTATAGGTACAGGAGTTCTCTTGTACAGTGTATCAGTTGGAGCTGGAAATCCCCACTTATTCTCTGCATTTTGATTAGTTGTGGGTCTCTGTAATCATCTTCATCTGTTAAAAAAGATGCTTCTTTGGTGGGAGCTATACTTCTATGTGAGGTATATTGTATTGTAATATTAGCATATGATATATAAATATATATATATATAGATATATATAATTAATCATTTGCATAGCCGTTTCTAGCTTAACTAGTGCTGCTTCATGTGTCTAATTGAAGATTTGAGTGCTCATTGTTTTTGTTTTTGTCGTAAGGTTGCAAAGCCCCTGAAGTCAGGAAGTGTGTACCAGGGGAGACTCTGCATAAAGAAGTCCCTGATAGGCCAAAAGGCCTGAGAGGCCATTGTGTGAACTGAAGACCAAGCATAACTTTCAGTGGAAACCCCCAAATATTAGAGATGTCAGAGTCTTGAAACATCTGTCAAGGAGAACTTTATTCAGGGACCATTTTTCAGCCCAAGAGTGACATGTATTTTACAGACAGCAAAGCAGGAGCACAAAGCCATCTAAGCCCTTTGGACTTAAAGTCCCAGATATAAAATATGGAGCTACAGAATGTCATGTTTGCCCTGCTGAGTTCTCGTCTTGCTTTAGTCCAGTATTTCCTCATTGTGCTCCCGTTCCTCCTTTTGCAATGGGAATGTGTGTGCTATACCATTTCATATTGGAGGTATGTTATTTTTCTTTTGATTTTACAGGGACTTATGGATAAGAGAATGCCTTGAGTCTCAGAAGAGTCTTTGGAATTTTGAATAATGGCGAGCATGTGAATGATTTGGGGGACTTTTAAAGTTGGACAATACATTTTCCTTTATGTTACTGCTATTAGCCTATGGGAAACAGGGAGTAGAATGTAGTGGTTTGGATGAAAGTCCCTGATATGGTACAAGTATATGAGTATGTGGTCAGGTGGTGTTACTCTTTAGAGTGATTTAGGATGTTAGGATTTTCTGGAGGAAGAATGTCACTGGGGGTGTGTTTTGATAGTTTATAGTGTGGTCTCATATCCAGTTTTAATCTCTAGGCCTCCTCTGCCTGTTGAAGATGTGAGTGAGTGCTCAGCTTCCTGCTCCTGCTCCCTCCTGCCCTCCTCCCTGACCATGATGGACTCTTTTCCTTCTGGAACTTTCATCCCAATAAACTTCCTTCTGAAAGTTGCCTTGATCATAATGTTTATCATAGCAACTCAAAAATTAATAATACAGTTTTTATGTTATCAATAAAAATGGAAGGCAAATATAAATAGAAAATTATCAATGAAATGTGAAAGGGTAGAAAATTGGTAGCATCAAAGGACTACAAACCTAGTTACAAGTAAGGATAACTTGAGTTATAATTGTTTAACACTCTTAGCATCCCTTTGTCAATGAGTTATAATGCCCCAACCAAGATATTATCCAAATATATGTGTCTGTGTCCATACAGGGATTTATTATTATCTTTAATATTTGGTACTATTTGTGCCTTATTACTAGAATTAAAAGGAGACTGCTATATAAACCACCAGTCCACTGCAAACAGAACTTGGACAGTCCCAAGCATTTGACATGTGACCTCAGAGAAAAAAAAAAAACTGGATCTTCTGTCTGTCACTGTATCTTACCCTTCCCTCCAAAACTCAGGGAATCTCACAGAAGAGGTTGGTGGGGTCAGATTGTAATGGCCAAGAAGCAGGGATCAAATGTGAAATCACAGCACAAACAGATTAGATTTTTTTTTATCAATATGTTTGTGTAAGCAAACCTCTTCAACTGGTCTTGAGGACACTGGATGTTAAAAAAACGGACTCAGATGTTAAATAATTGGGTTTATATGACCATTCCTATGTGTTTATTGCCTATGTGTACTTACTGGTCAAATAAAGAATATTAAAACATAAATAAACTTTAAAGGACTTTAAAGGAATTCTGAAAATTATAAAAAAATAATGTTACATATTTCCTACTCAACTCACGGAATTAATGAAAAATAGTCTTTTTTTTTTCTTTTGATCTTTTTGAGACAGGGTCTCCCTGTAGCCCCAGCTGTCCTGAAACTCACTTTGTAGACCAGGCTGGCTTTGAACTCACAAAGATCTGCCTGCTTCTGCCTCCCAAGTGCTAGAATTAAAGGCGTGTGCCACCACACAGTCTTATTAATGAAACCAAATGGCCTATTTGGAAATAACTACCACATATGGAAAGCTAAATCTTAACAACATTCTGGTTTAAAGACACAGGTTTCAATATCTTCCAAGAACATGGTTGGTTGGGTTTAAACTACAGAAAAATATAAACAAAGAACAGACAGATAAAGAAATTAATAGAATTTAGAAAGCTCGTATATTAGTCATTGGGAAAAAATATGTCATTTTCAATATAAAGTTTTTGAATAGTGAAAAAGTAAAACATATTTTCGTATTTAGAATATCATTTCAGAAAGAAACTAGAAAGATTTATAATTTTAAAAAAAATCAAGGAGTTTGGGCTGGAGAGATGGCTCAATAGTTAAGAGCACTGGCTGTTCTTGCAGAAGTTCCAGGTTCAAACCCCAAGACCTACCATCTATAACTTTAGGTCCCAGGATCCAACACCCTCTTCTGTCCTCTGCAGGCACTATATAGCATGAATAAACTCACATGTAGGCAATACACTCATACACATAAAATAATAAATGAGTACACTTACATGTAGGCAATACACTCATACACATAAAATAATAAATGAGGACATTTACATGTAGGCAGTACACTCATACACATAAAATAATTAATGAGTACACTTACATGTAGGCAGTACACTCATACACATAAAATAATAAATTAGTACACTTACATATAGCCAATATTGAGTACACTTACATGTAGGCAATACACTCATACACATAAAATAATAAAAATAAATAAATAGCAGGGCATGGTGGTGCACGCCTTTAATCCTAGCACTTGGGAGGCAGAGGCAGGCGGATCTTTGTGAGTTCAAGACCAGCCTGGTCTACAGAGTGAGTTCCAGGACAGCTGGGGCTACAGGGAGACCCTCTCTGGAAAAGACCAAAAGATAAATAAATAAATAAATAAATAAATAAATAAATAAATAAATAATCCAATAACTTACACAAAGGGCAATATTTTAATATAAATGACTTTTTTCTCCAATTTTTTATTTTATTTTATTTTTTATTAATTTTATTTATTTCTGTATATGTATAAATGTACTGTCTGCATGCAAGTTTGTGCACCTGTGTGGTGCAATGCCATGGAAGTCAGAAGAAGTTGTCAGATGAGGAAGGGATTCTAAGCAAAAGTTCAGCTTATAACCCACTCCTTATAGAAGCCGATTGGTAAACTTTTGTAAAATCCAAGAAAATAAATGTTTTAGACATTTTAAGCCATACACTCTGTCACTAATATTAAGTTTTGCTATGGGGAGGAGACAACTATAGATGATATGTACATGAATAGCATACATTCTTGTTCAATATAACTTTATTTATAAAACCAGGAATTGGGCTAGATTTTGTCTCAAGGGTGTAATTGGCTTACTGCTGCTATAATGTAAAGGTTTACCATTTTAAGAGGATGCTGTACATGTTGTGTCAGTAAACTAAGACACAGCTAAAGGTCTATTTGTATTAAACATGGTTATTGCTGTGCTAAAAGGAGAGAAGTTGCTAATGGATCAACAGAGGGGGAGACCCTAACATGCAGCTCTAACTTGGTAATGCTGTGTTTCTTTGTTATGAGGACAAAGTGTAAGAATGTCCTGCTACGATATAATTTTTCCTGGGAAGAAAATTTATGCTCAGATCAGTGGCAAAATTAATTCATAAGAAACTAGGTAAATATGTCAATAATTTGTAGATATACTACTTTTGGGGGTCTTCTTTTCTGTAACAGTATATCAACTGTCATTAGTCCCACTAAAGGCTATATTTTATAGTAAAGTAATATTGGGTATTTATTAGGTTTCCAGATAAATTTCTGTTCAATAAATGCATGTTGATGACTCTGACCTTTGGATCATTGGTGTGTCTCTCCACTAACAAATAGATTTCTAGAAAATCACCCTAGGGCAACTGCTAGCAGACAATTGTGTATTTGATAAATTCAGTTTCAGAATCTCCCCAAACCAAAATAAGTTGGACACGTTTAAAATACATACTGCAAATACATGTTGACATTTCTTTTCTGCTAAGGTAGTTATCATTCTTTCCACTTTTCAGGTTTAAGTGTCCACAACATTTTTGCTCCACATCCACCAGTCCTGCTTTTACAGTGATGCCTGTGACATATGTCAGTTCAGATAACTGTTTCCAGTCGTACCTGCTCATTCACTCATGTGTTCATTCAGTATAGACTGTAAGCCTGGCAAAGTGTCAGGTGCTGTGCAAGACGATTTGGAGACAAAACCTCATGCTCTTTAGTGATGCAGGAAGTATTGAAATAGATCATTTCATATTGATATAGTTTACTTAGCTCACTTTTACGAGGGACTGAGCAGTTGACTCCAGTGAAATCTCTCCTGCTGAGCTCAAGGAACAATATAGTTTCAATATAGTTACTTGATTTCAAAAAGTAACTGAAAGGGGAAGTTTTAGAAAGGTGATAGCCTAGCGGTTAAGAGTGCCGACCGCTCTTGCAGAGGACCGGGGTTCGATCCTTAACACCCACATGGCGGCTGAGAACCGTCTGTAACTCCAATTCCAGGAGAACTCCAGTTCCAGGGGAATCCGACTCCCTCTTCTGACCTCCGCGGCATTGCATGACACGGGTGTACAAACCTGCATGCAGACAGTACATTCATACACATAGAAAATAAATTAAAAAAAAAAAAAACTAAAGAAAGGTGATAGTTTGCATGAAGGACTCAGATGTTTGAGCACCTGTGATACATGTAAGCTGAATCAGCTCATGGATGCTCAGTGTTTTGTTGAGAATCAGAAAAACGAGGGTCAACAAGGGACAATAAAGATTCTGTATATACCATGCACAGCAGCTACAAGGCACTCTATAGGAAAGAGACACTGAATAATCCTAAGGAGACTGAATAAATGATCATATTTATATTTCAGAAAGTCAATTTCGGAATTTTGAGAGCATAGCTTAAAACTGTTAGAGCCTATGGGTAGGAAGACCAATGGAAATTGTAGTAATCCAAAAGAGATTGCCCAGTTTGGCACTCAGGTGCTGGCCATGGAAACCTAGGAAGGTAAAAAAGATATGAAAGTTATTTTGGGGTTCACTAAATCCTCTGAACCTCAGAATATTCAGTGATTTACTGGGTTCAGTGTGAGAGAGAAAGAGTAACGAATATTGCTCATAAGGTATTTTTCCCATGGAGAATTGCTGAGGAACAAAACTAACTGGCTTACTTTTAGCTAGTGTTACAGCGAAAGTAACTCACCCAGGATTTTAATTCCTATCTTCCAGAATTTATACTAGTTTACTCACTAAGTTGTGTTGAATCTCTTTGTTTTTAGTAGCAAGAAAATTTCTGTGTTAATCTGTGAGATGCCTCACGTTATCATATATTTTATATAATTTTATTTTTACCGAAAAGTACCTTCACTATTCACTATTGTGGGAAGGTTCTTTCCCTTCTTATCTTTTCATGATATTATTTTTTTAACACATAAGTTCTCTTTGCAATACCAATACATGAAAAGATAAAACATAAAGCACAAAAAATAAAAAAAAGAAAATAAGTACAAAATCATCTTACTGCCACTACATCAAATTATAAGAAAACAAGTAAAATCTCTATCCCTGGATGGAAGTCGAAGGGACCAGTGTACATATGGACCTTTTCCAATTCACCAGACATCATCTGAAGCTTTGCAAGTTTAGTATGGGTATTCAGAGTTGAGTGGATTTTGGTTTGTTTATAGTTTGCTTTTCATTCTCTGCAGGTTTAAAAAGCTGGATAGGAAACATAAACATCATGACTCCACATAAAACATATAGCATATTTTCCCACTGTGGGCATCAGGCACTTTGCCCATTATAGATAGGGCGGTTGGAAACATTGTTTTTTCTCCTTTTGAATTTAGATTGCGTTACTTCTAAGAACTAGACAGTATCTTCTGATCATTTTGTGTGAATGCCTTCTTTTTGGATACGTATCCTAATAATTATTTTCTGGAAGCTTAGAAAAAAAATTGAGTAAACTCATATAGAGAAGAAAAAAACCTTTAAAGACTGGGTTTACCACACCAAGATGCATATGCAAAATCCTTAACTCTGTCAAATGGTTGTTTTTTTTAAATATATGGAGGGAAATAAGATTTGGAAAGTGCAGAAATGGCCAAATACCCTGTGACTGAGTGAGCAGTTACGAGGGGGAGAAACATGGACCATCTTGAGAGTAGGTGTGTGGAATTTGGCATGGAGGAGGGTTGTGGAAGGCAGAGATCCCAAGGTTTCTGTACAGTGGGGTCAGGGTCACATTATGGAAACTGGATTGGAGAGGACCCAGGAGGGTCCTGTGGTGTAAAGCTTTGTCTGAGTTTTGTATGTGATAGATAAGATCTTCCATTATGGTGGCTAGTGTGTTGATAATTCCCACCCAGAGCCACTGTTCTGTGCCAAACAGTGTTGTCTTAATAGCGTGAGAACAGAATTCGAAATTGAATGTTTTGACAAGAAAATTTATGTTTACCCCCTGGCCCTGTGAAGCATATGTAATGCTTCATTTTTAGTTCTTTACTTGTAGTTTAGTCTTTAAGAGACTTTAAAAGTGCTTCCATTGTGTCAGCAGTATCTGATATCCTGTGACAGATGCACACAGTGGTGCTGTAAGGTAGACAAGAGGGATGTCAATTATAAACAGAAATTATAAAGTAAGGTCATATTTACTTTGTTTCCTAAGCAGAAACACTTTAATGGAATGAAGAGAGGTGCAATGAATACATATTTCAAGACAGCTGGTAAAAACTAGATTGCCTCAGGCTATGCAAGGCTAAGGTCTTGGGAGAGGGGGGATGATGGCTGACTGTTTGGAGGAGCCTTAGGCTTGCAAAGGCCTTTGTCACATCTCCACACTGTCCAGATGGACTCTAAATATCCATTCTGAACTCTGACCAGGAGTGAAGAAAGAGGGTGAGCTCAGCAGAAGGCAGTGAAGTCAGGTAAAATTGTGCGCGGTGGTCAGTCCTGATTGCCTGGTCCCACCTGCTTGCCTTTAACCTTCCCTGCTGTCCTAAGGGGAATTCTTCTCCGTGTGAATTATAAAAGAAAAATCTGTTTCAAAAACACTTAAATAAGTGGAATAAGTGGCAAAGACAAGAAATAAGTTAAAAATTGTTTCAGGCAGAAACTCTCATTTCACCGTATACAGACCCTATAAAATAGGATGAAGAAAACCCACACTTCACATTTATTGCTTGCTGCCCTTAAAGAGAGAATGGCCCACGGGTTTTGAGAAGTTGGAAATGGAATAGAAGAGTCAGCAAACCACACATAAGTCCCCATCTCCTTTCTTAGTATGGATCTGGGGGCATTGCAACATCTGGTAGGGTGAGCCCCACCACCTGCTGACCCTATTCGACTGTGACCACTCTGCACTTACCACTCTGAAGGAAATACTTGCAACTTTCTGGCTAGAAAAGAAATGTCCACTTAATATTCTCAGAGGTGAACGCTGTCTCAGCAAGATAGCATTATTTTGCTTCCTTGAGTTTAGATTCCAGAAACAGCTATAAAACTATCATTTACATGAACATGGCATCATGATTTATATAGACAGAGGCCATTATAGTGATTCAGTGTTCCAATCGTCCTGATAATGGATCCTAATTATTATACTCTTTAGTACCTAAAAACAATTGCAAACCAGAATGAAAAACTCTTTGAAGAGCAAGAATATTATACTTCTATTTTTATCACTATACTGTTTTTGAAGGAAAAAATAAATTAGAACTGTTAATTATGCAAATGTTAAATGACCTTGGGGCTGTGAGATGGGCCAGGCTATTGTCAGCAATTTAAGGTTTACAGCTCTGGAAACTGTAAAAGAATCTTTGGGGAGAACAAATCCTGGTTGCTAAAATCAGAGATTAAGAAGTGATTAGATTTCTGTCTTTGAAATCCGAGGCCCTCCAATTGCTCCTGGAGGAGCACGCCCCTACCTGCTCTTGCTTCCTTGTCTTTACAGGGCAGTGCCCTGCTTCAGGTTAGAGATTCAAAGACAAAGGTGCAGGGAAGGGCTGCTAATTCCCCTGACACCTGCTGATAAAGAAGACACTTGTGTTACCAATTCTAGCTTCTCATCAAGAACAGGGCAGACTTCCCACTATAATCAAAATTTATTCCAGAAGCAGGAAGAGCAACTTCTCACCTGCGCTGTGGCCGACTCTCTCCATTTCTCTCTCTTATAAGTCTACAAATCACCATTTTTTCAGATCACTGCTTTGTACCCATCTGCACTCCCTTTTATTCTTTCATTTTGCTTATTCTTCTTCCTTGTGTTTGCTGATAGTGGTTTTTATTTTTTCTAAGTATTTCTTTACATTTATTTTCTTACTTTTTTATATCAAGAGTTTATGTGGTAAGAATCCCTTCTGTGGAGAGATGTAAACAGTGCTTAGCTCCCATCTTCTTATGGTCCCAACAACAAAGCAGAGTATGAGTCCACCAAAGTTCACCCAAACAAACGAGTTTATTGGCTTATGTACAAAGCTTGTAGTGAGGAGTTGCTGGCAGGAGTGAGGTTGAGCCTAACATAGCTACAACTGAAAGTCTACATGCAGCATGGACATGGCTCTCCCACGGCAGCATACCGATATCTTGCATTTGCCTTTGAAAGCCTGCATTCTCTAGCACCCTTCTATGTCTCCAGGGTCACACAAAATCAGGGTAGAATTGCTGGGAAGAGTGACTGGACGATCAGGTCCATGAGGTCTGTGGGGGCATACCAACAGTCCACAGGCCCATTCATGTCTGACCTTTGCAAGAAGGCACAACTGATCTGATGAAGATATAGTGGCAGTTTGATTTGGAGCAGGATTAAAGATAATTCCTCAAAAATAGAACTCAAAATGCTTGTTGCAGCTTCAAATTACATAGTCATAAGAATCTTCTTCCAAAGCTATTACCTTTCATTTCCTCTTTTGCCTTCTGTAGTCACGTTTACTTCTATATTACATCCATACTCCAGCAGTATCCACCATGTCAACAAACAGGTGGGTCCATATTCCTAGCCACAGCCACAATGACAGTGTAACACACACACACACACACACACACACACACACACACACACACACGTATCTATAAGCACTGCCACAGCTGTTGTACCATCCATGTCCATATCTATGTCCACAGCCACAAGACAGCTTTCTCCATTACAATTTATCTCTTTCTATAGCCATATCTATCCTGATTCCTATGCCTTTCTTCCTCTTTCATATGCAACTTCTCATGTACTCATCAAATTGATAGGTCCTAAACTGTTTGTAACCGATTTCATCTTCTTGACAAACTACCATCCCACTGATGCAAGTGTATAATTAGTTGGAGGTTTTACTTCTTGTCAGGATTGTTTTAACCCATTCCTGTTGCTATGACTCCATCTCTTGGAGAAATCTTTAGTCATTTACATGCCATCTACTCACTGGCTATTCTCCAAGATAGCAGCACAAGCCTAACAGATTGCCACATTAGTATCATATGGATGGTCAAAGCTTTCAAAATTCTGATATACCCCATAAAATAATTAGCTTTTATAAAATTACCCAATGGCTTTTTAAATGCAGCCATGGAGCTAGGGAGATGGCTCAGTGTTTAAGAGCACTGACTGCTCTTACAGAGAACCTGGGTTCAGTTCC
The DNA here is from genome assembly GCA_009823505.1 of Rhizomys pruinosus. NCBI lineage: Eukaryota > Metazoa > Chordata > Mammalia > Rodentia > Spalacidae > Rhizomys > Rhizomys pruinosus. The sequence goes on along the minus strand of VZQC01003744.1, from coordinate 4,834,742 downwards.
CAGCACCCACATAGGGCCTAACTGTCCAAAAGTCCATTTGAGGGGAATCTGGCATCTTTGTCTTCTTCCAAGCTCCATGGGTATTACATCACATGGGTGCTCCTACCAACATGCAGGCAGTGTACTCATGGACATAGATGAAAATTATAAAAAATAAATAAAATGCAGCCATAAGGACTTTATTCTTAGGAAGAAGTTACATATAATAGTTTCATAAGCTACTCAAAAATCTCCTAAATGCACTGAAGCCAGTCACCCTCCGAGGAGAAGATACCCAGCCCATCTTCATTGTCTGTGATGTGGGATGACATCAAGAGCACTAAGGAAATTTGAAGAGAAGTTAAATCACTTACTATATGCCAATTATATTCATACGTGCTAACAAGGCTTTTTATTCAACCCTAAGTGCTAATAACACCATTTTTCCTGGCTTTAGTTTTAGCAAAAATACATTGTAAACTTTCCTGTCCTGATGATGCTTATACTTCCCCTTGTTGCAGTACATAGAGTTGAGATCTGCCTTGATGATAATTAAGTCATGTGCTAGACTTGTCTAGCTCAAGATTTTACCACACCATGTCTTCTTGCTCTTTCAATGATGTCTCAATGTTTGATCTTTATATCTGAATATTAATACTGTACTCATTGTTCATAAGCCATTTTATATCTCTCAGAAGAGACACTGGGTACTGGACCTACTGCTGGCATTAGTTCACGCTCTCATAGGATCTGTGTTACTCTACTTGTTCAGTTACGCAGAAGTGGATTTGTCAAGGTCATAATGTCATACTCAATCCTAACTCAACTACTCAGAGAGTAAAGAGTGCCAATTTCATCCACCCTGAGTACACATGACTACCTTTCCTGTCTTATTTTTGCCTCCTTCTTAATTGATATTTTTGCATATGTCATAAATATATTTTGATCATATTTACATTCCCACCTCATATGTACCCCCCTTTTTCTCCACTCAATTTCATGTGCTGCTATTTCATATCATATATATATATAATTATATATTATATAATATATATATATGCACACACACATTTTTTTTTTTTTTTTTGTGGTTCATCCACTGGTGCCTGGTCAATTTACCAATATTCTCACCCTTAAGTTCCTTCTTATCATTTGTCTTTAGCCTGAATGTGCAATCTCATAATATGTACATTAAGAATTCTTAAGATTGAGCAGGTCTGTTCATGAGATAATATTTTGAGGCAGTGTTTATCCTGCTTCAAGCATAATGGACTTACAAGAAAATAAGTCCATCAAATGATTTGTTTTAAGCTTCTCTGATCTCATGGCATTTTAATGTAACCTATAACAATATTTTCTCTAAAGTCTTTATACTTAATGTGGTTTAAATTATTCTCCATTATATAGTTTATGGAAATACATCCTCCTACATAAAAGTGGGAGCAATTTTAGTGGCGGTTGGCATTTAATTTGTTGGATTTCATAAGCAAAGTCACATTTGTATGTGGGGCATTTTCTCAGAACATAATCAAGGGTGACAGGGCAGTTATGAGGATCTCAGGTCCTTGATGTATGTATCAGCTTAAGAAGATGTCACCTACCTTGACGCATTAATTCTAGTACTTTGTGCAAGTGCAACTTCCTGTTGTCTGCAAAACACTTTGAACCATTTAAAATATGAAAAGCCTTTAGATCATGTTGCTCCTGTGACTGCCTATTCTGAATGCAAATATACCTTTGCAATGTTGGTTGGCATCAGGACATTAATGTGGGAAACACCTCCTACAACTTTCTGTAGGCTGTGCAGACAGAACATGTGTTTGATGCTTATAAACTTCACTTCCACTAAGTTTTTAAGTGGATTTACTGGTTCTGAAGATGAATTTTAGCAAATTGACTTCACACCCAAGGTTAGATTGATGTACTGCCCCATAGATGATGAATGGACTGGCATTTGGCAAAACCTTTGGTTACATAATGGGTTCTCTCAACCCTGTTAACTGCTCTGATTAGATAATTAGACTTTGTGGTTACAATCAGATTCAAGAGGAGGAATTTATACTGCATTGCCAGAATATGTTCTCAATTGTGTGTAATAAAAAAACAAACTTACTTGACAGGCTTGACATTGGGGAACTGACTGTGAAATTTTAAGTTAAGGGAAAATTTTTTGGAGTTAACTTAGAAACAAATTCATGAGTACTAAAGGCTTATTTTGCTTTGAATTCTGATGGCTGCTTCTATGATTTCTTACAGGTTCAGTATTTATGAGCTTAACTTGATGTCTTGTCATCTCAGAAAAACCAGGCCGTATATCTGTTTCCAAGGCTCACTCCTAACCACTCTGTTCTGATTGACAAATTTATTTCTGATGTATTTTATTTCCCCTTCTTAATAAATCCTTTTCCTGAAACCCAGAAATTCTCCTTATATCTCCTCCAGATGGTCCTACTAATTCCAGACAAGTATTGAGGTAATACCTTTTTGTATATTGAAGCTAGAAACAACTGATTTAAACTCAAATATTTAGGCTATTTTTTGTTGCTTTCTTGATGCTTATGCAAAATAGCTGATTTTTGGCTGAAATCAGTGTCCTATAGTCACATCTATAAACTATTTCTGAGTTAGATTTGCACATATTAAATAAGTTATACAAAAAGGCATGAATATAGTCTACTATAATGAAATGATTTAACTTATTTACACAAGACACAGAATGTACTAGTTATTTCATAGTGATTATATGCTCTTTGTAAATACCCAACAGCACCTGTGAATGGGAAAAATGATTGGGTACATTTTGGGCAAAAAAAGAAGCAGCTCTTAAAACAGGATTTGAGGTGATCTTATTTTTCCGAAGCCTACACACAATGGCCTAGACTCCTATGGTCTTATAGTGGTTCTTAACAATCCTCTCTAGCAGAGTGCATGTGGTGTGGATGAAAACATTTCTGCTAATTGGGGTTATTCTGTCCTGGACCACCTGTGGCTGGAGTAGGAGCTTTTGACATTCTCGCAGATTACCTATTCTGACTTGTGTCCCAGATTCTTCAAACTCCCTTGGATATGACATTTATTGATAGAGATTATCTTCTACCTAGGTGCAGGGAATCTTGAACAAATCCTAAGGACACAATATCAAAACAATATTCAGACCTTTTCAGGAAAGCACCATTGTCAAATCTGTAGGAACTAAATTGAAAAAAAAAAAAAAAAGATTTATCGTGGAAAAAAAAGATGTTATAGTGGAAAATAGTACTTACCTATTTTATCATTTTATCTCAGATAAGTTAAACCTTACCAGAGAGGCATTATTCTGAGCATGTACTTTTGGAGAACTTTATTGTATTTCATACCTAGAAATTGAGTCCTGCATTGTTAGGAGTCATAATAATTATTTAAAAAAAATTTTAAATTGTTTTATATATATTTTTACACAAGATTATGTTACAAATCAAATCTAGATCTGTGTCCCCCTCCCTATCCCTCCCACCACTCCAGAGCTCATGCATTCTGCCAAACATGTTTTTCATCTTTTTCTCAGTCTTTTTCAAAATTCTCCATATAGAAGTCAACTGTTTCGAGCAGAAGTTCACTGTCACAGTCAGTTCTTTGATGCAGTCTTTTCTGTTGTTGTTGTTGTTGTTCTTTCCAATATGCACCACTCCCAACTACTTGGACAAAAGCTCAAGGAACCTTGCACAAGAAATACTTACTACAAGGTAATTGGCGCTAGCATCCAAAGATGAGGGATCCCATTCCTGTTTGTTTTTCTGGGACTGTGTTACTTCACTTAACATAATATCTTCTAGTTCCACCCATTTACCTGCAAAGTTCATGATGTCATCTTTCTTTTTTTAAATGTTTTCAATTTATTTTTTATGTTTATGTACTGTCTGCATGCAGGTCTGTGCACCCATGTCATGCAATGCAGCAGAGGTCCGAAGAGGGTGTCAGATTCCCCGGGAAATGGAGCCAAAGATGGTTCTCAGCTGCCATGTGGGTGCTGGGGATTGAACTCGGGTCCTCTGCAAGAGTAGTTGGTACTCTTAACCACTAGGTCATCTCTCCAGCCCCAGTGTCATCTTTCTTTACTGCTGCATAGTACTCCATTGTGTAGATGTACCCCATTTTCTCTATCCACTCGTCATTTGAGGGGCACTTGGGGTGGTTCCAGCTCCTTGCTATTGTGAAGAGAGCTGCAATAAACATGGTTGTGCATGTATCTCTGCGGTAAGATGAGTCTTGTGGGTACATATCCAAGAGTGGTATGGCTGGGTCAGGTGGCAAGTTCATTCCAAGTCTTCCAAGGGTTCTCCACACTGGTTTCTATAGTGGCCCGTGATGAAAGGGGAAATATCAAAACGGGCAATGAAAAGATCCAGAAAATCATACGGGAATACTTCAAAAACCTTTACTCTACTAAGTTTGAAAACCTAGAAGAAATGGAAGAATATCTGAAATCCTGGGAATCACCAAAGCTCAATCAAGAAGAGATCGACAGCTTAAACAGACCCATAACATATGAAGAAATTGAAGATGTAATAAGAAACCTCCCAACTAAAAAAAAGCCCAGGCCCAGACAGTTCCATGGCAGAATTCTATAAAACATTTCAAAAAGACTTATAAAAGTTATTCAAATTATTCAGAAGGACACAAACAGAGGGAATTCTCCCAAATTCCTTCTATGAAGCCAGCATCACTCTATTACCAAAACCAGGCAAAGATACAACCAAAAAGGAGAACTACAGACCCATCTCATTAATGAACACAGATGCCAAAATTCTAAACAGGATGCTGGCAAATCACATACAGACCCACATCAAGAAGGTCATCCATCATGACCAAGTCGGATTCATACCAGAGATGCAGGGATGGTTCAACATACGAAAATCAATAAATATCATCAAGCATATAAATGTACTGAAAGACAAAAACCACATGATCATCTCAATTGGCATGGAAAAAGCCTTTGACAAAATCCAGCATCCCTTCATGTTTAAAGTCCTAGAGGAATTGGATTGGAGGGATCATTCCTCAATGTAATCAAAGCCATATACAGGAAACCCACAGACTATATCATGCCAAATGGGGAAATGCCAGAAGCATTCCTTTTAAAGGTAGGAAATCGGCAAGGTTGCCCCCTGCCACCACTCCTCTTCAATATAGCTCTTGAAACACTTGCTAGAGCAATAAAGCAAGAAAAGGAAATTAAAGGAGTACTAATTGGAAAAGAGGAAGTCAAGCTATCAAGCTATCCCTTTTTGCTGATGATATGATTGTTTACTTAAGGAATGCTAAAAACTCCACCAGAAAACTCTTAGAAATGATTAAGAGCTTCAGTAAAGTGGCAGGATACAAAATTTACCTAGGAGTCATATAATTCTTATCTGATTTCTGTTCAACTTAAGTGTGTACATACATGCAAAGTTGGATTATGACTCTGACTCTTGAAATATCTTGTAATTTGGAACTTATGTTTCTGAGAAGGGGAAAGACAGAGAAGAAAAAAATGAAGCTGCTAATCGAGTCCAAGAAATGACTGAAAGGACCCAAACGATGCCAGTGGCAGTGCATATAAGAGTACACATGGCTATGAAATATTTTTTTCAAGTAAAATCCACATGGCCAGGTCCAATATGGGTCTGGTAGGTGAAGTAAATGGATGATTATGTTATAGATGTTACTTCCAATTTAGTTAAGTGTTTGTGCCTCCCTAGGTGCAAGTTCATCCACTACAATTTAGTCAGCCTATCTAAAGTCAGTCCCTTTAAGAAGATCTATTCTCCCTCACTCTTCAGTAATTGGTTGTCAATGGTTTCATAGCTAGAGTTGGGCCTGCTCCCCATTTCCTCAGTTTTGGGCTGGGTTATGTCTGATTGGGTCAGCATGGGTCTTGCACCTGCTGTCACTGTTGTTGACAGAATGCATGAAATCTTGTGGAGGGGCTATGGGAGTGTGGATGGGGGTGGGTTTCTAAATTTGATTAAGATGTATGATATGGCTGGGCATATCGTACATCTTAATGATATGACTTAATGGTGACACATGCCTGTAATGCCAGCACTTGGGAAGCAAAGGCAGGTGGATCTCTGTGAGTTCAAGGCCAGCTTGTTCTACATAGTGAGCTCCAGGCCAGTTGGGACTAAAGGGAGACCCTGTCTCTAAAGGACCTCCCTCCAAAAAAGATTTATATGAAATACACAAAAATTCAATAAAAATAATTTTTTAAAGGATGTCAGAGTTGGGTCTGGAGGATGGTTAAGAGCACTGGCTGCTCCTACAAAAGTCCTGGGTTCATTTCCCAGCACCCACATGATGACCGTACTATCATTTTAACAACTGTCTGTTATTGCAGTTTCAGGGGATCTGATGCTCTCTTCTGACCTTCATGGGGATTGCATGATATGGGTGCACTTACACTTATGCAGGCAATAAGCTCATACTTATACAATAAAAAAATAATTTTTCTTTCTACTTCCTTATTTATTTATTATTTATTTTTACATTTTAAATTTTTTTATTTTTTCCTCCGTTAATTTCATGTTACTCTAAAATATGGATACATGCTCTCCACTCATATACAGTAATTACAGAGTCTGAAAATAATTGGTGTGTGGGTTATAGAACCCGTTGAGAGATTCACATTAGAACAAACATAGTTGCTTTCAGATAAACAGAAATATAAGCAGCTTGCCTTTCATCTGGGGATTTGGTGTTAGCATCCACAAATGAGGGAAACAATTCTCCATTTGTTTTTCTGGGACTGTGTTACTTCACTAAGCATAATGGCTTTGAGCTCCATCCATTTACCTGCAAAGTTCATAATGCCATTTTTTTTTTTTTTTCCACTGAATAGTACTGCGTTGTGTAGATGTACCACATTTTTGTCATCCACTCATCAGTTGAAGGGTATTTGGGTTGGTTCCAGCTCTTCACTATTGTGAAGAGAGTTACAATAAACATGGTTGTGCATGTGTCTTTGAGGTAGGATGGGTCTTCTGGGTATATACCCAGGAATGGTATGGCTGGGTCAGGTGGTAGGCTCATTTTGATTCTTTTAAGGGTTCTCTTCACTGCTTTCCATAATGGTTGTACAAGTTTACATTCCCACCAGCAGTGGATAGTGTTCCCCTTTCCCCACAACCTCTCCAGAATTTGGTGTCTTTTGTGTTCTTGATGTTGGCCAGTCATATCAGAGTGAGATGATACCTGACACTGATTTTAATATGCATTTCCTTAATTATTAGTGATGTTGAGCCCATTTTAAGATGTTTCTCAGTCATCTTTACTTCCTTACTGGTGAAGTGTCTGTTCAGCTCTTTACTCCATCTTTTGAGTAGGTCATTTGTTTTCTTACTTCTTTGTTTTTTGAGTAGTCTATATATTCTTGACAATAATGCTCTGTCGATGAATCACTGATGAAGATGTCCTCCCACTCTGTGGGTTTTCTCTTCACTTCCTTGATTGTTTCTTTAGCCATACAGAAGCTTTTGAGTTTGATGAGGTCCTATTTGTCAACTATTGACCTTATTTCCTGTGCAGCTGCTGTCTGATTTAGAAAGTCTTTTCTTACACCTATGTCTTGTAGGTTATTACCAACTTTTTCTTCTATCACCTTCAGGGTTTTGGGTTTTACATTAAGATCACTGATCCCCTTGGAGTTGATTCTTGTACAGGGTGAGAGGTAAGGGTTTAATTTTGTGAGCAGAACTTCTTATATGTAGAACACCAACATGCAAACATTTTGTAATTTTGATCTATGGGAAGATTTATTTACATCATGTTTTAAAAATGCTGTTGTACATATGTGGACTACAGTTATTGAAAACCTGTTCTTAATTTTAAAAATATTTTTAATTTGCATTTCTTTAATTATTAATGATGTTGAACACTCTTTAAGGATGCTTTTCAGCCATCATTACTTCCTTACTTGTGAAGTCTCTGTTCAGCTCTTTACTCCATCTTTTGAGTAGGTCATTTGTTTTCTTACTTCTTTGTTCTTTAAGTTGCTTATATATTCTGGATGTTAATGCTGTGTCTGATGTATCAGTGGTGAAGGTTTCTTCCCACTCTGTGGGTTTTCTCTTCACTTCTTTGATTGTTTCTTTAGCTGCACAAAAGCTTTTGAGTTTGATGAGATCCCACTTGTCAGCTGTTGTCCTTATTTCCTGCACAGCCGCTGTTTGATTTAGAAAGTCTTTTCCTACACCTATGTCTTGTAGGTTGCTGCAAACTTTTTATTCTGTCACCTTCAGGGTTTCAGGTTTTAGGTTGAGATCTTTGATCCACTTGGAGTTGATTTTTGTACAGGGTGGAGGTAGGGGCTTAATATTGTTCTACAAATGGTGATCTGGTTTTGCCACACCATTTACTGAAGATGCTGTCTTTCCTCCATTGAGCTTTTTTGGCTCCTTTGTCAAATATGAGGTGGTTGAAGTCATATGAGCTCAAGTTTGGATCTTAATTTTGTTCTATTGGTCAATGGGTCTTTTTTTTTGCCAGTACCAGGCTGTCTTTATGACTATAGCCCTGTAATATAGCTTGAAGTCTGACAATTTAATGCCCCCAGTGTTGCACTTTTCATTCAGGGTTGCTTTAGCTATTTGGGGTCTTTTGTTTTTCCATATGAATTTAAGGATTTTTTTTTCTAAGTCTGTGAAAAAGTTCATGGGGATTTTGATTGGGATTGCATTTAATCTGTATTTTAATTTGGGTAGAATGGACATTTTTACTATAATGAATACTACACTAAGTTATCATCTCACTCCAGTAAGACTAGCCAAGACCAAGAAAACAAAAGACACCAAATGCTGGAGAAGTTGCGGGGAAAGGGGAACACTCATCCACTGCTGGGTACAGCCACTGTGGAAAGCAGTGTGGAGAATCCTTAAAAAACTCAAAATGAGCTTACCACCTGACCCAGCCATAGCACTTCTGGGCATATAACTACAAGACCCATCCTACCACAAAGATACATGCACAGCTATGTTTATTGAAGCTCTCTTCACAATAGCAAAGACCTGGAACCAACCCAAATGCCCCTCAAATGATGACTGGATAACAAAAATATCTACACAATGGAGTTCTATGCAACAGTAAAGAAAGATGACATCATGAGCTTTGCTGGTAAATGGATGGAACTTGAAGCGATTATACTAAGTGAAGTAACAAAGTCCCAGAACAAAAAGGCAAATGGTTTCCCTCATTTGTGGGTGCTAACACCAAATCCCCAGTTGGCAGTCAAACTGAGCAATTTTATTATTATATTTCATTGTATCTGAAAGCAACTGTGCTATTACAATGTGAATTTATAAATGGGCTCTAGAATTATCCTACCATTTACACTCACACATTTTAATTACCATATATAGATGGAAGTATGTAGTCATATTCCAAAAAAAAAGAATGCAAAGTTACACGACTTTATACCTACATGCAAATTTACTGTTAAAATTTGAATTTCTAAATGTGTTTAGGAATCAACCTATAGTTTATTCTCAGAATTTTAAATTTTGACTTATGTGTGGAGTGCATATATGCATAATTTGGAATAATATAAAATAAAGAAATTAAAAAAAAATAAATTTTCTTAGTCAGTGGATGGTGATTAACACAGAAACTAAGGTGTTCCAAGAACAAGATTGCTCGTCCCTGATTAGGACATCTATTTCCAACTTCTGCCTCCCAAGTCTCAGAGATCATTTCAGAAGAGGGGGCAGAAAGATTGTAAGGGCCAGAGGTAGTAGATGACCATAAAGAAGCAGAGTTCTCCAAAAGATAGTTAGCTCCTCACATGAACTCATAGCAATAGTGACAGCATGCACAAGTCCCAGGCAGGCTTAAACCAGACAAAATCCCAAGATAGACATGAGAAAGTGGGTAAGAAGCTCCAACCCCACCTAAAGAAATAAAGGCCAGGGATGGCTTCCTGGAGGGGCAGAAACAGAATCTTTTAAGGATGGGATTCTTGGTAGGTTAACCAGACTCCAGTGGACAGACACTGAAAGATATTTGGTTGCACAAATTAGACTCTATAGATATTATTACATATATAATAGAGTACATTAAATTGGGCTGGGGGAAAAGAGGGGAGGTATGGATGGAGAGAATCTGAACACCATCCAATTACATTGTATGAAAATCACAAAAAGTCAATAAAATAATTAATTAAAAAATTTTTTTAAATGTCAGAGTTGGGTCTGGAGTATGGTTAAGAACACTGGCTGCTCCTACAGAAGTCTTGGGTTCATTTCTCAGTGCCCACATGATGACTGTACTATCATTTTAACAACTGTCCATTACTGCAGTTTCAGGGGATCTGATACTCTCTTTTGATCTCCATGGGGATTGCATGACATGGGTGCACTTACACTTATGCAGGCAATAAGCTCATACTTATAAAATTAAAAAAAAATTTAAATGTAGTAGTCACTGTTAACTGCATTTTCACTTAGGGTGTCACTAGGAGTTAGACACTCCCACAGGAAGAAAAGGCTACAGCTCACTATTGCAATATGCCACTCAAAGCCTCCTGTTGGCTTTTTGTCTCCATGGGTGGACCCTGTTTGCTTTCAGGGTTCACACTATATGGGAGAACTGGTTTAGCTGTCTCCACATCAGAATTAAAACCCCATCAAAAGAATTAAAATCCTCTCAAAATAAAAATCTTGAGCTGGCATTTTATTTACTCATTTTCTTTATATTTAGATCCAAACAACTGTAAACTTGTGGGTATTCTTCCACGATTTGTGGTGGGGCCCACTTTGTCCCAGGATGACCCATGTGGAAAACACATGCAGGAAAGCACAGCACACAGATGCACGTTGAGGTTCAAATGCAGAGAGATTTTATTTCAAGATATCTGGTTAAATATCTATTGTGACTCAATTCTCAGGGCCAAATCCTAAACCTTTTTGTCACTACACCCCACCCCATGGGTGTTGCCAAGGAGGTCCATTGGCTTAGAATGCTACCATCTTAACTAAGTTTTCCCACATCTCAGCCTTTTAATTTTATTTATTTTTTATTTTTTTCTGAGAGGCAGGGGGGCCCATGGGTGAGGCTAACAACCCAAAAGAACTGGAGTTTTGAATAGCCAGCTGCTCAAGCATGTTTTGAGTGCTAGGCAGTGAGGGGGGGCAGGTCAGACCTGAAACTTTATTTTCATACTATGACCAATTAATAGCCAAAAAATCCCAACCATGAAGTGAACCAATTATTAAGCATAAGCAATGAATGTAAGTAACATTTATGTAAAACCAATTAGCAAGTACCTATGTCCAAATTTTGAACAACCCAAGGTTCCCATAGTACAATTGGAGAAGCTTCTATGTACAAACATATTGATCAAATAAGAGTCCAGTCTATACTGCTGTAGTCTCACAATTCACCCCAATCTCTCCATAGCCTTTACATTCTACCACACCTCCTCTTCCACAATTTGTTCCCTAGGCTTTGGGAAAAGGGCACAAGTGGGTGAGAAGCAAACAGTCTATTTTCTCTGGAGATGTCATTTTTGGACTCGAGTCTGCTCAGGTTGTTTCCTTTCATGGATTGACAGCTTATCCAGGGTACCTTTTTAATCCTACTAACAAAGCACAAGCAATTAGATGCACAGGCATTTAAAGAATATTAATTATTATGGCAAGCTAAGCTGTGAGCACAGACACAGATGTTTGGATGGTATGCTAATCCACAAACTGTGGCTTTTCTATAAAAGATGTCAAGTTCTTACTGTGGCTTATAACATCTCCTAACCACTAGAGGACATAAGCTTGTGGCATCAGCCATGAATTATTCCTCCAAGGAGAGAGCTAATAGCCAATTAGATTTGGGATATATAGACACATGGCTGCCACTGTTGCACAGAATCTCCAGGCAGTTGAGGTGTAGCTGATACTGACAGAGGAGTCTTGCTTGACTCAAGGAGACCAACATTTTGCTTTATTGCTTTAGTGGCCTTTGGTAACGCTCTCTGGCATTTCAGAGGCCAACTGTATATTAGCAAGTGATGTCTCCAAACATTTTTTCATGCTTACATCAGGTCTTCAACAACAGATACCTACCCCCTTTCTTCTTGCATATATCCCACTTTTAGGCAAAAGGCCTTTATAATGTTGGGGGCTTGGATCCCCTAGCTAACGTCTCCTAGGCAGAATAATTCATTGCTGATATCAGAGCTTTCTTGTGCTAATATATTTTGCTTAATAACACAGCTTATAATTACTTACTATTGAATTTGGCTCTAAATAGAGAATTATCCTTTCACAGTTCCTGTGTTTATCAGTTAATTAAAAATGGGTAGTTATACCTGTTTTATAAGAAATTACCACTATAACAGTTGGCTCTAATTTACAGTTAGGGAATGACTTCAGTACCATCATGTCTTTCTTTTTCCTATAAAGGGGAGAGGTAGGAAGGTTTCTCAGCATCTGGAAGGTAAACTTCATTAGGGCCCATTATAAACAGTTAACCCAAATAGAATTAAGAGAGATGCTCAGTGTTTGTGACTCAGGCAATCTGAGGTTCCTTTTTCTTTAATGTTCAGATGGGTCAGCCTCTCTGCTGGCATTTCCCAGTCCATCCTGCACAGCCAAAAGTTGTACATTTTCAGGCATTTAGATTGGTGTTTTTACCTGTGGGAACATAAAAATCTCCTCCCATTGTTAGTTTTAAGACCTCAAAATTGAAAATTTATCAAAAGGTTTGGAATACAGAAGGAATATTATACCACCTCCCTCTTTTTGTTTTTAAATTTTTATGTTTTGACCTATAGATGCCTAAGTTGTATTACACATACCTATAAACAGGTGCCAAGCCATAAATTTTCATCAAATTTACCCAAACAGTTTTTCATTGGCTGTATGCTATTTATTTGGGAAGTGAATTTAAACTTAATTTCTTTAAATTGTCCTACAAGTAAGAGAAAATGTTACAAGGTGATCTGTATAACACAGAAAAATATAGAGACCATTTGTGTACCTTAACCCCAAAGTTATTGTTGGAAATTCAATGCAAATTATAAATAAAACAATTAACATTTAATATTCCCAATTAGCTCAAATGTATTACCATTTTCACCAAAACCTTCCAAATTTGACTAATCTAAACATTTTACTAAGTCTTAAAATATCCTATAGTATGTAGACAAAGCTTGGAAAAAGTTGAATGCCTGCCAAATAAATTTTACCCAATTAACACTTTGTTCTTTAAAACTATATGACTACACTATGACTTCAGAGAAATCAAGTCCATTAACTTATATGGTTTATTTTGTATTTCTGTATAAATCTCTACTGAAATACCTCTCTATATAAATATATGTTATTTTTGAATATACCATTTTAAACTTCATACCTTACAAAATAGATTTTAATAACTATCTTCCTCCAAGCTCTTGGCCTTCTCCAGGCCTGGCATGAAAACCTGCTTTAAAGATTTTTCAATATCTAGCTCTTAATAAATTTTCTTTTACAGTTCTTATGCCCATCAGTTAATTAAAGACTGGCTAGATATGCCCCATAAGAAGTTGTTACCATCATTACCATCTTTGGTATGTTTGTTTGTTTTTCTGGGAGCTTCTAGGAAGCTTCCTTTATCACAAGCAGGTGCAGTGCAGTCCTGCTAAGGGAAGGGGGGACACACAGTGCCCACTTTGTGGACATTGTGGGGAACTGGCTTCATTGCATAGAGGTCAGTTGGTCACTCCTGTAACCCAACCAGAGAGGTAACTTCCTACTCGGGTCCTTAGCCTGGGACAACAAGACATGTTTCCCACTCTTGGCCATGACTTTCCACCTGCCCAAGCCCGGACAGGAATTTCACACCAGCTTCCCAGGTTGGTGGTCCGCAAAGAGAGCCCTTTTCCAACCAACTGGTCACCCAAATGAAATGCAGGCCTCAACACCAGCTACTCACTGGTCATCTGAACAAAATGCAGGCTTGCCTTTGCCTGCATGCATGCAAAAATTTTAAAAAATGGTGGCCGTGAATTCAGCAATGATGTTAATCAGAACTCAATTTTTTTTATTTTTTTAAATTTTTTATACTTTTTATTTTTTATTCCCAAAGACCCAAAAACTTATTTACACTTTAATACAATGTAAATATGGTTCCATCTTTGTTTTAGATGTTGAAAGAACATAACCAGTAAGTGGCAGTTTAGATTCATTATTTTAAAAATTTTTAATAGATAACCCTTAACCTTTGTTGAAATTGAATTACGTTTGGCTTTTAATATAAATTTGCATATTGAGAAGGAAGGGCCACGTTCCAACTCAGAGGCAATTTTTATATTGGTATCATGGCTGTTAACATTAAAATATACTTAGAACACAAGTACACACATCAATACACAACTGTGCATGCACATACATACACACATACATACATACATACATACATACATAATAAAGAACGTTTTGTTAGGTTGACCTGTAAGAGAAGGAAGCCATATTGTTTGATGTTCAATGAGAAACATGAAATTTTTATAATTTGTTATAGGGTTATTTTTACATAATTAGAATAAATGTCCTAGTAATGCATAAAAGAGCTGAGATCCATATGCCACCTCTTAGGCCCATTCCCAACCACTTGCCTTCAATAAACTAACCCTAAAGTCCACTCCTATTCTTTCCCTATCCTGTCCCTTCTGGTTAACTATCTCTAAGCTGTCCCTCTGCTAAGCCTAACTGTCCCTATGCTATTTACAAATCTAAAGATTGAGGATTACCAAAAGTAGACAGACCAAAGTTGTTTGTAGTCTTGGACTGATCCATCTTGTCTTATTATTAAGACTTTGGAAGAATAAGAATAATTATCCATAATTACAACAATAATCACAATTATAACCATTATTAAATATTATTAATTATCAATAATTATTATTAACCATTATCAGTCACAACAATCATTAATAATTATTATGAATAATAATTGTCAATATTAATAGTCAACAACCATGAACAATTTATCATTAGACTGAATTTCTATCAATTATTATTAATACTTATATTCAATAACAATAACTATTAATAAAAATTGCTAACAATAATTAACAATTTATCATTAAACTGAATAATATCCGTTCTATAAACCCAATTAAAAATTGTTAACATTAAGGGGTATAAAACAAACTTTTTTTATAAATTGAATCTATTTTTGTTTGTAATCAGCTAATTAGATTTAAACCTGTAGGATTATAATGAATTAAAAGTAGGAACTTGCATTCACTCACACATACACACAGCTAGAAGATGGGCTTAAAGAAACATAAAACAGTTTTATTAAAAAAAATTCTCATTTAAATTGAACTAAAATATCAATTCATGTTGTTAAGGAGAATTTTACCAATGGTCCTTAAAAAAAGACAATTTATCTGAGCAAGTTTGTTTTGTTAGAACTTCAAGACCCATAAACTCTGCTAGAAATCCATCTATTTTGTTTCCAAAATTCTGAAATCAAAAGAATGTTACCTAAAATCAAAATTTAAAGGGCATGATTTAGATTCCATGTTCTCAGTCCACAAGTTGGTATGCATGCACAGGAGGGAGGCAGATGACACCTGAGCTCAAACCACGTGTGGTAATTCTGTGAGAAAAACCTT
This sequence comes from Rhizomys pruinosus, assembly GCA_009823505.1. Classification (NCBI taxonomy): domain Eukaryota; kingdom Metazoa; phylum Chordata; class Mammalia; order Rodentia; family Spalacidae; genus Rhizomys; species Rhizomys pruinosus. Next base: position 4,819,156 of record VZQC01003744.1, on the reverse strand, counting down.
TGAGATGAAACACATTTAAAAAGAGCAGGATAAAATTAAATCAGCCAATTAATTTTAACTGTGCACATATATTTACTCAAAGGATATCTAGGGTACTCGGGGGTTAAGTAAAAATATTACACTTTAAGTTAAAGCCAGCCCTTCCCCCACAAGCCATCCGCTGTTTCCAGAGCAGGAGAGGAGCACAGAACAAACATTGGACAAGATTAACCAGAGTATCTACAAACAGCTACAAACTGATAAATGTAACAGCTTCATATTTTTGCCTTTGATCTTTTCAAGGCAGGGCTTTTTTTTTTTTTTTTTGTCTTTTTGAGACAGGGAATGTACTGTATGCATGTAGGTCTGTGTACCAGTGACCAGTGTCGTGCAGTGCTGTGGAGGTCAGAAGAGGGCATCAGATTCCCCTGGGACTAGAGTCAAAGACGGTTCTCAGCTGCCATGTGGGTGCTGGGGATCGAACCCGGGTCCTCTGCAAGAGCAGTCAGCACTCTTAACTGCTAGGCTTTCTTACAGTCAGAGCAGGCCAGGAGGTCACTCTGTAGACTAGGCCAGCCCTGAACTCACAGACATCTGTTTGGATTAAAGGCATGAGCCACCAACAAGCCTGGAATTTACAAGCTCAATTTGCATCATAGAAGACTGGCCTCTAGAAGAGATCTTGGGGGAAGTTTATCAGACAAAAGGAAACTTCAGCAGAATTAAGCACTATTTTACACTATCTTCAGAAAAATTTTTAAGGAGGACACTTTTTAAAAAACACATTTAGACTGTGGCTGGCTTTTCACAAGCTTCCATGCAAGCCAATGTTGGTACATTAATTCCTGGGTGGTTGCCTCTACAACCCAAACCTGCCTGTGCAAAGGTGCAAATGAATGCCTCTATGGAAGGCTTGCCACAAAATGCTTGCTTGCTCCATGGGCATGCCTGTCCTTCTAGCCTCACCACCTGAACTGTGGCCAGAAGGCAGAAGCTGGGACCCCAGGCCACAGGGCAGGTTCCAAGCACATTTCAAAACCTCTAGAAGGCAAGTGGATGGGAGAGGAAGGGCTCCTCTCACAATTTCTCTGAACACTTGCCACCTGGGAAGGCTGGAGAAGCAACAGATTTCCCCAATCCAGGGAAGCAAAAACGGCACCCGTGGTCTCCATAATCATGTCCTGCTGTGTGGGTGAAAACCCACAAAAGAATGCAAGCTTCCCAAAGCCTATCAGAGAAAGGGTCTCCAGCACACAGGCCAACTCTCCATCAGTGCCATCCACAGGCACACCACCAGAGTCAATACGAGAATTCCCTCTGTGTCAATCCTTAGTCCATGCCTTCACTGATTTGGAGATGCTAAACTTTTTCCATGCCACAACATGAAACACAACAGCCACAGCAAACCACAGCACACAGTCAACAAACACATGCCATACATCACAAAACAATTCCTCCTGAAGAATAGCTTCCTTGAAGGTATTATTTCCCATCTTGCAGAGATTCTAGCTTACAAAACCAGTCTCCATCTCCCACATTGGTAGTGCCATTTGTGGGTATGCCACCATGATTTGAAGTGGGTCCCACTTTGTCCCAGGAAGACCCATGTGGAAAACACGCACAGGAAAGCACAGCACGAGGATGCACGTTGAGGTTCAAATGCAGAGAGAATTTTATTTCAAGATGTCTGGTTAAATACAAATTGTGAAAAATCCTAAACCTTTTTGTCACTACACCCCACCCCATGGGTGTGGCCAAGGAGGTCCCATTGGCTTAGAATGCCACCCATCTTAACTAAGTTTTCCCACACAAACTCATTTCAGTTTTGTCTCTGAAAGTAGTTTTAGTTCATTCATTTCTGTCCACTTTACCGTCTCCATTTTAGACAGTGGAATTAGCTGTCTTTTGAAAATACTACTTAAGAATAGTCTCCCTATTTCTTCTCTGAGTCTGCTTTTCAGTTAAACTCAAAGTTTGACATAAAAATCCGATGATATCACAGCTGTACTGAGCCCTTTTGCAGCTTCTCATTTCAGGTAGGATAATATTCAGACCATTTATCATAGCCTGAACAGCCTTTCAAAAATGATTTTCTGTCTCTCTTTTGCCCTTATCTTGCATGGCTTTCCACCTCATTCAATCCTCCTCAAGCATGTTACCCTCTTACAAGCTTTTTGCATGACCCAGCCACCCTACAGTTTCATGCCTGCCTTGGGATCTTTGCTCCTTTTGTGACCTCTGTCTTCCATGTATGGCTGGTTCCTTGTTATCCACTAGTTCCCAGTTGCATTTGAACTTATCAGAGTGACATTTCCTGGTGCTCCCAATTTAAGCAGTCCTTTTTCATCTATACATTATCATTTTTAATTTTATCAATTTATCTTTTAATTTATAAAAAATAGAATTTTATTTTTTTGGCATTTTTATATTTAAGCTTTGTGTATTCCACACAGAACGTCTTAATCATCTTTATACCCCCTTTCACAAAGGCACCCTCCCGCAGCCCCCCAACTGGATTTCACCCATTCTATCATTTGTGTTAAAGCCTATTAAGTCGGGGCTGGAGAGATAGCCTAGCAGTCAAGAGTACCGACTGCTCTTGCAGAGGACCCAGGTTCGATCCCCAGCACCCACATGGTGGCTAAGAACCGTCTGTAACTCCAATTCCAGGAGAACTCCAGTTCCAGGGGAATCCGACACCCTCTTCTGACCTCCATGGCATTGCACGACATGGGTGCACAAACCTGCATGCAGACAGTACATTCATACACATACAGAAATAAATAAAAATTAAAAAAAATCAAAAGCCTATCAAGTCAAGTTAGTGTCCTCCGACATAACTCAGTGCAAATTAATCCACTAAGGGCTGGTCAGCCTATCTAGAGTCCCTCCCTTTAAGAAGATCAGCTCTTCCGTACTTAGCAATAATCAGCTGCCAATAATTCTTTGGCTAAATTTGAGGCCTGCTGCCCATGTCCATAGTTCTGTGCTGGGTTTTGTCTGCTTGAGTTTGCAATGGGTCTTGTGCATGCTGATACCACTTGTATACCTTCCTTTGATCAAGATCCCAGTAGCCAGTAGGACTCTATTGTCTTTCTTTAAAGACTTTTAAGCATTTAAGACTTCTTCCCTAAAGGCATAATGTTAAGTTCTAGAGAACAGGTATCTTGCATCGTTGTTGTTTACTGTTATATCGGGCAATGTATTGCATCACCAAATGTTTGGTATACGAGGTTGTCATGCAATGATACAGGTTGAGACATTTAACCAAAAGGAAAGTATGCTAAAAATTATCCTTAAGCTTCTTGAAACTAACTTCAAATGCTTGCATTGATTTCTAACCTCAGGAAGAGATCTTTCTAGATCTGAGCAGTATGAGGGGCATGTAGGGGCAGTCTCAAACAAGAGTTTTCTCTGACAGTATTTTAAACTAATCAGTTCTATCATTACATATCTTCTAACTTACCCAAACATTCTGATTAAGAAAACTTAACTCTGATCTTTTTTAAAGATACTTATTTATTTATTTATTTATTTATTTATTTATTTATTTATTTTGGTCTTTTTGAGACAGGGTCTCCCTGTAGCCCCAGCTGTCCTGGAACTCACTCTGTAGAACAGGCTGGCCTTGAACTCGGAGAGATCTGCCTGCCTCTGTCTCCTGAGTGCTGGGATTAAAGTCATGTGCCGCCACCACATTATTTATTTTTACTCAGATGCATGTTCTCCTTCCTTTGTGGATCTTAGCACCAATCCCTTTTATGTGAGTATATATGGTGATTTGACAGGAGCCAGGACAATGGGAAGGAAATGTGGAGGTAAAGGAAAAGAGTCTGAAAGAGGGGGAAATGGGGAAATAAGGGTATTCAACTGGAAAGAGGCGAGGGAAGAACATACAAGGAACCATGGGGATAAAAGGGAAAAGAATTCAAGAGAAGGGATAATAGAAGACAGGTATTATCAAGCAGAAAATGTGGGAAATGGGGATACTTAAACCCCGGAGGGAGGATGGAGATTAGGCAGGGACAGAGAGATAAATAAAACTTAGGTGGTGACAAAAGCCAGAGGGAAATATATTAACTCAAAAATCCACTGAAAAATTCATATACAATATTGGAACATGAGTGTATGTGTCTACCTGAAGGCCATATAACAAGAATAACAGTGCCAGACAGGAGAAACCACCCTTTGAGTTGTTGGTCAGGGTAGTCCAAGAGACTCCTAAAACTTCACAAGCTATTGCCACAGCCCTTGACTACCTCTGAGAACTTGGAGGTAAGATTCTGTTGCTGAAGACAGTACATTCTTTGGACACAGGACTTGGAGGAATGAGGCTAGAACTGACCTGGAAGCCTCCTCTCTAAAGACTAGTTTTCATAGCTGTGGAGAATTCTATAAGGCTGTTAAGGGGGGCAATCAGTCAATGGTCCAAACCAGGTCTAAATCCTGATAACTACAATGACTGGCATAGCAAACTATCGCTATTGGTAGAGTAGTGGCACTTTTATCTAGGGATGTATCAACAGCTGTTTAATTGAATTTAAAGCCCCCTCAATGGGAAGGAACTCATGGGTGGTACTATAATATGGCCAAATCCACATGGATGGAGAAGTCATATGTAGGAACTTCTCTTGCTAGGAGCAGGTACAGCAAAGTCCTGCTAAGGGAAGAGGAGCACAGAGGCCATCTGCACTCACCTTAGGGGAATGACTCCTTGGCACAGAGGTCAGTTAGTTACCTTTGTAACCCAACATGAGAGGTACTTCCAACCCAAGTTCTTAGCCTGGGAAACAGAAGAGTTCCCACCTGCCCAAAGACTGCTGGTCTGTGAACAGGAATCTCAGGCTGATGGCTGATGGCCTATCTTCAGCCTACACCCACTCACAATTCACTTCACAGCTGGTGACCTGATAGGTCTCTGTCCAGCCCCACAGTACCATCCATCCTTACCCTAGCTTACCAGGCTGGTGATCTGATAGACCTCTGTCCAACCCACTAGCCTCTGACACTAGAAATCCAGGCCTGATTTGGCCTGTATACATGGAAAATAGTGGTCAGCAATTGTGTGTAATGATAGTAGTGTAGAATTTGATTTATTGCCTGCTGCAAGTCACTTTTATTATTTTTTAATATATATTTTGTACAAGATTATCAAATCTAGACCTGTGTCTCCACCCTATCCCCCCACCCTACCAGAGCTCATGTATTCTGCCAAACATGCCTTTCATCTCTTTCTCAGTCTTTCTCAATATTCTCCATGTGGATGTTGACTGTTTTGAGCAGAAGTTCATTGTTTCAGTCAGTTCTTTGATGCAGTCCTTTCTGTTGTTTTTGTTGTTGTTGTTTCCAATATGCATTACTCCCAACTGCTTGGACAAAAGCTCAAGGGGCCATGCACAAGAAATACTTACAACTAGGTAATTGGCACTAGCATCCACAGATGAGGGATACCATTCATCATTTGTTTTTCTGGGACTGTGTTACTTCACTCAGCATGATGTCTTCTAGCTCCAGCCATTTTCCTGCAAAGCTCATGATGTCATCTTTCTTTACTGCTGCATAGAACTCCATTGTGTAGATGTACCACATTTTCTCTATCCACTTATCAGTTGAGGGACGTTTGGGTTGGTTCCAGCTCCTTGCTATTGTGAAGAGAGCTGAAATAAACATGGCCGTGCATGTATCTCTGCGGTGGGGTGAGTCTTGAGGGTACATGCCCAGGAGTGGTATGGCTGGGTCGGGTGGCAAGTTCATTCCAAGTCTTCCAAGGGTTCTCCACACTGCTTTCCATAGTGGCTGTATGAGTTTACATTCCCACCAGCAGTGGATGAGTGTCCCCCTTTCCCCACAACCTCTCCAGCACTTGGTATCATTTGTTTTCTTGATCCTAGCCAGTCTTATTGGAATAAGATATCTTAAAGTGGTTTTGATTTGCATTTCCTTAATGATTAGTGATGTTGAACACTTTTTAAGGTGTTTCTCAGCCATCTCTAATTCCTCACTTGTGAAGTCTCTGTTCAGCTCTTTGCTCCATCTATTGAGTGGGTCATTTGTTTTCTTTCTTCTTTGTTTATTGAGTAGTTTATATATTCTGGAAATCAATGCTTTGTCAGATGTTTCTACGGTGAAGGTTTCCTCCCACTCTGTTAGATTTCTCTTCACTTCCTTGGTTGTTTCTTTTGATGTACAGAAGCTTTTGAGTTTAATGACGTGCCATTTGTCAATTGTTGACCTTAATTCTTGTGCAGCTGCTGTCTGATTTAGGAAGTCTTTTCCTATGCCTATGTCTTGTAGTCTGCTGCCAACTTTTTCTTCTACTGCCTTCAGAGTTTGGGGTTTCATGTTGAGGTCTTTAATCCATCTGGAGTTGACTTTTGTACAAGGCGAGAGGTAGGAGTTTAATTTCATTCTTCTACAAGTGGTGATCCAGTTTTGGCAACACCACTTGCTGAAGATGCTCTTTTCTCCATTGTGTCTTCTTGGCCCCCTTGTCAAATATGAGATGGCTGAAATTGTATGTGCTCAAGTTTGGATCTTTGGTTTTCTTCCATTGGTCAACAGGTCTGTTTTGTACCAGTACCAGGCTGTTTTTATGACTATAGTCCTGTAGTATAGTTTGAAGTCTGGTATAGAGATCCCCCCTGTGTTGCTCTTTTCACTCAGGGTTGTTTTGGCTATTCAGGGTCTTTTGTTTTCCAAATGAATTTAAGGACTTTTTTTTCCCCAAGCTTATGAAGAAACTCTTGGGGATTTTAATTGGGATTGTGTTAAATCTATACAAGAGTTTGGGTAGAGTGGACATTTTTACAATGCTAATTTTCTCAATCCATGAGCATGGGAGTGTTTTCCATCTTCTGATGTGCAAGTCACTTTATAATCAAAATGACGTCAGCTCCCAGAGCTGATCACAGACCCCCAGTCTCACACCACTGCATACTGCTGTTCCATCTAGCATCATACGTCTGGGCCAAGTTGCTTGCTCTCTCTTGGGGTGGGGTCAGAGGAGCCCCATGACTCCTACATGGTGCCCTGAGGGATGCTAGCTAGCAACTAGCCCCTAATTCACACTGGATCTTCCCACAGTCATACATCCTAGATCCTAGGGAAAATACTGTCCTGTCATATCTCTTGAAAATAAAATTTCTTACTATCTATTAAATATGGATACTTATTTTTGCAGATGAGTATACCATACAACATTCATCAAAGAATCTCCATTTTATTTTATTTTATTGTATTGTATTGTATTTTATTATCTTTTGGTCTTTTTCAAGACAGGGTCTCCCTGTAACCCCAGCTGTCCTGGAACTCACTCTGTAGACCAGGCTCACCATGAACTCACAAAGATCCACCTGCCTCTGCCTTCTAAGTGCTAGGATTAAAGACATACACCACCACGCCTGGCCTTTTTTATAACAAATGGAGGCTATTACAGAGTTCCACAAATGGTTACACAGGGAGAACATGTGTCTGAGAGATGTCTATCCATATGTGCCCCATTTATAGTGGAACCTCTACACCTAAAGTTCATGGAACATAGGGGAACAGGGAATAGATTATACTAATGCATCCCTGAACTCTCATGCATGAAGCTTCTACACACAACACAGTGTAATGCACACAGAAGGCTGCAACTGGTCAAGCTTTAGAGAGTAAGGTATGTCAGAGTGCATGTCCTTGGATAGGACAGGATCCTATGTTAACCCTCATCCACTCATGGCTCAAAGACCTTTGTGGAAGATGGGGTGGACAGATTTTAAGAGCCAGCGTTGGTGAATAAACATAAGGAAACAGAGGCTTCAGGCCTCTGGAAACTTCTCATATGAACTTCCTACAATGGTGACAGCATTCACAAGACCCATCTGACTCTGACAAACCCAGCACAGATTGCTGGGCATGGTGGTGTATGCCTTTACTCCTAGCACTTGGGAGACAGAGGCAGGTGGATCTTTGTGAGTTCAAGGCCAGCCTTGTCTACAGAGTGAGTTCCAGGACAGCTGGGGCTACAGGGAGACCCTGTCTCCAAAAGACCAAAAAAAAAAAAAAAAAAAAAAAAAAAAAAAAAAAACTAGCACAGAACCGGGGAAATAGGCAGCAGGCCCCAATCTTAGTTTAGGAACCATTGGCAACTGATTACTGAGGAGTGAAGGAGAGTAGATCTCTAAGGGAGTGAGTCTAGTTAGGCTTACTAGATTCCAGTGGATGATTTTGAACAAGCACATAATATATAATGGAATGCATGAAATCTGGTCTGGCAGGGCTCTGGGGTGATTAGATGTGGGAGGGAGTATAAATTTGATTAAGAGATATTATGTTAAATGCATAATATAAAAATATACATGCTCAATAAAATATATAAAATTTTATTTTTTATTCTATGTGTATGAGTATTTTGCCTGCATGTATTAAAGTGCTTCTCATGCATATAATCCCACGGTGGCCAGAAGAGGCTGTGCGGTTCTCTGGAATTAAAGTTAGGAGTGGATGCTGAGAACTGAACTAGAATCCCCTGCAAGATCAGCCAAGGCTTTTAAATGCTTTGCCATCTCTTCAGTCTTCCAACCCTTACATCTTCCAGAAGACAAATTGCTCTCAACTGAGTCCACACCCAGCTGGCCTGCTGTGCATTTTTTTAGTCTCTTCTTCAGAGATTTTCACAGCCACTCTCATCAGATTTTTGTTCATACTTCTGGCAATTTCTCTAACAAGATCCACTTGACAATTTTAAAACATTGCCCACTGATGACTTAAAATATTAAAAAAGATTAATCTTCATCTAGGCCCCTGTGCTCTATGGCTTTTCCTTTCTTCTCTTTTCCATTTTTACCCTTTAGTTGGTTCTCCCATTTGGCCTCTGAAGTAGACATTAGGAAAAGCTCTAGTCTTCTCATGTAGGGAAAGTTTGAGTGTGTAGTTACAAAACAAGACTGTAAGACTTGCTTGGAATTTCAATGTGCATCATAGTATATTCTGGATTTGTTTAGTCTGTATGTTTCAGATTTAGAAATTGAGCAAAACTGCCCGTAGTTGCTTTCAGTTACAGTTGCTCTAAGTTTGAGGTGTGGTTCATAGTTTGCATTTATCATTGCTGTTACTATTTGAACTTTTGGAAGTATTTAAAGGTATTGTATAAAGCTATACTTGATACTTTCAAGTCACATATCCCCTGAACTATTCTAAATACCCTCAATATTTATTTATTTGTTAATTTGTTTATGATTCTCTTGGGTTTTCATCCTTCTCTAATGAGGAGCTATTCTATCTCAAAAGATAATTAACATTTATTCAGTAAATGGTTATGGGACTATTGTCTGCCAGACAATGAATCAAATAAAATATAAACTTTTGTTTTGCAAACACTTATATTCTATGATAATGCTTGGAACACAGTATATCTTAATAAGTGTTTTTGACTATAATTTCAATGATCTTGAATAACATGATATTGTTTTGGTAAATTCTTTAGGGAAATGTGAAAAACAAATCTTAGGAATAATTGAAAAAAAAAAGAAGAAAGATGTGGGGGATTTCCAGGCAGGCTCTGGTTATAGAGTTAATAACATGAATTATTGAGAGATCAGGTGATTGATGCTTCAGACAGTCATAATTTGCCTAGCCTTACAACAAAATTTAAAGTTCTATAGCTTGGCTGGTGACATTACTCAGTTTCTAAATGGCAGAGTAAGTCACAGAGGGATTGAGAACCACACATTTGGTATCATAGAAGCCTTAGAAGGAAATCTGCAATTAGTAGCATGGATGCCTCAGAGTCACATAATATAAAAACTTAGGATGATTTATGGGCTGACAATTGGGCTTTAATAATCGCTGAAGCTTTCAGAAATACACATTCAATCAGGTCTTCTGCTTCTAGGGAGATGATAAACACTGAGCCAGGATAGTTAGACAAATGACTGAGAGGCCTAGGAAATCATTATTTTGCAGTTAAAAATCAATCAGCTCTTGCCTCTCTTTCATGAGAATGTTGGAGACCAGAGACAAGCTACCTGCTTCTGCATACCTCTGCATTCCCTTGCAAGTCCCTCTGTCCCGCAGCATGCTGTTATCTCTCTGGATCTACTAGGTAGCCAGCTTTCCTTCCACATAAAGAAAAGGAACAATGGAACAGCAATATGTTTTGAGTTTAATATTTAACAAGCAGAAAAGTACAGTTATGGTTATCATTATTTATGTGGAAAATTCATTACTGATATAACCTATAGAAATTCAAATGAATTATCTAAATTCAGAAATGGGATACAGTACCAAAATCAAATTGTCTCTAGTATGTAAGCCTGTTGTACCTCGATGTATTTAGCTGTCACTGCCTATTAGAATGGGCAGTGACCTTATGTCAATTTCTGATTGTTCTTTGAACAGGAACATGTTTCGTGATATAATTATCATCCTCATAAATATGTCTGGCATATGTGATAATAAAATAAATACTGGCATGTATCAGTGATTACATTGTATTTTTAATTGCTTTTGAAATGATTTGTGACATTTTGTTGAAAATACAGCAACATCAAGAAAGCATTGGCCATAAATATGTCTGGGGAGCTAGACCATGGTGTGACATAGAATAGAACTGGTACTCTGGAGGACATAGACTTTCTAACGTTCTTGATTTTACATAGACTTGTAGAAGAACGTACTTCTCTGTTTTTTAGAATAAATAACTTTGTAAATTAAGGCCAGCTTCCATATGTTTTCAGGAAAACAAATTCACATGTATGGCTTTTATTGTGAGCTAGTTTTCAAAGTGCCCCTCTGAAGCTACACCTAGAAATGATTGGATCTGTATAAAGTTTATACAGATTAATGGTCCATGGATGGTGAGTGGTTCAGGATGGCACCAGGAAGTCATTGGTGGCTAGTAACACATATCATTAGTCCATAACTATGATCTCTTCACTCTGTGTACCCATCAGGAGATGTGGCCAGTTCATGTTAGAAACTAGCGATGTTTAATCATTCTAATAATGTGTTTTCTGCCATCAGAACAAGTTTGAAATTTTATAATCAAGATTATCTTCGGGACTAAAAATGATTTCTGTGAACTTTCCTGAATGATTAGAGATTATATGATTCAGAAAAACAGGAAGATGCACAAATAGCTTTTACATATTCAATTTTGTACTTGAAAAGGGAAACAAACTAGAATAAGGTCCATGTTTTGTAGGGGAAAGCTGTTGTGCTACAATACTAATTTATAGTTGTACATGCCTTGATAGCTTAACAGGTGTTCAGTTACCATTATCATTTACCCGGGAAGAGACGGAAGGTGGATATTTTGCCACTGTCCTAGTTTATCTTCCATTGCTGTGACAAAACACTCTGGCCAACACCAACTTGGGGAGGAAAGGGTTTATTCAGCTTACATCTCCTGGGTCACAGTTCATCACTCAGGGAGCCCAAGGCAAGAACTCAGGGCAGGAACCTGGAGGCAGGAGCTGAAGCATAGACCATGGAGGAGTACTGTTCACTGGGCTGCTTTCCAGCTCATGCCCAGCCTGCCTTCTTATACTGTCACTGCTCAACAATCAGACAATACTCCACAGATGTGGCCACAGGCCAACCCAATCAAGCCAATTCCCCAATTGAGGCTCCCTCAACCCAGGTGTGTCAAGTTGCCACTAAAGCTATCCAGCACAGCCACCATATCAGAGCTACTAAAAGATATAACTTCCTAACTTGGCAAAGTCCATGGTATTCTCACCTTTATCCACAGTGAAATCTGTCTACCTCAAAGAGATAAAACACAACTATTCTACATTTTATCCCTAAAATTAAATAGATAAAACAGAGCTACAGAAAAAAAACTTGAAGTTTTCCTTAAATATTATAGAAATTGCATTTATTTTCAGAGTGCAGGACTTCATTTTATACTAGAAATAAAGACACAGTGAAGAAAATTGTAAGCTTTTTTTTTTCGTCTTTTTGAGACAGGGTCTCCCTGTAGCCCCAGCTGTCCTGGAATTCGCTCTGTAGACCAGGCTGGCCTNCCTTTCCAGTTCTTATCCCCAAAGTATGATGTTAACATTAATCACAACTTAAGACAGTACAACCTTAAAAGCCCCACAGTCCTTAAAATGTCCAAACACTTAAAAGTTCGCAGTCTGTTAAAAGTCTCTTAACTGTGGGCTGCTGTAAAATCCAAAACAAGTACTGTCTTATTTCAAAGGGAAGAATCAGGCTGGAGAGAGAAACAAAGAAACAAAACCTAAGTCCAGCAAAGTAGCTCAAGGCTGGACACCTGGGACTCATTCACGATCTTCTGGGTTCCAAAGGGTTTCAGCAGCTCCCCTTCTCTGACTCTGCTCTCCGTGGCACACACAGCTCATCTTGCAGGCCCAGGCTGACTCCATTTCACACCTGCCGCTGCTCTTGGTGGTCATCCCATGGTCCAGGCATCTCCAAAACGTTGGGGTCGCCACTGAAACTGAGGCAGCACCCTCTCCAATGGCCTCTTCTGACCTCTCCTGGTGCAAAGCCTCAGCTTCTCTCCATGACCCCTGCAATCCTGGGGTCTTCACTGCGACCAAGGTGCACTTCCACCAATGGTCTTTCCTGACCTCTCAACAGTGCCAAGCCTCGGCTGCTCTCTGTGACCCCATCAAATTTCAATACCGGAACCATATAAGAGACTCTTACACACTACCAAGTCCTGCTTCTGGCTTGAGATGGAGGCTCAGGCCCCTTCTGGAACACAGCTTCTGTGTGCTGACCCTGAAGAAATTCTTCCCAGAAGATTTCACCACAGTGATGCTGGTCTCTTGTTACTTACAGCTGATTTTTCAGCCCCAGCTAACCAGCATCAATTGTCCCAGCACAACAAAGCTTTCACTTCAGGTTCTGGTCTCTTGTTACTTACGGCTGATTCTTCAGCCCCAGCTGACCAGAACCCACAGATTACATAGTCCTGATGATCTCTGCTCCCCTTTGAAACTAGAAACTTCACAAGCCAGGCCTCCATCTTCTACAAATCCTTCAGCAAAACTGCTCCAAGCTCCACAGCAATGATCTTTAGGCATTCAATGATTTTCCCAGCCCAAAGTTCCAAAAGCCTCCACAATCCTTCCCCAAAACACCAAGAGCAGGTCTGTCACAACAATACCCCACTTCTGGTACCAATTTCTGTCCTAGTTTGTCTTCCATTGCTGTGACAAAACACTCTGACCAACACAAACTTGGGGAGGAAAGGGTTTATTCAGCTTACATCTCCTGGGTCACAGTTCATCACTCAGGGAGCCCAAGGCAAGAACTCAGGGCAGGAACCTGGAGGCAGGAGCTGAAGCATAGGCCATGGAGGAATGCTGTTCACTGGCTTGCTCCCCTGGCCCATGCCCAGCCTGCCTTCTTATACGGTACACAACAACCTGCCCAGGGTGGCACCACTCATTGTGGGCTGGGCCCTCCCACACTGCTTGACAATCAAGACAATACTCCACAGATGTGGCCACAGGCCAATCCAATGGAGCCAATTCCCCAATTGAGGCTCCCTCAACCCAGGTGTGTCAAGTTGACACTAAAGCTATCCAGCACAGCCACCATATCAGAGCTACTAAAAGATAAACTGTCTAACTTGGGCAAAGTCCATGGTATTCTCACCTTTATCCACAGTGAAATCTGTCTACCTCAAAGAGATAAAACACAACTATTCTACATTTTATCCCTAAAATTAAATAGATAAACGGCTACATGAAAAAAAACTTTGAAGTTTTCCTTAAATAGTATGAATTGCATTTTATTTTTCAGAGTGCAGGACTTCATTTTATACTAGAAATAAAGACACAGTGAAGAAAATTGTAAGCTTTTTTTTTTTCGTCTTTTTGAGACAGGGTCTCCCTGTTAGCCCCAGCATGTCCTGGCATTCGCTCTGTAGACCAGTCTGGCCTTGAACTCACAGATCTCGCCTGCCTCTGCCTCCCCAAGTGGTAGGATTAAAGGCGTGCACCACCATGCCACTTTTTTTTTTTTTTTTTTGGTCTAATGTAAGCTTTTTTATAGAGCTAACTAGCTGGTGGTTTCTCCTACTTGTTTGATTTTATTTTTTAATATTTTGTTATTTTATTTTATGAGTATATTGCCTGAATGTGTGATTCTACCCTTGTCATGAAATGCCTGCAGCAGCCAGAAGAGGGCATTGTATTCTGTTGGAACTGAAGTTACATACAGGTAGTTGTTAGCTGCCACATGGTTGCTGGAAATCAAACCCAGGTCTTCTGCAGAAGCAATTTCTCTAGCTGGACACTCATTCAATTTTAAGAAAAATTAATTTGAGTCAGATAAAAGTGAACAAATATATGTGTTGCTCTCTAAAGTTTGGTTGTATTAATGAAATCCATGGATCTGCTTTATACACTAAGGACATCATTGAACCAAAGGCACTTTGCCTCAATACCAGGGAGAAAGGTATTTGAGAAAGTGGGTTTGGGTTATTACAGAGTGACTTGTCATGGTTAATCAATGAGGTTAACTGTTTATGTTGAGAGCACCTAGGCTTGGATAGTTTATTTGGGAATTTTTTTTCTTTTTTATTATTTTTTTTGTGAATTCCATTCAACATAGTTTAATCATGATTAGACCACCTCCCCTCCCTGCACTCCCCTCATAGCCTCCACTCCCATATGATTTCATACATTCTCTCATATATATTAAGGTCTATTTAGCCAAGTTTGTGTCTCCAAATGCCCTTTGGTGTGAGTCTATCCACTGGAACCTTGCTAACCTGTCTACCATCCCATCCTTAAAGAAGAGCAACTCTCCCTCTATGAGTAGCTATCAATTGACAATACTTCCTCAGCTAAGGTTAGGGTTTCTTCCTCACTTCCTCACTTCTGTGTTGGCTTGAGCTTGCATGGGTCTTGTTAACACTTTACCAATTGCTGTAAATTCATATGAGAAACTTCCCAGTTTTCTGGAAACTATATTTACTTGTGGTCATCTACTATCCCTGGCTCATTCAGTTTTCCAACCCCTTTTATGCAATGTTTCCTGAAACTTGGGTGGCAGAAATTTCATATAGGTGTCCTGTTCAGGGATATACACTCTGGGGCCTCTTATTTACTCCATGTTGGATAATTGTAGTTTTCTTTGTTAATCATCATCTGATGCATGAGGAAGCTTTGTTGGTGATATTCTTTATGGCCCTCATCCTCTGTCTTCTCTGATCCTTTGGTGTAGAGGTTTCATTGTAGATGTGTCAATTAGGACTGGGGACCTCATAGACATTTATTGTCTTAATATGACCAACTCTGGATCTTTATAATAGTCTCCATCTACAGCAACAATGCCTCCTTATTAATTTGCTCTTTTTAATACATAGAAAATAGAAGCCTATTAGTTATTGTGTAGAGTTGGAGTCTAGTGAAATTTCATTGGATTTAATGTCAAAATAACAATATCCAAACCTTGAGTGACCTATGAATCACTTACATTTCTGTATCTTAGTTTGTTCAAGACAGGGTTCTTTGGTCAATATACTTGCAGCACCCATACTGAAGTTGCTCTTGTGAAATTAAAATAAAGCTTATGTATTTTATCTTAGAACAGTAGAAAATACATGTGAAAATCCAAAGACAAGGAGTAGAAATGAGGGGCTGAAAAGATGGCTCAATGGTTAAGAGCACTGGCTACTCTTGGCAGAGGACCCAGGTTTAATTCCAGTACCAACATGCTGACAAATAGCCATCCATAAATCTAGTTCCAGGGTATATCAATACCTTCTTTTGATCTCCATGGTTATGCACTTAGATACATGCAGGCAATACTTTCATACACATAAAGTAAAAAATAATAAATAAAATATTTTCAAAAAGTACGATAGAGTTTCTATACTACCAAACAAATTGTAGTTAGTCACTCAGTCTATTATTATTTTCTGAAGTAAAATATCTAGTAAGAAGCATAGAAACTGTTAGTTTTTCCATGAAAGTTAGGAAAGGCTAGCTGACTTACATGGGGTCACAGGTATTTAGCACACTCATATGAAAATATTTGATGAAAGAATTGACTATTATTCTGAAATTATTGCTTATTTAAAATAACTTAGCCCCCATAATACAGGGTATACTAAAATTCCTCTCATTTTAATTGATGTGACCTAAGCATCATTTATCTAAAATTCCTCTCTGTATTTTACATCAATTTTAAATGAGAAATTCTGGTATGTATTCTTGAATTCAAAAATTGCCTTTCTGCATATTTTAGGGCAAGCAGTCAAACTTTGTGGCAGACAAATGTGTTTTGAATCTTTTCTAGGTTATTATCATAGGTATTATAAAACACCACAGAAAGCCTGGGTCATGGGAAGGTTTTACACATCAGCCAAACCTGCTGAGAAACACTTTTTCTTCAGACACAACAAATTAATAACTATCATTTAGCAGTGGCTTGCAAAATCTGCATGCATGAGTTATTTGCAATTCTGTAGATATACAGAAAGAAACATAAAGGTAAATAAAAATATGAAGTGTCAGCCCAGCTGAACAAAGAAAAATGCATACCCCTCTCCAAACACACTACGCTCTCTCTCCTCTTCACCTCTGTTTGCATACTCCACTCTTCACAGAACCGAGAGAGTGAGTTGGGAGATGTCATTAAATTCCACCTCCTTTTGGGGGGACTCCCAATATCCTTTAAACTAACAGAAATACACTCAGTATCACAGCCTTAGTATGCAAAGCAGGAGTTGAAGAGGGAAGGGAAACAGGATGGCAGTTCTGTGGTACCATCATTTTTGATTCATGTAAACAAGTTTGACAATGACAAATATGTTTTCTTTTGAAACACTGGCCAGCCAATGCTGTCTGTAGCTTAAAGAATAGTATCTAGAGACAGTTTTTATTTTAAGAAACTGATATTCTGCTCAAAATAAAATACAGAAGGTAGTTATGTGGAAGAAGTGTGTGCATGCCTCTGTGTGTGTGTGTGGTGTTCTAGAAACACACCAATATCCCCCTTCTCTGTCAAGCGTGGTCTATTCAGGCGGGAGGGAATTGAAACAATCTGTTGTAATCTCTGAGCAGCTTTGAATTTTCTCATTGCTCATCTTTACAGGAAGGCTCACAGCCTTGACTGAGACCTAGAAAGCATGTAATTGTGGTTGTCATAATAAAGCCTTAAAGAAAAGAGAAAGTCTAGGAGCCTGCCTGGCTTTTGACATGGTAGCCAACTCTTTCTATCATGTATTCATAGACTTGCTCCATCATCCTAAATAGAGTGCTGGATTTTGATGATAAAGTCTGTATTCACTTTCACTGCTGTTATGTATTTAAGCTGTCAGTCTTCAGCTTCTCATTTTGGTTACATCTTCACTTTAGCAGAGATATTATCAATGAATTCAGAATATATGTTACAGAGGAATTTTATCTGAAAGATATTCAAAATCCACTCCAATATTACAGTACACTTTTTGCAGGATCTGATGCCATATATATATATATATATATATATATATATATATATATATGGATTATATATATCATTATATATATGATAGATATATAGATAGATAGATAGATAGATAGATAGATAGGCCTGGAGAGATGGCTCAGCAGTTAAGAGCACTAACTGCTCTTGCAGAGAACCCAGGATTGATTCCCAGCACCCAGATGGCAGCTAACAACTGTCCAAATCTCCAGTTCTAGCAGATTCAACTCCTTCTGACCTCTCGGGGGCAGGGGAGCATTGTATGAAGCAAGTGTACTTATACACATGCAGGCAATATACTCATCATATAAAATAAAAATAATAAATACAAAAATATTTAAAGCAAACAAATAAAAACAAATAAAGAAAAATGATAGAATGAGACAAATCAGTTACGGCTCTAGAGAGACTGAGATTCCAGTACAGATAATGACTAGAGGTGCTGCCAAGTGATTGGGGGGATATCATAGTCTCATTGATAGGAAGGCCTGAGGCAGAGCTGCTTCTGATGGATGGAGAAAATCAAATGCTGTCACACGTGCTCTATCAGTTGTAATTTCATTGGAACCATTCCAAATGCTGAGGGTGAGTATTCAAAGCTGGTCTGAGCTAACAAGAAATTTATTCCCTTGTGAAAACCAGTTCTCCAAGTGTGACCTGAGAA
The DNA here is from genome assembly GCA_009823505.1 of Rhizomys pruinosus. Classification (NCBI taxonomy): domain Eukaryota; kingdom Metazoa; phylum Chordata; class Mammalia; order Rodentia; family Spalacidae; genus Rhizomys; species Rhizomys pruinosus. The sequence goes on along the minus strand of VZQC01003744.1, from coordinate 4,801,077 downwards.
TCTCTAAGGACTGTGATGCACTTTCAAGGTCCAAAGGACAGTTTCAGGGGTCAGTAAGTCCTCTTTCTAGCAACTAATACTGCAATAACCCATTTTTCACATATGTCAATCTAAACAAACTGAATATGGAATCTTATGTGGAAATCTGTCCATTTTATATTCAAACAAAGTTCAGTAATACTTTAAAAATATAAACAGTGAAATTTTTATTTCTTTGTTTTTGCTTGGAAAATAGTTACTTTTCATAAACTATCATTTACCTTTATATTGAAATGTATTAACTATTCATTTTAAAGACACATATTTATAAATAGATGTATACTCTTGCTTTAAATTTTGTTATCATCAATAGCAACATATAAAACACACATAGACTTTTAAGATTTGGGGGAACCTCAGTAATTTTTTTTAGTTTTCTGTTTTATTTATTTATTTATTTATTTATTTATTTATTTATTTATTTATTTAATGTGTGTCTATGTACATGTGAGAAGGTATGTGCACGCCATGGCATGCATGTGTAGGTCAAAGAACAATTTATAATAATCAATTTTCTCCTCTATCATGCACGTTTCCAGGATCCAACTGAAGTTGTCAGGCTTGGAGGCAGGGCCTTAACCTGCTGAAACTGCTCACTGGCTCATTTAAAAATAAGTTACAGCCACCACCACCGGTGGCGCATGCCTTTAATCCTAGCACTTGGGAGGCAGAGGCAGGCGGATCTTTGTTAGTTCAAGGCCAGCCTGGTCTACAGAGTGAGTTCCAGGACAGCTGGAGCTACAGGGAGACCCTGTCTCGAGAAGACAAAAGAAAAAATAAGTTTCAGCAAAAAATTTGAAAATTACTATTTTAAGATTACTCTTCCTGTCTGTCACTCTAACTGTTCCTGTCTGACACATTTGGTCAAAAAAGCAGCTGTATACTTTAGCTTATTTTAGTTTACACAAAATATATGTATTTGATGAGTTGTAGAAATATGTATATATACATTTTATATATATATATATATTATATATGCCTGTGTGTATACACACATACAGGTTTATTTAATAAAGCTGGATGTTTCTATATTTGTACAAATTCCTTAGGTAACATCTGTAGTTCTCTTTCCTGTTATTTGGCATTGATGCCTATTTACTTTTCTTCTGTATCCCTGCAAATTTTAAATTTGTTTTATTATTTTTATTTTATGTGTTATTTTTATTTTACATGTATTGGAGTATTGCTTGCATGTGTGTAAGTGGATTCATGTCATGAAATGCCCACAGAGCTCAGAAGAGGGTGTCAAATCCCCTGAGACAAGTTTTGGACAGTCGTTAACCACCATGTAGGTGCTGCTCAGTTTTTAATCTTATTGTCGTTTCTATAAAAGTAAGTTATTGGATTAGAATGCATCAAAGGATCTCCCATCCTTATAAGTCTACAACACTGGGAGAATATATCTTGACAGTAATCTTTGTGCTTTTTAGAATCAATTAAAATTTATATGTTATTTCTGGAAATTCTTATAGGAATAGAAAGTTTTTGTCATTTCAGTTGTATAGGCCTAATAAGAAAACATCATTATATAGAATATCTACAATAAATCAACCAGCAATGACATTTCATTTATCCCATTATGGTGGGGATTGAAATGTTTCATAACTCATGCATTTTAAAGTAAATAATGGACACATACCTCTTTAAGAACCACAGATCCAGGGGGGCTGGAGAAATGGACTAGCAGTTAAGAGTGCCAAATGCTCTTGCAGAGGACCCAGGTTTGATCCCCAGCACCCACATGGCGGCTAAGAACTGTCTTTAACTCCAGTTCCAGGGGAATCTGATACCCTCTTCTGACCTCCGAGGCACTGCACGACAGGGGTGCACAAACCTACATGCAGACAGTACATTCATACACTAAATAAATAAATAAATAAATAAATAAATAAATAAATAAATAAATAATTTTTTAAAAAAAAATAACCACAAATCTGATTTTATCTTTTTTAAAAAAATTATTAATTTTTTTGGTCTTTTTGAGACAGGGTTTTTCTGTAGCCCCAGCTGTCCTGGAACTAGCTATGTAGACCAGGCCTGCCTTGAACTCACCATGCCAACTAGGAATTTTTTTTATATTTATTATTTTTATGAGTTTGAGTATTCTGCCTGCATGTATGTAAATGTACCCATGTGTGCAATGCACCATTGGTCATATTTTGCCAGGCCAGTTTCCATGATAACTCACAGGGCTCACATCTGGGCAAGGATGATGATACTCTTTCTCTGTCAGCAACATGCATAGTACTAAGAAAAGTAGCAAGCAGAGATGTAGCTTAAATGTCAGTACCAGTTTGATATCTCCTTGTTTGTTCTGCAAATCAAAGATGTAGTGTCTTTGGCAATAAGGTCTTACCATCCAGTTTTGTTGAGTAACCAAGTGCAATGGTAATTAGTCAGTGTTGTTTGAGGATCTATGGTATCCCTCTGGTCAACAACTGCAAAGAGGGAGTCTATTGCTAGTCTATTTAGGGCATGATCCAGCCATAGCACTCTTGGACATATATCCAAAGGACTCTGTATCTAGCTGCAGAGTACCTGTTTATCCATGTTCATTAGTCCCTATTCACGATAACCAGGAAATGGAAGCAACCTAGATGATCATCAGTTGATTAAGGACAATGAAAGCATAGTACATTTGCATGATGGAATATTAGTTAGCTTTCAAGAAAAATGAATTTATAGGTAAATGGGTAGAATTGGAAACAATGAGCCTAAGTAAGGTAACCCAGAATCACAAAGACAAACCACATATTCTCTCTTCACAAATGGATTCTAGCTTTTAATATTTAGATAAGTGTGCTTCAATTGGAAAATCCTTAGAGATTGGACAATTAATAAGGTGCCATATAGGGTGTTTCACGGGAGGAAAGATAAAATGCAGTGATATGAATGGGAACGGGAAGTAATAATATAGTTTTAATGGGGTGAGGAATGGAAGGGTAGGCCAGAAGAGAGAAAACAAACACTAGAGACCTTTAGAAAGAGACATGTGGAGACCTACTATGGAAGCTTCTTTCGATATAAACACATATAATAATATAAAAAGAATCTAAAGAAAGTCACTCTACAACAGGAGCTCAAATAATATTTTGTTTAAAAACGTTGTAACTATGTAACTATGTAACCAATGAATCCATTTTCTTCAATATTTGAAATTTGACTATTAAATAAACTAATTAAATCACGCTTTGTAAAGTCATAAGTAAATCAAATTCACTTTAATCTTAAAAATCAACTGCTATAAAACTATTAAAGAAAAGTATAAATATTTATATTTTATGGTTAATTATTTAGTTGCAAAAAGCACATAAACTACATTATTTCACTTATTTCAAGCATAAATTTAAAACAAAATTTTGTTGCCATTAGGTTGGTTCCACTATATGAATTTAGTGTTAAAGGACAATTAATAATCCCCAAAGGAATAGTTTCCTTCATCTCAGATTGGCTGAGAAAAATCAATCATTATTATATGCCTGATTTTACTCAGACTTTCTAATCCCAATTAATCATCAAAGTTTCTTTTTGAAATGATGTCTATTTAGATTTTATTTCATCAGGATTACATGGCTCATGGTCATATCATTATAATTCGAAATTAATTTTGAAAAGTTATTTTAAATCATTTTTGTTAGATTATAGTGCTATTATTACAGCCCTAGTTATTAGCTGTAAACTGACCAGGATATACTTATGTGTTCTGATGAAACCTTTATCTTTCTTATCAACTCAATTACATAGGAAGCTCAGAGAACTGCTTAAGTTCAGTTCTGGGTATGTCTGTAGAATTTTTCCTGAGAAGATTGGTACAAGGTACAGTAAACTGAATCAAGAAGACATTCCTTTAAAGCATATAGCAACAACAGAAGGCTGGGCCATGGGTTTACTAAAAATGTGGAAGAAAGAGAAGTTTGCTATTCACTTTCCAGTATTCCACCTTCTTAAGTGGGTTTTTTTTTTTTTTTTGGATGTCTTCACTCATGTGCACCAGACTCCAGATTCTTCAGTTTCTAAACATGCGCTTGCACCACAGACCCTCAAGAAGCCTTCAGGCTTTCTGCTTAGATGGAGCAGCTACTAGTTTCCCACACTTTTCTGCCTGTAGATGGTCATCTTGGGACAATTCGGCTTCTGCATATGTGAGCCAGTCTAATATATCTCCTCCTGTAACTACATGCAGATACATTCTTTGGTTCTGTTCTTCTGTAGACTTGACTAACATATAGCAAGACCATTTTTATATAATAAAAATTAAAACTTTTGTTTTCTGAGACATTATTTGATTTGGACCCTACATTTTAGCTGATTCTCCTGTCTAAACTTCACAATTTAATTTCTATATCTCACCTCATGTGGAAGTTACATTATTGTCAAAGTGTTGTTCTGTGATACTGTAATTACTTAGGTCCTTCAGAGTTCAAACTCCTGGAAGGAAGTGGTATAAGGCTGCTTTGCTTCTTGATGTGATTTCTTTCCCTTTTCTTTTTTCTTATTTTGTCTTTGTTGACCTTCATTAAAGCTCAGGCTTATTTCTTTTCTGAGTCAGTTTGAAACCAGGTGGCATAAGGGAAGGTCTGACATTCATCAAATAGCCGTAGACCTTGGTGGAATGAGTTCACAGTGAACTGAGAACCTGACCTGCTCTCTACTATGAATGAAGCTGCACCATTCAACCTCTGGCAGCATCGTGTTACATGAATTCTACATCTTCATTGGAACTGCAAAGATAATTCAGCTCTCACCACTGTGGAATGCAGACCTTTTCTATCTTGCCAGATATAAAGGAATGCTCTGCTAAATAAGAGAAATCTGTCAGCAGGCAAGGTTGACACAGGATTAAAAATCTAGTGAATCAGGGTCACTCACTGTGTTACCCCTGTCTCCTTGAATGTTGACTTCCCTGTGAGGTTTTGTGATACAGTTTTCCTCTGACTGCTCTTTTAATCCCACATGGTGGGATTCTTTATCATGATGCCTAGCTCTGTTTACCAAGCCGAAGACAGGCTGAAACTTTCAAAATAATATTACATCTGCTAACAGACCTTAAACATAGGCGAATATAGAATTCACAAGGACCATCATCAGCTAGTTTGAAGATTAGAGAGAACTGATCTAGGTGATTTTCCTTCAGCACCACCGACCACATCTTTTAAGAAATGTGTCTTCTGCTTCCTGACATCCTAAGGCATGTTTCCATAGATCTTGGACCTTCTGAAATTTTATATCCATGTGTCATTCAGAAAAGAATGACAAAGTAGTTCTATGAAGCCAGATTCCATAAGGGGATGATAGCTTCAGTTTGCGTATTTCTGCACTGTGGATTCATGTAGGACTCTAAACCGGCCAATAACTCCCCAAATTAGGGAATTTCCTGATGCACACCTCTGATTCTATTTAAATTTTGTGACACTAGTAAGTGGTTCTCAAATATGAGCAGGCCTCATTTACCTGGGAGACTTGCTGAGTTACACATTGTTTCGCTCCAAGAGAGAGGTTTTGAATCAGTGCAAGTCAAACGGAGCTGGAGAAGCTATATCAAACTTCCAGGTGATACTGCTGGTCATGGATCAAGAGCCATGTAGACAACTACAAAAGACCAGTCGAAGCCACAATAACTACAAAGTCAAGTCATTATTGGGGATTCCCAGATAATTTGTGGATTTTTTTTTCACTGTAAAAAAGATATACCCAGAATGCCTATTTTGATGGTTTGAATGAGAAAGTCCCCAAGAGGCTCCAAGTATCTGACATTTGTTACTAGTTGGTAGCTATTCTGGGAGGTTTCGGGAGGTACAGACTTGCTGGAGGAAGCATGTCACCGGGGGTAGGCTTTGGCAGCTCTTAACTCTTGCCAAGTTTCTAGTATCTCTCTTCTTCCTGTGCCTGCTAGAAGAAGTAATTTCTTTGCTTTAATGCTCTAGACTCCTCTCCCATGGTCCCTCCCCTGCCATGAACTTCTCTAACCCTCTGAACTGTAAGCTTGAACAAACTTTTCCTTTTATAATTTACCTTGGTCACAGTATTTTATCACAGCAACAGTAAAGTAACTAATACAACTATCCATATAAATAAATAAATAAATAAATAAATAAATAAATAAATAATAGAGAAATAAATGGGAAGCTGGATTTCAGGGTATCTAGAAATATCATTGTCCTGATGTGCAATCTTGGCATAACTCAGATTCTGCTTTGATAGCCCATTTTTTGCTAGAGAGAGCCAAACTAAAATTCTGGACAATCAAGGTTTTCCTTGCTTCTTTCATGCCTTATCCAAAGAAATGCTAGCAGAAAATGTGAGTCCATTCAGTGGTACACATGGGAGTTATTCATATTTAATCAATTATAATTAGAAACAAGCAATTGCTTTTGAAACCTCAGGGAAAGGGTACACACACACACACACACACAGAGAGAAATACAAAGAGACCTGCATTGTCTCTTATATTTACAGGCTTTCTTTGGGACTGTATTTTGCAGGTGAGTATTATAATATCTGGGATTCCAGAGCAACACTCTGATTTTTCAAATGGAGAACTCACTCTCAAAGGTAACGTCCTTTCTTTTTAGTGTAAAAGTGACACCACCCAGTTCCCAGTCTCTGTCCTCTCTGACAGCCCATAGCCCATTATATTCACAGAAAGTTGTCAATGTCATTACTTCTCAGGTTCTGTCTTCTGTGAACACTGGAATCCACTTGAGATGTGTCATCTCCATCACTGCAGTCGATAGTCATTTGCTCTCTTCAAGGTCCACAGCGCCAGCCTCTAATACTGCATCAATGACAGTCACATTGTCAGAGTCATTAAGTGGGAAGTGTAATTCCTGGTCTAAGACTCATTTGGCCTCTAGTCCCTGAGTGCCTACATCTTAAGTCAAATAAGTAACGGTTTTCTAGATGACTAAATGCTGCACATGATAAGTTGTTAACAAGATATCATTTAAATATAAGCCACCTGATATCAGAATCAGCAAGTTAATATTGTGAATATTATTAGGATTTATTTAAATTTGTGAATAGTTTATCTACAGATTATAACTTACTTCATATGATGAATTAAAATATGGTTTTATGGAGCATTGTTCTTTGAACAGTCTCATGGTTTTAAAAATGTTAGTAATAAATGAAAAACTGGAGTGGCAAATCAATATGGATCTAATTATCTAAAATTGTCATTAAACAGGTATTATTTTAAAGTTTGATTATAGGAGTGCCTGGAGAGATAGCTCAGTGGTTAACAGCAGTGTCTTCTCTTGAAGGGGACCTCCGTTCAGTTTCCAGCACCCACATGGCAGTTAACAACAGTGCTTAACTTCAGTTGCAGAGGATCCAATGATCTCTTCTGACCTCTGCAGGCATTGTATGATATGGGTGCACTTGCATGCCTGCAGTCAATGCACTTATACACATGAAATGAAAAGAATAAATAGTTTTTGAAAAGTTTGATTATAGGAAGAAAGGAATATTGTAGTTTATCCTATGTATTCTAGGGACAATTTTCAGAGCTGTTTCCTATAACATGTCACGGACATTTGAGGAAACAACTAAGCATCTTTCCAGTAGTTCTGACTACATGAGAATATTTACATTCCTTAAAAGAAATGAACTTGAGGGTTGGGGATATAGTTCAGTGGTAGAGCGCTTGCCTAGCACATATGAGGAGCTGTTGGGGATATAGTTCAGTGGTAGAGTGTTTGCCTAGCACGTATGAGGCCCTGGGTTCAAATCTCAGCACTTTCTTCAATGTCAAGATATTTATTTTGATTTGAGGCTATCATGAACGGGATCATTTCTCCGATTTCTTTCTCAATATGTTTTCTGCTTGCATACAGAAAGGCTACTGAGTTTATTTGTTAATTTTGTATCCTGTACTTTGCTGAATGTGTTGATCAGCTCTAGGTGTTTTCTGATGGTGTCACAGGGTCTACTATGTGTAGAATCATATTATCTGCAAATAGGCATACTTTGCTTTCCCACATTGTATCCCTTTTATCTCCTTTACTTGTCTTATTGCTCTAGCTAAAATTTCATGCACTATACTGAACAGGAACAGAGAGTGAGGACACCTTTGTTTCATTCTTGATTTTAGTGGAAATGCTTTGATTTTTTCTTCATTTAGTACGATGTGGGCAGTTGGCCTGTTGTATATTGCCTTTATTATGTTGCAATGTGTTCCCTATCTCCCTTGATTCTCTATGGCTTTTATCGTAAAGGAATGTTGGATTTTGTCAAAGGCCTTTTCTGCATCTAATGGGAAAATCGGGTGGTTTCTGTCCTTGACTCTGCTTATGTGGTAGATTACATTTACTGACTTATGGATGTTCAACCATCCTTACATCTCTGGGATAAAACTGATTTGGTCATACCAGATAATCTGTTTGATGTGCTCTTGAACTCAGTTTCCAAATATTTTGTTAAGAACTTTTGTATCTCTGCTCACCAGAGATTGCCCATCATTTTCAGTTTTGTTAAATCTTTATCTCATTTTGTTTTCAGAGCAGTGCTGGCTTTGAAGAAAAAAAGTTGAAAATATTCCATCCTTTTATACTTTATAGAACAATTTGAGGAGTATTTCTATTATTTCTTCTTTGATGGTCTGGTAGAATTCTGTACTGTATCCCTCTGGTCTTGTTCTTGTTTTTAATTAGAATATTTTTAATTACTGTTCATTGGATGTTATGGATCTAATTAAATTTATTTACAGATATTGAGAAAATTCAGAGACACAAGAATATACTTCAAAAACCTATAGCCCATAAAGTATAAATTCTAAAAGAAATGGATGAATTTCTAGATTTGTATGAGATACAAAATTAATCCATTTAAAACTTCTTAAAGTTGTAAACATTAGGATATATTAATCTACAGAGGGTATTAAAAATGACCCAAAATTTTTGTTGAGAAACTTTACATTTATTTATCTTCATTCATCTGGAGATTGGTTTGATATTTTTTTTTGGTGTGTGTGTGTGTGTGTGTGTGTGTGTTTGTGCATAATTATCTGGTTTTGGTATCTGGGTAATATTAATTTCATATAATAATTTTGTTAGTGGCCCTTCCTTTTATATACTGTAGAACAACTTAAGACATATTAGCTTTATGCTCAGGGTGAGCCTGGTCTACAGAGCAAGCTCCAGGTCTGCTGGGACTAAAGGGAGACCCTGAATCAAAATTACCAAAAAAAAAAAAATCTGGGCGTGGTGGTGCATGCCTTTAATCCTAGCACTTGGGAGGCAGAAACAGGTGGATCTCTGTGAGTTGAAGGCCAGCCTGCTCTACAGAGTAAGATCCAGGCCAGCTGGGACTAAAGGGAGATCCTGTCTCAAAAATACAAAAAAAAATTAGCTTTAGATCCTCATTAATATTTTGTAAAATTTAACACTGAGTCCAATGGACCCTCAGCCATTCTTTGTGGGGCTACTGCCTGAAGTATCAAATTCTTGACCTCAAATTATAACTATAGAACCATAGTGACCAAGACAACTGAATACTGGCTCAACAATAGACCAATGGAACAGAAGACTCAGAAATAAACCCACACAGCTGTGACCATTTATTTTTTGATAAAACTGTCCGCAATGGACACTGGGAAAATCCTGTTCAACAGTGGCATTGATAAACCTGGATATTCCCATGGAGAAGTATGAGATTAGATTTGCATGTCTCACTTTTCACAAAATTCAATCTAAAGTGCTTTTGTTCTGTATTTCAAACCTAAGCACTGAAACTGCTTTGAAGAAAACACAGGAAAAATACTTCAGATGTACGTACAGTGTAAAACTTTGGAATTTAACCCCAGTAACACAGGAAATAGACCCAAGAATTGAAAAATGAGATTACATGAAATTTAAAAATTCCAGAAAGCAAAAGAAACTTTCAGCAGAGTGAACAGAGAATCTAAGCAAGGAGAAAATGTTTGCCAAAATACTTCAGAGATGGAATTATTATCTAGAATATTTAAAGAACTTCAAAATTAAACACTGAAAATGACCAGTCAGTAAATGGGACAATGAAATATGTATGCAGACAGTTCTCAAAAGAAGAAAAATCACGAATGTCCAATCAGTATCGTGGAACATTTTCAGCTTCCTTAGCCATCATGGAAATGCAATTAAAACTACTTTGCAATTTCATCTTACCCCAGTAGGAATGCCTTTGACTATGAAAACAAGGACTCCCAAACACTGGTGAGGATATTGAGAAAGAAGCACCTTACTTAATGTTAGTGGGAATTTAAACTGCTAAAACCACTAAGGAAATCCCTGTGGAGTTTTCCAAAATAATTTAAAACAGAATTATTATAAGTCCTAGCCACACTACTTCTGAGCATAAACCCAAGTTACTTTATAGCCTATTACAGAGAAATTTATACATTCATAGTAACAATTCTCATTTCACAGCAGCAAGGAAATAGAATCAGCCTAGAAGCTCATCCACCGAAAATGAAAATGTAGTGCATGTACAGAATGGAATTTTATTCACCTGTAAAGAAAAATGAAATCAGTAAGAAGATAGAAGGAACTGGAAATGCTAAGTGAGGTCTAACCTTGGCTCAGAAGGATGAAAATTGTATATCCTCTCTCAAATGTGGATCTTAGCTTCTAATATACACACATATACACATATGTATATGTATGTATATGAACTTTTGTGGGGATGAGTGTGGGTAGAATCTATGAAACTTGAGAGGAGCCCATGAGCATGAAAAATCATGGTTTTACAGAAGTGGAGTGTTGAAAGTAATAATACATGAATGTCATGAGATAGCAAAGGGTCATACAATAGTAGAAGCATACAGGCCAGAAGGTGGGAAATGGAGAAACACAGGGAAGATTACTTAAAACAAAGTATATATGAAAATGCCATAATGAAACCTGCTCCTTCTTAATTAAGATTAATAAATAACAATGACCCTAAATTAATGGTGCTGCTCTGAAAACTATATGAAAATATGTATAATGGTAATTATTAGTTACATCCCATGATTATGAAGGGATTACTATTTAACATTCATTCAAAACTACATTATAATCTAATAAAAATCACACAAGCCCCCAGTGCAATGCCTGAAAAGTAGGGTCTATCTATCATCTATCTATTATCTATCTATCTGTCTATCTATCTATCTATCTATCTATCTATCTATCTATCTTAGTCACTTTTCTGTTGCTGTGATAAAACACCATGACCAAGGAACTTATAAAAGGAAGAGTTTATTTGAGCTTACGATTGACAGTTCCAGGGAATTAGAGTCCATTGTGGTGGGAGGTATGGCGGCTGGATCTGGAGCAGCAAGCTGAGGGTCACATTTCGCAAAGAGCACAGGAAGCAGAGAGAGCAGCTGTAGACCACGAGGCTTGTTAAAACTTATTAAGCCTGCTCCCAGTGACACACTTCCTCCAGCACGTCCACACACCCCAAGACCTCCAAAAGCAGCGCCACCAACTGGGGACAAACGTCTGAATACCTAGAGCCTATGGGGGACACTCAACCAAACCACCACATTCCACTCCCTGGCCCCCATAGGCTCCTGACCATATAAAATGCAAAATGCATTTAGTCCAACCTTAAAAGTCCCCATAGTCTTTACTAGTTTCAATGCATTTCAAAAGTCTACAGTCCAAGTCTCCTCTGAGACTCAGGCCAATCTCTTAACTGTAAGCTCCTGTAAAATCAAAAGACAAATTACATACTCCCAATGTACAGTGGAACCAAATACACATTCCCATTCCAAAAGGGAGGAATAGAGGCATAGTGAGGAAATACCAGACCAAAACAAGACCAAAAACCTGCAGGGCAAACACCAAGTCCAGTAGCTCCACATGCAACTTCTGGGACTTGACTTCCAAAGGTCTTAGACAGCTCAGCTCTTCCAGCTTTGCCTGCAACATACATCTCTTTCTTAGGCTGGTACCACTCCCTGTGTGCAGCTCTCCTTGGCAAATATCTCACAGGTCTGGCATCTTGAATGTCTTCTTCGGGTCTCTGCTGCCAACCAGACTTCACATTCACAGCTTCGTGCAATGGCCTATCAGGGCCTACTCTATGCAGGGACACCCTTGCTGCGCTCTGCCTGACCTTGGCAGCTCTCTGAAACTGTGGAGGAAGAACCGATGACCCCTTCACTGTTGAAAACTTCATGCCTCTAAAGCCAGCACCACATGAATGAAATTGCCGAATCTGGCTGCAAGCTCGGGATGGAATCTCTCCTACTTTAACCACATTTGCAATTTTTCTCTGCCCTGGACTTGGAGTAGAAAAAGCTTTCAGTATTTACCTTTCAAAAGCTGGAGAATTAGCTGGGTGTGGTCTTGCCCTGAAGGTACTGATTCTTTTGTTTACTTGTAAATCTCCAGGCCTCTCCTTAATCACTTTAGTCTCCTTATGAAAGGGAGACTCTCCTTCACATGCCTTGGCCCCACCTTTAATCTTTCTAGTGCAGTTTTCAGTTCCAAACTGTACATTCTGCATTTCTTTCTGCTCCATCTGCTCTCCTTCACTGTAGATCTGCACAATATTCACCATTAAAAGCCATGCCACCATTTCTATGTTAGGCTGTCTTGAAATATCCTCTGCCAAAGACATCAGTCCATTGCTTTTCAACTTAGCATCAGGCAAGCATTTGGGCTGTGGGTAAACTGCTGCTAGACTCTTTATGGAAATATCCCAGTTGCTGCCTAAGTCTTTATTTTCCTCTGGAACCACATCTTTTGCAGCCATGCTTTCTTCCAGGCTTCTACTAAAATGGCCCTTTAAGCTCTGCTTACAGTAGCCTTTCTAGCCCAAAGTTCTAAAGTCTTCCACATTTCTCCAAACATCCACATGGTCAGGTTCTTCACAGCCAACAGCCCATTCTCTGGTACCAAATTCCTGTATTAGTCACTTTTCTGTTGCTGAGATAAAACACCATGACCAAGGAACTTATAAAAGGAAGAGTTTATTTGAGCTTACGATTGACGGTTCCAGGGAATTAGAGTCCATTGTGGCGGGAGGCGTGGCGGCTGGATCTGGAGCAGCAAACCGAGGGTCACATCTCGCAAAGAGCACAGGAAGCAGAGAGAGCAACTGTAGACCACGAGGCTTGTTAAAACTCACTAAGCCTGCCCCCAGTGACACACTTCCTCCAGCATGGCCACACACGCCAAGACCTCCAAAAACAGCGCCACCAACTGGAGACAAATGTCTGAATACCTAGAGCCTATGGGGGACACTCATTCAAACCACCACACTATCTATCCAAATGGTCTTTTAAGAGTGAAAGCAAGATTGTTAATATTTATGTGGGAATGACCAGTATAAACAAGACTCATTTGAATAACAGGAATATAAGTAGTTACCCCAAAAGATGTATTAAGAGAATCACTAGTAAAAATTGTGCTTGGATGTTGAAAGAGCAAAAGATGATCATAAGAGATTTTTGTTTGTGTTTGTGTTTTGAGAAGGGGTCTTATATATCTTTTCTGGCATACATAGGGCTGGCATGCACTCACTTTGTAGCGAAGGATGACCTTGAATTTCTGATCTTTTCACTTTCCCCTTATGAATGATAAAATTACAGTTTGGACCTCTATGTCCATTCATGAGTGCTGGGTGCTGGAGTTTAAGCCCAGGATTTCATCACTGCTATGCAAACACTCTATCAATGGAGATACATCCTCAGCCCATCAGAGGTTTTTATTTATGTATTTTTCTTGATAATTTTACTTTCTCTGAATCAGACAAATCAGGTTGACAGCATGCCTTCAGGTTTCACTCACCGGCTAAGAAGAGTCTTCACTATGCTCAGATCTGACTTCCCATTCTTGTTCCTGCTGTGGAAGATACCTTTGTCAGTGATTCCTCATAAATCACATTAGACTACCTAGAAGCCCATCACAGCCACATGTGAATTTCCTTACACTGGTTAAATCTTCAACCCTTCCTTTCTTGAAGACAGAGACCTGGGTGGGGCAGTGTTTTGTGATTCTCAGTCCATACATTTATGAGACTTTTAACGAGGCTTTAAAATTAATTAATATACTCATTTAAGGTACGTGGATTTCTGGTTTATAATTATAGCCTCTAGTTCTAGAAGGCAAAACCAATATTTACCCCTAAAGGGCTGCCACAGACATCGGCAGGTAAATATTCATTTACACTGACAGCCAAGTATTTTTCATAGAGCTGAAGACCTGCAGGCTCCCAGCTTCCAGCAGGTCACTGTGAGAAAGCTGTAGGCTTCTGTCTAGGGATGGATATGGATATAACTGCTTGAATAAAATAATGCAGAAAAACATACATTGATTTTCCTATGTTCCTTCGTGTGTGTCTGCCTTTGACTGTGTGTGTCTCTCTCCAATGTGAAGTAGTCTTTTATGGAGACTTTGTCTTAAATTTTTATGGCAGATTGTTTTCTTTTTACTTTTTTTACTACTATACTGTGTTTCAAGCATTTACTATGTTTTATAAAGATTACCTTTTTAAATCGTCACAAAATTCCTGTGAGAACATATGCTTATTATTTCCATATTTAAAATGGGCATATGGGGGGGGGGTGTTAGGAAAGCTTAATAACTTGCCCAAATTTCAACCTATAGTAGAGAAGCTGATATTTGAAACAGCAGTTTCTGACTCCAGAACCATACCGTATGCTATCAAAGAGATGCAACCTATTTAGAAGATGGCTGAAGATATATAGGTATTTAAACAGTATAATATATAGCCTTTCGGTCCTACTAATGAAGCACTCGCAATCGGATATATATGTATTTAAACATTACTAGCTGTTATGGTAGGTTACATTGGTATAGACACAGATGTTTGGATGGTATGTTAATCCATGAATTACATTTGAAAGAAAACAGCCAAAATTGACTAGAGACCAAGACAGCAGCTCCAGAGAAAGTAGACTGTTTTGCATCTCATCCACGTGTGCCCCTTTTCTAAGCCTAGGGAACAATCTGCAGAAGAGGAGGCGTGGTAGAATGTAAGGGCTGCGATTGGGGTGAAAGGTGAAACTACAACAATATAGACTGGACACTCATTTGATTAACTTGATTGAACATACAAGCCCCCGCCTGCTGGATGGTGGGACCCATGAGCTGTATGGGTTTGGGCACAACTGCTCACAAATTGGTTTGACATGAAGGATGCTTGTACTCACAAATTATCACTTATTGTTAAAAAAAATGAAAACAAAACAACAACAACAAAAAAAACCAGAAAGATGCAGAAAAGTTACGGCAGAATGAATGATATGGGATGGGTTGGGGTGGGGCGGGGTGAAGGGAAGGGGATATACGCCTGAACTGAATTGGAAAATGATGTATGAAATACACAAAGCATCAATAAAAAAAAATAAAATAAAATAAAAAAAAAGGAAAAAAAAGAAGATGGCTGAAGAAAGCTGAGTTTTTACATTCTAAAGGTCACAGAGGGCAGGGGAGGCAGCATAGTAGGTAAAGTGATTGTGAAGCAATCATGAGAAAGCTGGGCTCAATCCTCAGTACCCCTGTGAAAAAGGTGGGTGTACTGTATTGTGTTTATAATCCCAGCATCAGGGATGTGGATTTAGTTGGATCCATAGGACCCAATGGCCATCCAGCCTAGCTTACTTGGCAAGCTGCAGGCCAAGGAGAGACCCTGCCTCAAAAAGAAGATGAAGAGCACTTGAGTAAAGACACTGGAGTTTGACTCTGGCCTGCACATGTACCCCATATATTTACCCCCACACAAACACAAAGAGCATGCTGTCTCATTCCTTAAATCATAATCAAAATAATCAAAATGGTCCATTGCCATTTATTATTTATGCATTGGTTTTCATATTACACTTGGTGTAGTATGTACAAATATTCATTCTCTCTATGCCTTATGGTTAGACTATAAATGAATGACTTCAAATGATTAGAACTTCCTCTGCTCTGTGGCCCCTGTCTGGTAAAACAACTATGTTAGAAGTCTTGATGGATGGTTCCTAGATGCTGACAGACAGTCCTGGTGTTCGACGATTCAATTTTTCCTCTTCTGGGCATTTCACTGCTCCACTCTGCACCACCAACACTTCAGTTCTTGTATGGTTTGGGCTACAGTTTCCTCATATAGAGTTATAAGCTCTGTAAATGCTGATGCCATGAATTACTGAGTTATGAATAGGGAGAAGATAGATTGCTCAAGGTTCACTAAAATAATTATTGATTAATGTTTGCTGATGATCTGTGACATATCTCTTAAGCAGGCTGATCCAGAAACCAATATAGACCTTCAAAAGACCCCAGAAAACTTCAGAATGATTCTCCTATAACTTCAGATTTACACAATTTTTTCATTAAAATTTTTCCTGAAGGCCTAACAGATCTGTAATTTTCAGAAAGTACAGCTTAATGCAAGTGATGTTTTTACAGGATTATTAAACAAGTTTTTAAAAATTCCTGACATGCATGTGCCCTGAGGTTAAATTAAACCATTTTTATTTACTTGTTTTTATTTTACTAGTATGAGTGCTTCACATGCATGTATGCAAGTGCTCACATTCATGCAGTTCCTGATGAGACCAGGAAAGGGTGTAGGATATCCTGGAACTGGAATAACAGACAGTTGTTAGCTGCCATGTGGGTCCTGGGAAAAGAACTTAAATCCTCTGAAAGAGAAGCAAGTGCTGTTACCACTGAGCAATCTTTCCAATCCCAAGAGTTTGAAATTTAAATAGCGTATTATAGCCAATAAGAGATATTATTAGTCTAGACAATTACGTAGCTATTATCTTGAAGAGGAGTTTTAAATTCTTCCTGCTTTACTTATATTTTTTCTAGTGTACTTAATGAGCGATGCAGTGTGTTGACAGGCTGTGTCTGCTGACAGTGCCTTGATATATCGTCCATGCTGATGGAAATGTTTCATTTTCGTAGAAAAAGGAAAACAGGGAGCCAAAGAAATCCAAATAAGTCAGCAAAGTTGCAAGATTACATAACTTTGCCTGTTTGAACAAGAGTGTCTGATTAAAAGGGAGGGGTAGTCTAAATTTATTAAGAACTGTTGTATGAAATGTAAAAAAGGTCAATAAAAAGCTAAGAAAAAAAACTCTTAATTTTGACTTACCTTTACTGTTCTTTATTTTAATTTTTAAAAAATTTTTTATGTGTATGAATATACTTTCTGTTTGTAGGTTTGTGGACCCGTGTCTTGCAATGCCGCGGAGGTCAGAAGAGGATGTTGGATTCCTCTGGAACTGGAGTTAAAGATGGTTCTCAGCCACCTCTGCAAGAGCAGTCAGCGCTCTTAACCACTAGGCCATCTCTCCAGCCCACCTTTACTGTTCTTAATCTGTTATTTTCTTTAAGAATAATAAAACATTTCTTTTCCCTCTCTAGATGAATGGAAATCTTCTCATTTACATATAAACCCTTAAAGTGGACATTAATATGTTGGCTGCTCTCTTTTATGCTAATTTTAGCAGGTTTATATTTTTCACTGACTATATTCACATCATGTTAACCCTTAAATTAAGAATCACCTCTACGTCCTTATTGTACACAAGTTGATGTCCAATCCCTAAGCCCTCTATTTCAGAACCCACACAGTTTCCTCTTCTCTTAGTTACTATTCCTGTTGCTGTGATAAAATATCCTACCACAAGCAACTTAAGGGAAAAATGTTTTGGCTCACAGTTAAAGCTTATGGTCTATCACCGCAGGGAAGTCAGGGCATTGGCAACATGAAGCAGCTGGCCATGTTGTGCCCACAGTCAGGGAGCAGAGGTCAATGCCCAGGGTTCAGCTCCTCTTCTCCTTTATATGCAGAGCAGAAACTCATGCCATGGAAGAGTGCCACACTTAATAAAGGAACGGCAAGGATTATGGCTGCACTCTATGCCAGGGAGATTCAAGGTAAGGTTCTTCCCTCAAGAAGTCAGAGCAGATGACTCCTTGTTTTCTGATGTCTACTTATCAGAGCTACAGAAGAATGTTTTTCTATTGTTTTCAGCCACACAGTTTGTGGTAATTTATTATAGAAGCCCCAGGACACTATTTCATCCTTTGCAATGATGCCAGCACAGGTTCAGAATAGTTCCTGGTGTGACATAAATGAGCAAAGGTTAGACTTTGTTTAGATTACCACCAATATCATAATATTATTTCCTTCTATACTATTAATGTTTTCTGACACCAAACACCAGTTACATAAATCCTAATTCTTGAAATTAAAATTATTTTCAGATACAAATGTTTTGAGATTTCAATCAGACCATAAGGTTCTTGAAGACAGAAACAGGTTCGTGCTTTCTTTTATCTCCATTCTTATTTCTTGACATTTAGCATTTTTCTTGGCAGAGGGAGGGCAGTGGCCTATAGCAGAGGGAAATTCCCCAAAGATGATGTTCTCCAAATGATCAGAATCTGCAGAATAGCTACAGCCTCCAGGAATTTGTTAGATGGTTGCCAAGGTCAAAGAGCCCTCCTGACTGACAGAACAGTAGATAAGAACAAAGCAGTAGTCTCTCTAGACACTAGCCAAGAGAGGAGGACAGAACCCTGGCATAGAACAGTCACCTAGTGATTTTTATCTGTGTGGGTTTTTTTGGAACTATTAAAGCCTAAATTCCATTTGTCTTTTTAAATAAGTGTTTTATCTATTTATAAATCTGTTGTAGTCAGAGTACAAAGGAACCCATTAGGATATCCATGTATAACTCTTACAGCACAAACACAACCTGGGGTATAAAGTGATTTTCTGTAAAGCAGGGCTTTCAAACTCACTTGCTGCAGTCCTGAGCTACATTTCTGAGATGAAAGGTTTTCACACTTCCATGTCTTCTGTTGTTGGGAGATTTTGCTCCTCTAGATTGTTTACGGGAGTTCTTCTAAAGGTGGAAATCATGAAATGCTTTTGAAGTGTTAGTAAACACAGAAAGTCATTTTCAGAGTCATAGAGATGGAATTCCAGTCATTCTCTTCAAGACACATGGATTTGAGTCATCAATGTTTTCAATAAGAGCAGCACTATGAAAGGTCAGGATTATCTCCTCAGGGGTTCTGTAGAGCTCCCTAAGAGCCAGGATGAAATTTCTCTAGCCTCTATCTTCTGCTAAAATAACCAGGATATACTTATATATATATATATATATATTAATATATATATATATATATATTCACTAATTTAAAATCAACCAATCCCAGATTGTCTTCATTCCTTTGATTTCACAGATGAAGTGACCAAGGCACCGAAATGATTTGTGGAATTTGTGGCAGACCTATTGTTTCTTTTCTGCTTTGCTTCTGATCTGGCTGTTAACACCAGATATGCGCATTCACTTGCTTATATTTTGCTCTTCAATTTCCACATGTATAAAATGCTCAACACCTCTGTGTACAGAAAGAAATGCCATTTTTGCCTCAAAGGGCCTCAAACACCTCTATATGATTGAGTATAGGAAACTGAACTGAATATGAGGATAAATTCACACAGACATTGATGGGGAATAAATATAATAATAGACAGGAGAGTCTTGCCCCTGCAGGTAAAGGATACAGATGGAGGCCTGCATGCCATATATTTAGAATGCATATGTATAAAATAAAGAAATCAAGCTACTTAAAATGGAGACTATCCTTAAGTCTTCATAGACCTAGAGGAATACATTAAAATGCAAAATACGTGGTCATTGTAGCATTTCATTGTAGAACATGGCTGTTCAAGGAGCACCTGTGTCAGGTCACTGATATCTCCATCTTGTGCTCTGCCTACAAGCCTGGCTAACATTTTGCTCACTCTCATCTCTGTTCCGTTATTTGAGGGGCTATGGATATCTGTGATAGATACCTTATACAACCAAACCACCTATGTTGATACCCCTTGCATGTAAAATTTCCAGACTTAAAAGATGTTTATGTGATACTCCTAATTCCTAGGGCCATGAATAGAATGATATTTGAGAGAAAATAAAATATTCAGCACTGTGGTGGTTTGAATGAGAATGTCCCCCAGAAGCTCCAAGTATTCAGACATTTTGTTCACAGTTGGTGGCACTCTTTGGGGAGATCTTAGATGGTATGGCCATGCTGGAGGAAGTATGTCACTGGGAGTGGGCTTAGACAGTTCAACAATCCTCACAGCTCTCCAGTGTCCTTCTCTTGGCTTCCTGTGTTCTTTGGAAGACGTGAACATCAGCTTGCTGCTCCAGCTCCTGCCACCATGCCTCCCACCAAAGTGGGCTCTAATTCCCTGGAACCATCAATCGTAAGCTCAAATAAATTCTTCCTTTTATAAGTTCCCTTGGTCATCATGGTTTTGTGACAGCAACAGAAAAGTGAGTAATGCAAACACTGATAAGTGGAATGTGAAAATAAATTATGGAGGAAGTGTCTTCAGATTGAGCTCTGTATGATGTAGAGGATTTAGACAAGCTGAGTTAAGGAAGTATCATGCAACATAATCTTGTCACATTTGATCATGCTTCAGTTTTAAAAACAATAGGCCCTCCATCTGACCCAGCCATACCACTCTTGGGTGTATACCCACAAGACTCATCTTACTGCAAAGATACATGCACAGCTATGTTTATTTCATCTCTCTTCACAATAGCGAAGAGCTGGAACCAACCCAAATGCCCCTCAGTTGTTGACTGGATAACAAAAATGTGTTACATCTACATAATGGAGTTCTATGCAGTGGTAAAGAAAGATGACATCATGAACTTTGAAGGTAAATGGATGGAACTCGAAGCCATTATGCTAAATGAAGTAACAGAGCCCCAGAAAAAAAACAAACAAACAAAAAAAAAACAAACGCAAATGGTTTCCCTCATTTGTGGATGCTAACACCAAATCCCCAGTTAGCAGACAAACTGAGCAACTTTTTATTATTATATTTCTTTGTGTCTGAAAGCAACTATGCTGTTATAATGTGAATCTCTTAATGGGCTCTAGAATTGATCTACCACTTAATATTTACACATTGTAATTACTATGTATGGGTGGAAGAAATGTGTTCATATTCTAGAGTAATATAAAGTTAAAGGGAAAAATGTGAACCCCCAAACCTTTAGGAATCAAGATACAGTTTATTTTCAGAGGTCATAATTTTGCTATATATTTGTTTATATAGGCATATGTTTATAAAGGCATAATTTGGAGTAACACAAAGGGGAGGGAAGAACAACAACATAAGGACTGAGTCAAAGAACTGACTGATACAGTTACATTCTGCTCAGAACAACAAGCCTCTGCAGAAAAAAATCCTTGGAAGCACCGAGAGAAAGATGCAAGACATGTATGGCAGAATGCATAAACTGGGGTGGGGGAGGGACAGGGAGAGGGGAAGGTCTCCAAATTGGGATGAAAAATGATGTATGAAATATACGAATGTCAGTTAAAAAAGTCAATAAAAGAAAAACAAAAAAAAACAAGCCTTGTTTTTTATTTGTTACAATACCTCTATCTTTAATATGTACAAATGTTAGGCACACTCAACCTGTTTAATGGTCATGAAAGTGGCTTGTACATAAGTGAATTTTATTATTTTTCTTATCCTTTGATGCTATACCTGACAAAAAAGATGCTAAAGGGATGAAGGGTTTGAGTTCAAAATTCTAAGGAATATGTCCATCATTTAGGATATCTTGTCAGTCAGAATGGCCTGGTTGCTTGGTTTGTGATACTGACTTGAAATCAGAGAAAGGGGGTTTACTGATATGCATTTGGCATGCTCTACTTTTCATTTCATTTCCATTTCCATAACATCCCTTCACATTTGGGACATACCTTCCTTCAAAATATTTCTGAAAATTCTCTCACAGTTATATCCATATGTGTGTCTCCCAAGTGCTTCTAAATCCAGTGAGGTTGTCAAGGAAGATTAACCTTCACAAGTTATAAATCTTTGACAACAAATATCACTCTTTTTTAGTTTCTTTTTTTTGTTGTTTATTATATTTTAAGGGATTCACAATATAAGAGCACAGTTGTTTTCAGATCACATTGAGGTTGCTCAGTTTGCCATACAATTAGGTAATTGGTGCTAGCATCCACAGATGAGGGATACCATTCGTCGTTTGTTTTTCTGGGACTGTGTTACTTCACTCAGCATGATATCTTCTAGCTCCAACCATTAACCTGCAAAGCTCATGATGTCATCTTTCTTTACCGCTGCATAGAACTCCATTGTTTAGATGTACCACACAGTTGAGGTTCACTTGGGTTGGTTCCAGCTCCTTGCTATTGTGAAGAGAGCTGCGATAAACATGGCTGTGCATGTATCTCTGCGGTAAGATGAGTCTTGTGGGTACATGCCCAGGAGTGATATGGCTGGGTCAGGTGGCAAGTTCATTCCAAGTCTTTCAAGGGTTCTCCGCACTGTTTCCATAGTGGCTGTATGAGTTTACATTCCCACCAGCAGTGGATGAGTGTTCCCCTTTCCCCACAACCTCTCTAACGCTTGGTATCCTAGCCAGTCTTATTGGAGTAAGATGACATCTTAAAGTGGTTTTGATTTGCATTTCCTTAATTATTAGCGACCTTGAACACTTAAGATATTTCTCAGCCATCTCTAATTCCTCACTTGTGAAGTCTCTGGTCACTCTTAAACTACGCTTTAAACTGGTCCCCAAAGGCTTATGATCATCTCATGTTGCAAGATGCATTTAGTTAATCTGTAATAGTCCCCAAGTCTTAATAGTTCTTGCATTTTTCAAAAACCCAAATTTCAGTCTTTTCTGAGATTGTAGGCACTCAATTGTGTGCCACTATAAAATAAAAATATAAATTATATACTTCCTATATATAATACCAAAGAAAACAGGTTTACATTGTAAAAGGGAGGAATGGGACATGTCTAGGAAGGATTGGGCCAAAGCATGATTAAAACCAATAGGTTAGATCAGACACCAATCCTGCAGCTCTACATCTAGCATCTGGGGGATTTGGTAACATAATCTGAGCCCCAACAGCCTTGGGGTATCCTGTCACACAAGGTCTGCCACCATAGGACAGGTAGTCTCTCTCTTTCTGGACCCTGCTCCACTAAGTGCCTGCAAATTTCCTTGACAGATGTCCCATGGTTCTAGCATTCGCAACATCCTGGATCTCTCTTGTAACTTCTGCTTCTTGTTTACAGCTTGATTCAGCACCTCCTCCATCTCCTTGCATGGAATCTCATCCCATAGCACAGTGCTTGGCCTTCTTTGTTCTATGGACCCACACTGCCCTTTATTCTTGCATTCTGCATTATCTGCAAAATCATCACTACATGAGTGACAGACACCAAGATCTGTTCTCAGATTCTGCTGGAGTTTAGTTCACTTGGCTAGCAGCTGCAGTGGCCTCTGTACCTTCCTGGCTGAAACCAGGAGCTCTTCCTTTTGGCAGCTATCTTCTAGCAAAACAGCCTGAAGGCTCTGTCTTTCACTCTCCTGTCAAATGAGTTTGTATTGCTACCAACAGAGGTCTCAAAGCATGGAGAGTTGCTCTCAAAGAAACTTCCCTGTTACCCAAGTGCAAAGTAGCACTTTTTTCCATAATGTCACCAAATGTCTTTAGCAATCAGCCAATTTGTCCAGATCCAACCTGGTTTCATCTTTTAACTGGATTCAGGCTTTGTTCTTTAAAGTGCTCTTTAATGTATGGAATGTATGGAATGGGTTCACTCTCCTTGCCTAAACAAACTACACATTTTCCACACCTTCCTTCTCTCACTGTTGACCTGATTAAATATAGGGGAAAGTAAACCTTACCCAGACTGGATATCATGTTTTTCTGAAATTACGTTAGTCAACAATCTAGCCCATTAATATATATATATATATATATATATATATTATATATATATATTATCTATATTCAAGCTGCTAGTGCACAGTTTGATGAATTTTGACATTCATGACAATCACAATCAGATGAATTCTGCCTTCCTAAAAGCAACTCTGCTCCTTTGTATTTTGTTTCCCCTGACCCCTGGTTCTGGCCCGCCATTGATCTGCTTTCTTTCTTATCTGCCACCATTCTGCAGAAGCCATTACTTTTTTAAAGCAATAATTTTTTAATCCCCTATTTCATACAATGTATTTTGAACATATTCAGACCCTTCCCCCCTCTTCAAGCTTTCCACACTATTCCCACGTCCAGATTTCATGTCCTCCGTTATTAGTACCATGTTAGGTCTAGGTACCGATTTAATTTTTGTTTGTAAAGGCCTATAGATTCTAATTCACTTATCTCAGGTATGGAACCGCCCTAAAGTCTGGTTAACCAACCAGATGTCACACCAGTATGGAAAATTGACCCCCTCTCCCAGCATCAATTCTTTGGTAATAGATTCTCACCTAGAGCTGGAACTAACTGTCCACCTCACCATTCATGCCACGTTCCTCTCTAGCTTGGTTTGGCACACATCTTGTGAATGCTGGCATAAGCACTGTGGACACAGATGTGCAACCACCCTGTGGAGTCCAGGCAGCCCAGTTGGTGACATGAATATTATGGGAGTAACCAATCATCTTCTAATGGGATTTAAAGACTGCATCACAACAGGCAGTCCATTCCTGACACTATTATCAAGGGAAGAACCTGTACCTAGACAAATCACAGGTGTTAGGGAGGCACCAACTACCATCACTCTGCTAAATGGACATATTAAACTGACACTCAGTGACATTCTTATAGACCATTACTTTTGAATTCAGCCTTACTCAATTTCCCAAGACATTATCAGAATGGAGTGAGATTCTTTGCCAGACTGTAACGTAGATGGCTTGTAACTATACTCCCAATATTGTCTTTATTTCCTTTTTAAAACCTTATGTAGGGGGCTGGAGAGATGGCCTAGCAGTTAAGAGCACCGACTGCTCTTACAGAGGACCCAGGTTCGATCCCCAGCACCCACATGGCAGCCGAGAACCGTCTGAAACTCCAATTCCAGGAGAACTCCAGTTCCAGGGGAATCCGACACCCTCTTCTGACCTCCGCGGCATTGCACGACACGGGTGCACAAACTTGCATGCAGACAGCACATTCATACACATACGGAAATAAATAAAATTATTAAAAAAAAAACCTTATGTAATACATATCAGCTTTTCCCCTTTCTCTTGAAATTATGGTCTTCTGATTGCCCACAAAAATTGTTATTACTCTTGTTACACAATAGCAGGGATTCTCTGGCCTATATCTCCAAGTGCTTACACATTCATCCCATGAAACATTTTCTAAGGCCTATGGACTACATGCTCAGTAATGGCCCCACTTCTCAGGGCCAAACTTGTATACAGTTATTTTTCTCATTGTTGTGAGCAAAAACTTGACAAAAACGCAGTTTGGGAAGGAGGGAGGTCTTTTGGTTTGCAGCTCAGAAGAAAGCAGTCCACTTTGGTGGGCTTGGTTGGTGACACTTGCAAGGGTCAGTGAGCTCATCTGTCTTTCTCATTTCTCCTTTTAATTCAGTGTGGGTTCTCTGTTCATGGGTATGTGCCAGCCATGTAGAAGGTGGGAATTTCCTCTGCATTCAAACCTTGGTGGAATTTTCCACACAGTAATATGCAGAGGTGTGTTACTTAGTTGATTATAAGTTGTCAAGTCGGTGATGATTAGCCATCATTGGAGACTCAAATTTTCTGTTTGTTACATGGGATATGAGATTGAATAGGCCCATAGGTATTGGAACTGTTTCATTGAGCTAAGAAGGTAAAATTTAGTGCTATCAAAGAGTTGATAAGATCCTAAAATATAAAAAATAAATAGAAAGTGAGCTCAGGGTTTCATGTGCAACTTCCTCTCAAAGCAATCGTCTATACTGTGCTACACATGCTTGAGATGAGACAGAGGAAAAGCACTCAGAAAGCAGCCACTTCTGAGAGCTTCAATCTATAAACAGAGAATTTGCCAGTCTCATGGTGTTGAGGAGATGAAAATGGGAGAAAAGTACATGTTTAGGCCAAGACCCCCGGCAAACACCACAGGCATTCAATTAAACTCACCACCCCCCCAAGTTATACTCTACTAAAAAAACCAAATGAAAATTTCCTAGGATCAAAAAGATCGTCTCCTTTTCTATGTGCTATTGAGAAGAAAATCAAACTTCCCTGGAGGAAGATACCAGGCATTCAGTGTCATGATAGTTTTATGCCTGATATACAAGATTTGATAAAGAATTATTAGCCATGCCAGAAAATGGAACCAGATGATGTAGAAAACCATAAAAAGCACACATAATAGAAATGGCCCACAGATAATCCAGATGCCTTGAGTTATAGGATAAACAATGTAGAAGGTATAGAGAAGGTTTCTCATATATTTCTCTAAAAATATTCACAAGCAGGTTACACAAATAATTTTTACAAATCAACATGAAAAATCATTCAATGAATTGAATAAAAATAAGAATTATGACACAGAAGAATGTCTAAATATTTAAAATATACAGAGAATCATAGTCAACATCATTGGAAAAATTCAAACAAAATAATAGAAAGATGACCACCAGAATGGACACATTAAAAATTAAGTGATAGTATACACTGTAATAAATATGGCATTTGGTTAAGGATTTTGATAGTGGAAGGGATTGTTCCTATGGGAGGAAAGCATTATATGAGAAATTTCTGCACCATCAGCTCAATTTTGCTACTCTTTAAAAATTACAACATTTAAGTTTCATATAATGTATGACACTAAGCACGATTCTGTGTGTATTATAGATTTGTGAGTGATAAATGATACGACAGTGTATGTTTGTTGCTCTTAAAAGAACAAGACCTGCTCATACTCAAGCCACATAAAATCCCAGGATGGACAAGAGAGTCAGGCATGAAGTCCACTCATAACCAAGGAAGCAGAGGGAATCAAATATATGTGCTCAGCTCAATTTATCCTTTTTATTAAGTCCAGACCCATGAAATGGTACTGAGCACATTTAGGGTCTATCTTCTCACCTTAATTAACCTAATCTAGATAATTATTTATGGATATGCCCAAAGATTTGTATACAAATCTATCCATTTGACAATACTATATATTTCTAAATCCTATACATTTGACAATCAAAAGTAAAGGTAGAGGAGGTATATATGGTTGCTCCAAGTCACATACAAAAATAGCCATAATAATTCTATTTGCAATAGTTAATGATTGGCAACATATAAAATACCTATCTGTGATATAAGAGATACTAACTGTAGGGTAGCATAGTCACATAGTAGAATTCTTCAGAATACTGAGAATAATTGGACCACAACATGATAAATTTTGAAAATACAATGTTGAGTGAAAAACAAATAAAACAGACTCAAGTACTGGAGAGATGGCTCAGCAGTTAAGAGCACTGGCTGCTCCTGCAGAGTACCTTGATTTGTTTCCCAATACCCATATCGTGGCTAATAAACATCCATAACTCCAGTCCCATAGAAATCCAAAGCCTTTTTTGACCTCCATGGGGATTGCATCACACAGATGCACTTACACACCTGCAGGCAACACACTCATACACATACAATACACTCATACACATACAATAAAAATAATTAAAATAGATTTTATAATTCAGATACAAGATAATACATACTATAAAACTCCATGTATGCTATATGTAAATGTAAACAAAATTAGTCTTGCTTAATATCAAAAGAAAATATATATTCATTGGGTATGGAGGCTATGATGATTATTAAATTAATGATTATTTGCAAGGTGCAAATGATAAGAAAACAATGAGGTGACACCCATTCTGGAAAGTTATGTCACATTATCCATATGTGTTTCATATGTGTTTCATTATTCCAATGTGGAAGCAGATGAGCTACCTAGGGTAAGTTATCACAGTTCATCATGCTGTTTAAACCAATAATTTTGTGTTTTTTTTTATATAAGCAAGTTAGATTTTGAGTTTCAAAATTTTTTTTCTTATAAGTATGAACAATGGACTCAGTTTTTGGATTGCTGATAATGCAGGAATCAATTTTAAAAGTTGGTCTTTGTAATGACGTTTCAGTCAATGACATTCACGAACATGAAGGTGTTCCCATGGGACTACATTGCCTAGTGACACAGTCATTTCAGCCTGTACAAGTGCACTCTAAGTTATTTGCACAATGAAACCAAATAGTGATGCAATTCTTAGGATTTATTCCTATCTCTGGGTGAAGTTTATTATTAGGATTATAATGTAACTGGACTGGAAGGACTATTCCCTATTACCTCTTTAGTTTCTATTATCAGATTTGTATGCAAATTGTGTGGTGGTCTAGCATATAAAAATAAGGAGGACAATTATACTACTCAGCTTAATTTTATGAGAATGCAAGAGCAGATTATTTAAATTAATAATCACGTGTATTTCGGAGCAAGGTGCAAATGAGAAGAAATCAACAAGGTCACACCCATTCTGGAAAGTTATGTCACGTTGTGCATGTGAGTTTCATAGAGTTGTAGAACAGATGGTTTCTGTGTTTAATCCTTTAAATGAAGAATATTATATTGACCTAATATAGTTAAGACTAGTCATGCATATTCTCAGAAGCATACATGAAGATACACACTGGGTGATTTTCTGATACCCACAAATACGTCTTTTGGCAACTGTGACTCTTGGATGTTTGGTTTCTCTGCTGCACACATGGTACAAACTCTTAGTCTGTAGGAGAAAGCATAGGGTAGTAAAAAAGTAGTAGGGCTCCTGTGGCATGTGGCTTTAGCCTTCAAGTTGAAGAAGAGTGTGTGGAATATGTGTGTACACGTTCATGGCTTCTGCCATAGACCATGGAAAGTCCTCCTAGGCATGCCCTCATCCAATGGAGATGAGTCACACAACAGAAGAGTACCTCCTGATTTTATTATTATTATTATTATTATTATTATTATTATTATTATTAATTTGAGACAGAGTCTCCCTATAGCCTCAGCTACCCTGGAGCTTACTTTGTAGACCAAGCTGGCCTTGAACTCACAGAGATCTGCCTGCGTCTGCCTCCTGAGTGCTAGAATTAAAGATATGCACCACGCCCAGCTTAAAGACAGTTCTGGGAATTGAACCCAGGTCCTCTGCAAGAACAGTCAGTGCTCTTAACTGCTGAGCCATCTCTCCATTTCCAGTATCTCCTGATTTCTTTTTCTTTCTTTTTTTAAAAATAGGATAGTCCTTAAAATTTTTTAATTAATTTTTTAACATTTTTTTATTGATGCTTTGTGCATTTCATATATCATTTTCCAATTCAGTTCAGGCATATTTCCCTTTCCCTTCTCCCCACCCCCACCCCATCCCAGATCATGCATTCTGCCATAATTGTCCTGCATCTTTCTCTCAGTTTTTTTTTTTTCATTTTTTAGCTATAAGTGATAATCCATGAGTACAAACATTCTTCATGTAAAACCAATTTGCAGGCTGTTGTGCCCAAACCCCCACAGCCCCACCTTCCAGCGGGGGGTGAGGGGTTGTATGTTCAATCAAGTTGATCAAATGAGTGTCCAGACTACATTGCTGTAGTTTCACCATTCACCCCAATCACAGCCCTTACAGTCTACCATGCCCCCTCTTCCGCAGATTGTTCCCTAGGCTTAGAAAAGGGGCACAGGTGGATGAGAAGCAAAACAGTCCACTCTCTCTGGAGCTGTTGTCTTGGACTCTGGTCAATTCTGGCTGATTCCTTTCATGGGCTGACAGTTTGTCCAGGAATAACCTTTCAATCCTACTAATGAAGCACAAGCAATTAGATATATAGGTATTTAAATAGCACTAATAGTTATGGTAGGTTACTTTGGTATAGACACATATGTTTGGATGATATGTTAATCCATGAATTACATTTTTTCCTGTTAAATATGACAGGGTCTTACTGTGGCTTATAACATCTCCTAACCTGTAGAGGATGTAAGGCATCAGCCATGGGTTATTCCTCCAAGGAGAGAGCCAATAGCCAATTAGATTTGGGATATACAGGCATATGGCTGCCTCTGCTGTACAGTATTTCCAGGCAGGGGAGGTGTAGCTGGTGCTGACGGTGGAGTCTTGCTTGACTCAAGGAGACCTGTACCTGCTTTATTGGTTTAGTGGCCTTTGGTAACACTCTCTGGTGTTCCAGAGGCCATCTGTACACTTGCATGTCTGGTCTCAATACATTTTTCCCATGTTAATGTCAGGTCTTTGGCAGCAGGGCCTTATCTCTTCTCTTCTTGCAGGTGCCCCAGTTTAGAGGCAAGGAGCCTTTACCTTTTGTGGGGCCTTGGATCCCCTGGCCAATGTCTCCCTGGTAGAATAATCCATTGCTGATGTCAGAGCTCCTATATTGATATATTTTGCTTAAGTGCATAGCTTAAGGACTTTAGTATTATATTTGGTTCTGAACAGAGAATAATACTTTTCACAGTTCTTATGTCTATTAGTCAATTAAAGAAGGCAGTTTTACTGGTTTTATAAGAGATTACCTCTATAATAGTTGTCTCCAATTTACAGTTGGAGAGCGACCTCATCATCACATGTCATTTCTTCTCTCTTTCATCCTTGTTCTATGGGGGGGAGGCAAAGAAAATCCTCTCATATCAAACTTGTGGCACCTAGAAGGTAGTTCTATTAGGACTCATTATAAATAGTTGTTACATGTAGGATCCACAGAGGGGTTTCGATGTTTAGGCAATCTGAGGCTTTTCTTCCTTTCAATGTTCAGACGGGTCAACCTTTCAGTTGGCACTTTCTGGTACATCCTCTTCTTGCCCCCTTGTCAATATGAGGTGGCTGAAATTGTATGAGCTCAGGTTTGGATCTTCAGTTTTATTCCATTGGTCAACTGGTCTGTTTTTGTGCCAGTACCAGGCTGTTTTTTGGACTATGCCCTGTAGTATAGTTTGATGTCTGGTATAGAGAATCCCACCTGTATTGCTCTTTTCACTCAGGTTGCTTTGGCTATTCGGGGTCTTTTGTTTTTCCAAATGAAATTAAGGATTTTTTTCCAAGCTGTGAAGAAACTCTTGGGGATTTGATTGGGATTGCATTAAATCTGTCTCTAGTTTGGGCAGGATGGACATTTATTATATTTTTTCCCAATCCATGAGCATGGGAAGTTTTGTCCATTCTTCTTATGTCTTCCTCAATTTCCTTTTCAGGGGTTTTAAAATTTTTGTTGAGATCATGGTGGTCTTTGTTAGTTTGTTCCAGGTCTTTTATTTGTTGTTTGAGCTATTGTGAGTGGGAGTTCTCCTTGTAGTCCTTCTTCAGTTGCTTGTTGTTGGTGTAAAAAAAGGCTACTGATTTTTCTAGATTTATTTTGTTCCTGCCACTTTACCAAAGCTCATAATCGTTTCTAGGATTTTCTGGTGGAGTTCTTAGCATCCCTTAGGTAGACAATCTGTCATCTGCAAAAAGGGATAGCTTGACTTCCTCTTTCCATCCACTCTTTAATTTCCTTTTCTTGCCTTTTTCCCTAGCAAGGGTTTCCAGCACTATATTGAAAAGGGGTGGTGACAGGGGCAGCCTTGCTGAGTTCCTACCTTTAAGGGAATGCTTTGTCATTCCCCATTTAGGATGCTAGGCTGTGGGTTTCCTGTATATGGCTTTGATTACATTGAGGAATGATCTCTCCCAGACCAATTCCCTCCAGGACTTTAAACATGAAAGGATGCTGGATTTTGTCAAAGGCTTTCTCCTCATCAATGAGATTATGGTGTGGTTTTTGTCTTCAGTCCATTGTATGTTTGATGATGTTTATTGATTTTCATATGTTGAACCATCCTTGCATCCTGGTGAATCCAACTTGTCATGTGGATGATTTTTTTGATGTGAGGTCTGTATGCAATTTGCCAGAATCCTGTTTAGAATTTTGCATCTTTGTTCATTAGGGAGATGGGTCTATAATTCTCCTTTTTGGTTGTATCTTCCCTGTTTGGTAGTAGATAATGTTGGCTTCATAGAAGGAATCTGGGAGAAGCCCTATCCTTCTAAAAAACAATTAAGTAGTAATGGGTGTAAGTCTTTTCGAAATATTTTTTAGAATTCTTGCCGTGAAACCATCCGGGCCGGGAATATTTGGTTGGGAGGCCTTCTTACATCTCGATTCTTCCTGTACTATTGGCTGTTTAGGCTGGTCAACTTTTCTTCTTGGTTGAGTTTGGTGATTCCCAGGATTTCAGATATTCATACCTTTTCTTCTAGGTTTTCAAACTTAGTAGAATATAAGTTTTTGAAGTAGTTCCCATATGATTGTCTGGATCTTTTCATTGTCTGTTGTGATATTTCCCTTTTGTCACAGATTCTATTTGATTTTGGAGTTGTTTTCCTTTTCTTTTGGTTAACTGGGCTAGAGGTCTGTCTACTTGTTTATTTCTCAAAGACCAACTTTTGATTCATGACTTTTGATTCATGATTTTATGTATGGTTTTCTTGTTTCTATTTCATTGATCTTCTGCTCTGATTTTTGTTATTTCTCTTGTCTGCTCCGTTTAGGGTTCATTTGCTGTTGTCTCTCAAGTATTTTTAGCTGCAGTGTTAAATCATCACTTTGTTTCTTCTGTTTTTTTTAATGTAGGCATTAGAGCTATAACTTCCCCCTTAAGATTGCTTTTATAGTGTCCCATACATTTTACTGTGTTGTTTTTATCATTCTCCTTCAGTGCAGAATGTTTTGTTTATTTCATCTTATTTCTTCCTTGTCCCACTCATTATTCAGGAGAGTGTTTGTTTAGTCTCCATGTGTTCCTGTAGGTTGTAGGGTTTATTCTTGTGTTGAATTGAGTTTTATTGCACTGTGGTCTGATAGAATGCATGAGATTAATTTTCAATCTTTTTATATTTGTTGAGTTTTTTCCTGTGTCCCCCAGTATATGTCTATTTTGGAGAATGTTCCATGAGGGTGCGAGTAGAATTGATTCTCTGTGTTTGGGTGAAATATTCGATAGATGTCTGTGAGGTCCTTTGGTTTATATTGTCATTTAGTTCAGATGTCTCTCTGTTTATCCTTTGTCCTGTTGATCTGTCTAGGGGACTTAATGGGATATTGAAGTCCCCTATATTAGTGTGCTGGGGTTAATCTGTGCCTTGAATCCTGAAGAATTTTCTTTATAATTTGGTGCACCGGTATTTGGTGTATATATATTCATGATTTGGAAATCTTCATCAATTGTTCCTTTAATAAAGATGTTAATGGCCCTCTTTGTCTCTTTTGATTTCTTTTGCTTTGAAGTCTATTTCTGTCTGATATTGAATAGCCACACACCTGCTTTTCTTTTTGGTACCATTTGTTTTCTTTTTTCTCATCCTTCACCTTAAGTTGGTGCCTATCCTTGAAATTGAGAGTGGTTTCTTGTAGACAGCATATAGATGGTTTTTTTTTTGTTGTTGCTCTTAATGCCTTTTTTTTTTTTTATTTTATTTATATTTTTTTATTTAATTATTTGTATGTGTATGCTTTCATGTATGCAGTCTTGCACCTGTGTTTTGCAATGCCGCGGAGTCAGAAGGAGGTCTCGGATTCCCCTGGAACTGGAGTTCTCCTCCCTGGAATTGAGCTTCAGACGCTCTCGCCGCCATGATGGGTGCTGGGGATCGAACCCGGGTCCTCTGTAAGAGCGGTCCGCGTCTTAACCGCTAGGCCATCTCTCCAGCCCCCAGTCTATGGCCTTTTTTTTTTTTTTTTTTTTTTTTTTTTTTTTGTTTTGCTTTTCGAGAAAGGGTCTCCCTGTAGCCCAGCTGTCCTGGAACTCACTCTGTAGACCAGGCTGGCCTTGAACTCACAAAGATCCGCCTGCCTCTGCCTCCTGAGTGCTAGGGATTAAAGGGCGTGCGCCACCACGCCCGGCAGTCTATGCTTTGAGTTGGGGAGTTTAGCCCATTAATATTTAAGGTTATAATTAAAAATGGATGTTGGTTCCTTCTCACTTTAATTATCCATTTGCACTCTTCGAGCCTCTGATTTTGCTGCCTACGGTTTTGTTTTTATTAGTTTCTTTTCCTAGGTGTTTAAGGATTCTTGCTCCTCTCTTCTTACGCCTTGCTGAATTGCTTCAAGTATTTTATGAAGAGTTGGTTTTACCAGATGTATTCCCTCATCTTGTTTATGTCATGGAAGATTTTCTTCTCCTTCAACTATAGTTGACATTTTTTGTGCGGATAAAGATTCTGGGTTGGCATCCGTATCCCCCTAACACTGGGGAATGCTTTGCTCTAGTTCTTTCTTCTTGACATCATGTTGAGGCAGAAGTCAGTTTGTGATTCTGATGGGTTTCCCTTTGTATGTGACTTTTTTTTCTTTTGTAGCTCTCAGAATTTTGTCTTTTGTTTGGGGCATCTAGCTTTTAACTTGATATGGCGTGGGGTGTTTCTTTTCTGACTTGTCTATTTGGGTCCTATGTGTCTTCTTGTATTGTATGGGTTTGTCTATTTAGTTTGGGGAAATTTTCATCTATTATTCTGTTGAAGATCTATCAATACCATTTTCTCTGAGATTTTCTCCTTTGTCTATTCCTATGATGCGGAGGTTTGATCTTTTCATAGTGTCCCATATTTCCTGGTTGTTCCACTTTTTGTGTATTTTTAATATTTCATAATCTTATTGAGCTTTAATTGCTCTGTGTGATCTTCCAGATCTGATATTCTTTGTTCTGCTTCCTCCATTCTACTTCTGAGGCTTTTCCTTTCTTTTTCTTCTTGATTGAATGAGTGCTCTAATTCCTTTTTTCATTCTGTGTTTTCTTTATAGTACTTCCATTTCCTTTTTGAGCTTCTCAATCTCGGTGCTTACTCAATCCTCTTCTTGGTGCTCCTTACTTCATTGGTTGGCTTCCTTTTTCAGTGTTTCTACTTCCTTTGGAGTGTTGTTTTTTTTCTCTCCCTCTAGNGCTCTGATTTTTTATTTTCTTGTCGAGGCCTCCGTTAGGGGTCATTTGCTGTTGTCTCTCAAGTATGTTAGCTGCAGTGTTAGAATCATTCACTGCGTTTCGTGTTCTTCCTGTTTTTTTTATGTAGGCCCTAGAGCGTAATACAACTTCCCTACTGTAAGATTGCTTTTAGTCATAGATTGTCATACTTTACACTGTGTTGTTTTATATCATTCTCCTTCAGATGTCCAGAATGTGTTTGTTAATTTCATTCTTTAATTTCTCCTCCTTGACCCACGTCATTATTCAGGAGAGTGGTTTGTTTAGTCTCCATGTGTCCTGTAGGTTGTAGGGTTTATTTCTGGTGTTGATGATTGAGTTTTATTGCACCATGTGTCCTGATAGAAATGCATGAGATTAATTCATTCACTTTTTATATTTGTTGAGTTTTTTCCTGTGTCCCCAGTATATGGCTCTATTTTTGGAAGAATGTTCCATGAGGGTGCTGAGTAGAATTGCGTATTCTCTGTGGTTTGGAGTGAATATTCTGTTAGATGTACTGTGAGGTCCTTTGGTTTATTTGTCATTTAGTTCAGATGTTCTCTCTGTTTATATCCTTTGTCCCTGTTGAGTCTGTCTAGGGACATAATGGGATATGCGAAAGTCCCACTACGTATTAGTGTGCTGAGGGTTTATTACTGTGCCGTGAGACCTGAAGAATTGTTTTTAATAAATTTGGTGCACCGGTATTGGTGCATATATATTCATATTTGGAAAATCTTCATCAATTGTTCCTTTAATAAAGATGTAATGGCCCTCTTTGTCTCGTTGATTTTCTTTTGCTTTTTTTTTGAAGTCATTTTTGTCTGATATTATGAATAGCACACCTGCTTTTCTTTTTAGGTAACCATTTTTAGTATATTCCTTTTTCTTCGCATCCCTTCCCCTAGTTGGTGCCCTATCCGTGAAATTGAGATGGGTTCTTTGTAGACAGCATATAATGGTTTTTTTTGTTTTGTTTTCCTAATCCATTCTGCCCTTTTTTTTATTGTTATTATGATTGTTTTTTTTTTTTCCACACACCTGTTCCTAGATTCTGTTTGCTTTTTATTGTTTTGTTTTTTTCATCGATTCAGGTCTGATCCTGTGAATGTGTGTTCTCTCTGCTGGATCTGAGTTCGTCGGCTCTGACCGCCATGTCAGAGGGTCTGCTCCGGAGGAATCTCCTGGAAGTGGGCTCGACGCTTCGCCGCCGGTGGGCGGGTCGCCGTCTCGTAAGAAGCGGTCGGGACGCATCTTGACCGCTAGGCCATCTCTCCAGCCCCAGTCGTATGGCCTTTTTTTTTTTTTTTTTTTTTTTTTTTTTTTTTTTTGTCTTTGTTTTTGAGATCAGAGGGTCATTCCTGTATCTCTAGCTGTGCTGGAACTCACTCTGTGACCACTAGGCTTGGCCTTGAACTCAAGAGTCCGCCTGCACTCTGCCTCCTGAGTCTAGGGATAAAGGGCGTGCGCTCACCACGCCCGCAGCTATGACTTTTGTGTTGGGGTTTAGCCCATTAATATTAAGGTTTAGAATTAAAAATGATGTTGGTTTCCTTCTCACTTTATTATCCATTTCACTCTTCGAGCATCTGAATTTTGTGCCTACGTTTTGTTTTTATTAGTAGTTCTTTTCCTAGGTGTGTAAGGATTCTTGCTCCTCTCGTCGTTCTCCTGCCCTTTGAATGCTTCAAGTATTTTATGAAGAGTTGGTTTTTCCCGACTGTATTCCACTCATGCTTGTTTATGTCATGGAAGATTTTTCTCTCTCCTTCAAACTATAGTTGACATTTTGTTTGGCGATAACGATTCTGGGTTGGCATCCGTAGATCACCCTGAACACTGGGGAAAGCTTGTGCTCTATGTTTCGTCTTCTTCTTCACATGTTTTGAGGCAAGAAGTCAGTTTGTGATTCTGATGGGTTTCCGCCTTGTTATGTGACTTTTTT
The DNA here is from genome assembly GCA_009823505.1 of Rhizomys pruinosus. Classification (NCBI taxonomy): domain Eukaryota; kingdom Metazoa; phylum Chordata; class Mammalia; order Rodentia; family Spalacidae; genus Rhizomys; species Rhizomys pruinosus. The sequence goes on along the minus strand of VZQC01003744.1, from coordinate 4,764,288 downwards.
TTCTTTTGTAGCTCTCAGAATTTGGTGCTTTGGTTTTGGGGCAATCTAGCGTTTTAACCTGATATGGCGTGGGGATGTTTTCATTTTCTGATCTTGTCTATTTGGAGGTCTTATGGTGCTTCTTGTATTGTATGGGTTTTGATCTATTGTAGTTTTGGGGGAAATTTTCATCTATTGATTCTGTTGAAAGACTGATCAATACAGTTTTCTTGAGATTCTTTCTCCTTTGTCTATTCCTATGAATGCGGAGGTTTGATCTGTTCATAGTGTCCCAATATTTCCTGCGGTTGTTCCACTTTTTGTTAGTTTTAATATTTCATAATCTTTTAATTGAGCGTTTAATTGCTCTGTGTGATCTTCCAGATCTGATATTCCTTTGTTCTGCTTCCTCCATTCTACTTCTGAGGCTTTTCCTTTCTTTTCTTCTATTGAATGAGTGCTCTAATTCCGTTTTCTTCTTTTATTCTGTGTTTTGTGTGCTTTAGTACTTCCTTTCCTTTTGAGCTTCTCAATCTCGGTGCTTCTCAATCATCTCTTGGTGCTCCTTACTTCATGGTGGCTTCTTTTCAGTGTTTTCTACTTTCCTTTTTGAAGTGTGTTTTTTTTCTCTCCCTCTAGTTCTTTGTGGAGTTTGTCAGTCTGTTCCTTTAGTTCCTTTCGAAGTTTGTCATTGTGGTGTCTCCCTCTAGGTCCTTTTTGAGTTTTTCATTCTCTCTCTTTAGTTCTCTGTATTCTTTATTTTTTTCTCCCTCTAGTTCTTTCTGGAGTTTGTCAATCTGTTCTTTTAGTTCTTTCTGATGTTTGTCATTGTATCTCTCTAGGTCCTTTTTGAGTTTTTCATTCTCTCTCTTTAGTTCTCTGAATTCCTCTTTATGTTCTTTAATTTCTCTGCATAGGTCTGCAATTATTCCTCTAAGATCTGTTCCTTCGGTCTCCTCCAAGGGGTTCCCATTGTAGCTATCTCCTACTGGTTTGGTAGCGCTTGGTGCAAGATTTTCCTGTGCCTTTCCCATGTTGTCCCTTCATCGTGTCCCTGGCATGTGGGCTTCCCCTTTGTGATCCAGATCATAAATACCTTTTCACTATGTTAGGGGATGGTTTTCCTTTCCTCCTTCAGATGCTTCCGCCCCCTTTCTTCCTCCTTGTTTATGGAGTATTGACTTGTCTAGTTTTCAATTTTGAAAACCACTCTTCTCTTCTTGTTCTGAAGGTTCTCCAAAAAAAAAGTCCACTTGGATTCTGACCAATCTGGGGGTGGGGGAATATGCCTGACCTAGCCGGCACCCCGGCAGCCCGCCCAAAGATGCAGAGCACTGGCCTGACCCTCTGGACCCGGCTCCAAAGAAAGAGGTAGGGTGGTCCCACCCAGAGACACGACCCCCTAGCTGCGGCCCTGGAACGAGCCCACCTGCAAAGATGCTTGCCCAAGTGACTTCCGGGCTGCCCGCCCAAAGGTGCAGCACACTGGCCTGACCCTCTGGCCCCGGCGCCAAAGAAAGACGTCTAATTTATTATTTTTTATGTGTATGAATGTATTGTCTGCATGTAGGTTGGTGCACCTGTGTCATGCAAATCCTCGGAGGTCAGAAGAGTGTGTCGGATTCCCCTGGAACTGGAGTTAAAGACAGTTCTTAGCCGCCATGTGGGTGCTGGGAATCATAAGAGCAGTCATTGCTCTTAACCGTTGTTGAGCCATCACTCCAGCCCAGTACCACTTGATTTCTATGAAGTGTTGAATATTCTTATTTAGGTTGGGAAATACAGACTACCTGTTTTTTTTTTTTTTTTTTTAAAGTTCAACATTTTGTAGTTTGTACAAATGCATACTAATAAAGAATTGTAGCTTTTCTTAAAAAAAGGAGAAGGGTTTTGGTCTTTGGGCATATACGTTTTGTGAGAAATTTGGTTACTTTTAAGAGAATTGATTTAGCTATTAGAGAACATAAAAAAATACATTGCAATGGGTAGAAAACTGAGATAAAAAAGACATCTTCCAAATTGGTTTGGCTAGTGATAGTAGAACCCAAAATCTACTGGCTTGTAGTTTTGTTTTCCTTTTATTTCGATTATAATTTTTTGCTGTGTCATTTAGTTTTGGTTTAGATTGGAAATAACCGAGCAGCCAGAGATGTCAGGGGAAATTTGTTGGTAGAAAGAAGTTGCAACTGAAGAAGTATTATGCCGGGCATGGTGGTGCACACCTTTAATCCTAGCACTTGGGAGGCTGAGGCAGAGGCAGGTGTATCTTTTGTGAGTTCAAGGCCAGCCTGGTCTACAGAGTAAGTTCCAGGACAGCTGGGGCTATAGGGAGACCCTGTCTAGAAAAAAAAAAAAAAAAAAAAAAAAAAAAAAAAAAAGAAGCATTATTTAGGATGATGGACTGGGATAGGGTGATGATAAACACCATAGTGAAATGAAAATGCAAATGCTTTAATCTCTAATTTATGGAAATTGGCTAATGGACAACTTCATAAGGAAGGACCTATCTTTCTAAATTTGAAGGCAAGACAAGAAAGCAGGTGTTAAAAAGTTAAAATAACTTGTTCATATTATACAACTTTGAAAGTGACAATATCAAGATTGAAACCAACAGAGCATGAACCCCCATCCTTCTCTGCTTCCAACTTCTGGAAGCAAGGTAAACAGTTGCCTCAAGTTCTTGCTGTCAGAACTTGGCTGTCATGATCTCTAGACCAAAATAAATCACTTTTCTCTCAAGCTGGTTTCATTAGAATGACTCAGCCTCTCAATTACAGATTTTTCAAAATAAATTTTGAATTGCATATTGTGTTAGGGCAGTTAAACATTTCCATTAGGTATCAGCATTTTTCATTGCATAAATTCAATACAAACAATGTCAGAGATAGTTTTTAACCCTTTTAATATTTTTTCATTATTTCTTGTATACTGAGCCAAATTATATTGAATCAGAAAAATAATTTACTACAATTTTCTTTTGTTGTTTGCTCCTGTGTTTTAAAATTTGCATGTGGAGTTAGCCGTGCTCCACACAGCACAAGACCACCTTGCACCCCCGCTGGGTGAGCGGACTTCACCCGTGTCCTGTAGAACGCCAACCTGCAAAAGGTGAGGGCTGACATCCTGGGGACTTTGGGCACCCCTGTGCCCTGTAGAGGCCTGGTATCACCCGGGACCTTCCAACCTTCCTGTCCCAGCATGCAACGTGGGTGGAGTTAGCCGTGCACCACACAGCTCAAGACCAGCATGCACCCTGCTCGGGGAGCAGACTTTACTCATGTCCTGCAGAACACCAACCTGCAAAAGACCAGTGTAGGGAAGTGGTGGTGCAGAGGATAAGCTGTGCAGCCAGCGTTGAGGCACCAGAACACAAAGAAACAAATAAATCCACATTCCAAAGACACAGAAAAAACCCAACATGGGAAAAGCTCATAATAAATACACACAGAACTCTACAAACGCTACAGAAGACTCCTACAATGAGATTTCCCTGGAAGGAAACCAAGACACGGACTTTAGAAAAACAATGGTTGACATATTCAAAGAAATTAGAGAACTAAGGGAAGAGAATGAAAAACTCAAGAAGGACCTAGAGTGAGATAATAACAAATGTTGGAAAGAACTAACGGGAGAAAATAAACTCCAGAAGGAAGTGGAAACACTGAAAAGATCCCAGGCTGAAAGGGAAAAAGAAAATGACCAACGAACAAAGGACCTGCAAGATGAGAATGACAGGCTCCAGAAGGAAGTGGAAACAATAAAGAAATCAGAGGATGAAATGAAAAAGGAAATTGAATTTATCCAAACAACAGGAAAGGATGGGGAAAAAGCCTCAGAATCAGAATGGAAGAAGTAGAAAAAAGAATATCAGACCTGCAGGATAACATGGTCCAACTAGAATGCTCAAGTAAAGAATATGAAAAATTAAAAAAAAAAACACAAAAGTGGAACAACCAGGAAATGTGGGACACTATGAAAAAACCAAACCTCCTCATCATAGGGATAGAGGAAGGAGAAGAATCCCAAGACAACACTATTGACCAGATCTTCAACAGGATAATAGAAGAAAAATTCCCCAAACTGAAAAAAGATAAACCCATACAAATACAAGAAGCACATAGAACACCAAACAGACAAGACCAGAAAAGAAATTCCCCACACCATATAATTGTTAAAACACTAGATGCTCAAAACAAAGACAAAATACTGAAAGCCACAAGATTAAAAACAACAAATTACATATAAGGGTAAACCCATCCAAATCACACCTGACTTCTCAGCACAAACCATGAAAGCTAGAAGAATGTGGACCAAAGTATTCCCAGTACTAAATGACTTTAGATGACAACCCAGACTACTATACCCAGCAAAAATGTCAATCATAGTTGAAGGAGAAAGAAGACTCTTTCATGACATGAGCAAGATGAAAAAATACATGCCTAAGAAACCAACACTTAGAAAATCCTCAAAGCAACCCAAAGGACAGAGGAAAGGAGCAACTGTCTTTAAGCAATTAAAGAGAGAAATCAACAAAATCATAACAGAGTAAATATAAACCTAGACCAAGAATGCAAACAAAAAAATAAGGTAAAAGGAAGCAACACACATCTCTCAATAATAACCTTAAATACTAATGGTCTAAACTCCCCAATCAAAAGGCATAGACTGGGATAATGGATTAGGAAACAGAATCCATCTATTTGCTACCTCCAAGAAACCAATCTCACCCTCAAGGACAGACAGCACCTTAGAGTGAAAGGATGGAAAAAAATATTCCAAGCAAATGGTACCAAAAAGAAAGCAGGAGTGGCTATTCTAATATCAGACAAAATAGATCTCAAAGTAAAATTAATCCGAAGAGACAATGAGGGCCATTACATCCTTGTCAAAGGCACGATGAAACATGAAGACTTTATAGTCCTAAATGTCTATGCACCAAACTCTGGTGCACCTAACTTTATAAACACAATGCTGCAGCACCTCAAGACACAGATTAATCCTAACACACTAATAATGGGAGACTTTGACACCCCACTGAACCCCTTGGATAGATCAACAGGACAAAAAATAAACAGAAAGACATCAGAATTGGCCAATACAGTACACCAAATGGACCTCACAGACATCTACAGAGTATTCCACCCAAATGCCAGAGAATATACTTTCTACTCAGCACCTCATGGAACATTCTCCAAAATTGACTACATACTAGGGCACAAAAGGAACCTCAATAAATACAAAATGATAAAAATTATTCCATGCGTTCTATCAGACCACAGTGCAATAAAAGTAAGTCCAGAATAAATAAAAATAAGTCCAGAATGAACCCCAGAATAAGGCCAACTAGCTACAAGAACACATGGAGACTAAACAACACAGTCGTGAACAATGAATGAGTCAGGACAGAAATAAAGAGTAAAATAAAAGTATTCATGGAATTGAACGAAAAAAGACAATACAGCACAACAAAACCCGGGGGATACTTTAAAGTCAGTCTTGATAGGAAAATTTATAGCCCTAAGTGCCCACATCAAAAAAAAAACAGAAAGGGAACAAATAAATTCCCTAACACTGCAGCTAAAAACACTTGAGAAACAACAACAAATGAACCCTAAACCCAACAGACAGGAAGAAATAAAAATCAGAGCAGGAATCAATGAAATAGAAACAAAGAAAACAATACATAAAATCAACAAACCCAAAAGCTGGTTCTTTGAAAAAATAAACAAAATAGAGAGATCTCTAGCCCAGTTAACCACAAAAAAGAAAAGTAAGCCATATAGAGCAAACCCACTGCCATCATCATCCTAAATGGAGAAAAACTGGAATCATTTCCCTTAAAGGTGAGAACCTGGCAATGTTGCCCTCTACTGCCACTCCTCTTCAACATAGTGCTCGAAACACTTGCTAGGGCAATAAGACAAGAGAAGGAAATTAACGGAGTATTAATCAGAAAAGAAGTTAAGCTATCCCTTTTTGCAGATGATATGATAGTTTACCTAAGGGATGCTGAAACTCCACCAAAAAACTTCTAAAAATGATTAAGAGTTTACTAGTAAAATGTCGGGCTACAAAATTAACTAGAAAAATCAGTAGCCTTTCTTTACCCCAACCATAAACAAGTGGAGAAGAAATATAAGAAGACCTTCCGACTCACAATAGCCTCAAAAATAATAAGGTACCTGGGAACAAACCAAACCAAAGATACCAAAGACCTCTACAACAAAAATTTTAAACCCCTGAAGAAGGAGATTGAAAATGATATCAGGGCTGGAGAGATGGCCTAGTGGTTAAGAGCGCCGACCGCTCTTGCAGAGGACCCGGGTTAGATCCCTAGCACCCACATGGAGGCCGAGAACCATCTGAAACTCCAATTCCAGGGAGAACTCTAGTTCCAGGGGAATCTGACACCCTCTTCTGACCTCCGCGGCATTGTACGACACGGGTGCACAGACTTGCATGCAGACAGTACATTCATACACATACAGAAATAAATAAAATTAATTAAAAAAGAAAATGATATCAAAAGATGGAAAGACCTCCCATGCTCATGGATTGGGAAAATTAACATAGTAAAAATGTCCATTTTACCCAAACTTATATGCAGATTCAATGCAATCCCAATCAAAATCCCTATGAGCTTCTTCAAAGACTTGGAAAAAAATTGTTAAATTCATTTGGAAAAACAAAAGACCCCAAAAAGCTAAAGCAACCCTGAGTGAAAAATGCAATACAGAGGGGGATTGCCCTACCAGACTTCAAACTATATTACAGGGCCGCAGTCATAAAAAACAACCTGGTACTGGCACAAAAACAGACCAGTTGACCAATGGAACAAAATTGAAGATCCAAACTTGAGCTCATACAATTTCAGCCACTTCATATTTGACAAAGGACCAAAAAACCCTCTGTGGAGGAAGCATAGCATCTTCAGCAAATGGTGCTGGCAAAACTGGATCATCTTCTGTAGAAGAACTAAATTAAACCCCTACCTCTCACCCTGTACAGAAATCAACTCCAAGTGGATCAAAGATCTTAACATGAAGCCTGAAACCCTGAAGGTGATAAAAGAAAAAGTTGGCAACAACCTACAAGACATAGGCATAGGAAAAGACTTTCTAAATCAGACAGCAGCTGCACAGGAAGAAAGATCAACAGTTGACAAATGGGACCTCATAAAACTCAAAAGCTTCTATTCAGCAAAAGAAACAATCAAGGAGGTGAAGAGAAAACCCACGGAGTGGGAAGAAATCTTTACCAGTGACACACCTGACAGAACATTAATGTCAAGAATATATAAACTACTCAAAAAACAAAGAAGTAAGAAGACAAATGACCTACTCAAAAGCTGGAGTAAAGAGCTGAACAGAGTCTTCACCAGTGAGGAATTAAAGATGGCTGAGAAACATCTTAAAAAGTGTTCAACATCATTAATAATTAAGGACAAGCAAATTTCTAAAACCACTCTCAGATATTCTCACTCCGTACAGCTGGTTACCTAAGATCAGAAAACAAAAGACAACCGATGCTGGAGGGGTTGTGGGAAGGAAGGGAACAATCTGCGGAAGAGGGGGCGTGGTAGAATGTAAAGGCTGCGATTGGGGTGAACGGTGAAACTACAGCGATGTAGTCTGGACACTCATTTGATCAACTTGATTGAACAAACAACCTGTCACCCCCCACTGAATGGTGGGACTGTGGGGCTTTGGGCACAACAGTCTGTAGATTGGTTTTGCACGAAGGATGCTTATACTCATGGATTATCACTTATAGCTAAAACATGAAAAAAAAAACCTGAAAGATGCAGGACAGTTATGGCAGAATACATGATCTGGGATGGGGTGGGGGTGGGGGGGAAGGGAAAGGGAAATATGCCTGATCTGAATTGGAAAATGATGTACGAAATGCACAAACCATCAATAAAAATTAAATAAAAAAAAAAAGACTCTGAATGAGCCTACCACTTGACCCAGTCATACCACTCCTGGGTATATACCCCAAAGACTCATCCTACTGCAAAGATACATGCACATCCATGTTTATTGCAGCTGTCTTCACAATAGCGAAGAGCTGGAACCAACCCAAATGCCCCTCTACAGAGGAGTGGATGACAAAAATATGTTACATCTGCACAATGGAGTACTATTCAGCTGTAAAGAAAGATGGCATTATGAACTTTGCAGGTAAATGGATGGAGCTCGAAGCCATTATGGTGAATGAAGTAACACAGTCCCAGAAAGACAAAAGGAGAATGGTTTCCCTCGTTTGTGGATGCTAACACCAAATCCCCCAGATGAAAAGCAAGCTGAATGACATTATGGTTATATTTCTATTTATCTGAAACAACTATGTTGTTATAATGTGAATCTCTCAATGGGCTCTAGAATCCACCTACCAAGTATTTTCAGACTCTGTAAATACTGTAAATGGGTGGAGAGTATGTATCCATATTTTAGAGTAATATAAAATTAATGGAGGAAAATGTAAATTCCTAAACATAAAAAAAAAGTCTGAGAGAAAGATGCAGGACAGCTATGGTAGTATGCATGATCTGGGGTGGAGTGGGATAGGGTGGGGGGAAGGGAAAGGAGAATGTGCCTGAACTGAATTGAAAAATGATGTATAAAATACACAAAATATCAATAAAAATAATAAAATTTGCATGTATGCCAACTATTACCTGAAATAAAAATAGTAGGTAGAGAGTCTAAAATTCTTTTGACAACCTGATAACATACTAATAAAGCATTATTTGTCACATTATACATTTTCATACATACATTCATATATGTTATGTTACTTAATAATGTTACCCTTTCTTCCTTTCAATGACCAAATTCTAGATGGCCATGTATCTATAAGGTAGATATACACTGAATTGTGTACTATAGTTTCCTGGGGGTTTCCTTCTAATCTCAAAGTTTAAGTTTTATAATTGTAATGATGACTAAAGAGTTGCAACAATGACATGTTTTTATATAAGTGTACTACATTCATTGAAAAAAAAATATAGGTATCTCTTAATCCTATATTGTTTCTCTTTGGTTAATTCTATCTATCTATCTATCTATCTATCTATCTATCTATCTATCTATCTATCTATCTATATCTGTCTATCTTTATTATTATGTGTGTATATGATGTGTGTGTGTGTGTGTGTGTGGCTTTCTAGTGTCAAGGTATGTATAGACATCAGAGGACAACTTTTGAGAATGGATTTTCTCACTCCACTATATTTTCTGGGTTCTGACGATTGAACTCAGGACCTCCAGTTTGGGCAGCAATTACTTTAATTCACTGTGCACTATGTCAGCAGCCTTTGTATTGTTTCTTTTTATTTTTGAATATTTCATATTTTACTTTTTATTGATTCCCTAAATTTCATACAGCATATTTTGATTACATTCATACCCCATTTCTTCTCCAGTCTGTGTCAACCCCAGATTTCATGTCCTCCAATATTATCTATCATTAAATTAAATTAATTAATTGTTTTTTTAGGGTCACTTTGAGACAGGGTCTCCCTTTAGTCTCAGCTGTCCTGGGGGTCCCTCTGTAGACCAGGCTGGCCCTGAACTCACAGAGATCTGCCTGCCTCTGCCTCCCAAGTGCTGGGATTAAAGGTGTGTGCCGCCACGCACTGCCAATTGTTTGTTTTTCAAAGATCTATCAATTACAATCTGTGCCTCCCAAGTGTTCTGGCATCTTGGTCTGGCCCCTGGCCTAGAACCTGATCCATCTGGCAGGCAACACAATGGTAAGGAAAACTGGTTCTCTCTCTCCCAGCATTCTTTAGTTGGCAACAGAGTGTCAGCTAGGGTTGGGTCTTCCTGTCCACCTTCCCTGTGCTAGCCCCTGTCTGGTTTGCTATGCCTGCTACTGAGAAAGAAAAGTAATCCTCAAGCTTGTCTGGCTGTGAACCCTAAGATTTACAGGAGCATTGGCTTTGGTGCAATAGTGGCAGGGATATCATGAGAGTAAGCCATCGTTGGTCATTGTCTAATTGGACATAAGGTCCACTTCATTACAAGTTAAAACATTATCAGGTAAAACACTTGTGCCTACAAAAATTACAGGCCATTGGGTGGAAACTGCTACTATCGTTCTGCTAAATATAAAAATATTAAACTGACTCAACAAGGGCTTATTGCTATGTCCAGAGATTAGAGCTTTCTTCAGCTCTCACCAGAGCAGGCTCTTGCGGCAGACTATCATAAAGACCCACAAGCAGTCAACAAACAGAAAATAAGAGACAGAGGAATGCTCAGACCTAAATGGCACACCTATAACATACCTTCTCTGAAGGCTCAGATCATTGTAAAAGGGGGAACAGAGAGACCATAAGAGCCAGAGGTAGTAGAGAACGATAAGGAAAATATTGTCTGGATACCACAGGGTAGTTGAACATATGGACCCACAGAGCTGATGATTGCATGCTCAAGACCTGTGTAAACAGTATGTTGTCTGTTAATGGTGTTTAAAGAAAAAACTACATGTTTGCTACAAATACTACTAGTTCCACATCAGTGCCAACACAATGGTGAAAAACAAACATAATCCTATGGAAGAGAAAGACACATATGCCAAATGTTACAGTATTGAAAAATACCTGGGCGAAAGGAGTGAGTCAGTGTTCAGGATCCCTGAGAAATATTCATATTAAAGAAGTATAAACTCATCTGTGCATTAGAGTTAAAGGTGACTAGCCAGGCAAGAAAAGGAAAACTTGAATAAAAGGTAGCTAAAAATGGACACTTCTTCCCCAGACTCCTCGGCATCCTCCCTTCACTTTCTCCACTGCTACAGACCTCTTTAAGGATCAGATGTGTGTGAGTGCTGGTGTTCAGATTGTAGGCTTGCTGCAGTTCTACTGCCTGGAACTTGGCATCAAACCTAATGGCCAGATGCGAAGTGACAAGACCACTGGAGGGGGTGGGGGTGGGGGCTGTAGATGACTCCTTTGACACCTTCGGTGAGAGAGGCACTGGCAAGCATGTGCCCAGGGCAGTAATAGTAGACCTGGAACCCATGATCATTGATGAAGTTTGAACTGGTACCTACTGCCAGCCCTTCCACCCTGAGTAGCTCATCACGGTCAAGGAAGATGCTGCTAACTACTTCCATGAGCACTGCACCATTGGCAAGGAGATCAGTAACCTTGTCTTGGGCCATATTCACAAGCTGGCTGACCAGTGCACAGGTCTTCAGGGTTTCTTGGTGTTCCACAGCTTGGGTGGATGAACTGGCTCTGCGTTCACCTCCCTACTGATGGACAGGCTCTCTGTTGATTATGGAAAGAAGTCCAAGCTGGAGTTCTCCATCTTCCCAGCCCCCCAGGTTTCTACAGTTGTCCCTGGGTACTACAATTCCATCCTTACCTCTGACACCACCCTAAAGCACTCTGATTGTGCCTTTATGGTAGACAAGGAGGCCATCTATGACATCTTTTATAGGAACCTTGATAGTGAGCGCCCAACCTCCACTAACCTTAACTGCTTTTTTAGCCAGATTGTGTCTTCCATCACTGCTTTCCTGAGATTTGATGGAGCCCTGAATGTAGATCTGATGGAATGCCTGACCAACCTGGTGCCTAATCCCTGCATCCACTTCCCTCTGGTTACATGTGCACCTGCCATCTCTGCTGAGAAAGCATGCTGTGAACAGCTTACACTAGCATAGATCACCAATGCTCGCCAATCAGATGGAGAAATGTGACCCTCACCATGGTAAGTACATAGCTTTCTACCTGTTGTACCGTGGTGATGTGGTTCCCAAGGATGTCAGTGTTGCCATTAGCACCATCAATACCAAGCAGAGCACCCAGTTTGTGGACTGGTGTCCCACTGGCTTCAAGGTTGGCATCAATTACCAACCTCCCACTGTGGTACCTGGTGGAGACCTGGACAAGGTACAGCAAGCTGTGTGCATGTTGAACAGTATCACAGCCCATCCTGAGGCCTGGGTCTGCCTAAACCATAAGTTTGACCTTATGTACAGCAAGTGTGCTTTTGTGCAATGGTATGTAGGGGAATGCGTGGAGAAAGGGGAGTTCTCTGAGGCTCTTGAAACATGGCTGCCCTGGAGAAAGATTATGAGAAGGTTGGAGCAGATAGTGCTGAAGGAGATGATGAGGGTGAAGAGTATTAGCCTGCATGCTGCAGTTTCATTGTCTTAGAATTAGACAGAGAGAGAGAGAGAGAGAGAGAGAGAGAGAGAGAGAGAGAGACTGTCCTAAGATATCAACAAAAGAGATGATTCCACTAAAACCAAATAAGAAACAAAGCATAGGTAAAATTTATGTAGTCAGAGTACCATGGTGTATTCAGTGAACCACGGCTAGTGATAGAAGCATAGCATAAACAGGAAAATGAACAGAATACATATCAGGAAATCCAAGCATAAGTTGTAGCTTCAACATGAGCACATTGCTACTGATTAGTCTTTGTCCTGTTTGCCTTCCCATTTCTTCTCCCATTCAAGGTACTTCAAGGCAGTCTGGTTTCACTGAAGCCCTTTTTCAAATGAAATTAACCTCTTTGAATGTAGGATTTTCTTTCGCCCTACTTTTCGATGGCTTTAAATGACATGACATTATTTCCTGTTAACTCATTCTTATATATCAATAAAATGTCATTTAATATTAATTCATCTTTTCTTTCAAGAAAGATTGCTCATACTTCAAGTGTTTTTAGAGAGAAGTGATACAAATGCAGGAACTTTCTTCATGGAGATTGATGCTCATTAGAGGCAAGTACACAGAGAAAATAGTCTTTTCTGCCACTGAATACTTCTTTATTTTTCACACAAAATCGACATGCCCTCCTTACATGAGAATTGACAGTCTGTTCCTGAGGTTTCTATTGATATTCAGTTACATGGTTCAATTTCAATGTTCTTTTATGTAACACTCTCAGAAAATACAGTCTCATATTTCATGTTCTTAAACCTTAACCGTCAGTATTTTAAAATTAGCATTGAATTAATTATATCTGTTACAAGTGCTTTAATTATTTAACTTTTGTTTATATTTCCTTTAGGAAGAATTTTTAAGTTTGTCTTAATGTTTTTTCATGTTGGTTGTTTATAATTTATAAATAGTACTTGATTTCTAGATTCTGCAAATTATAGTAAAATAAAGAGTCCAGAATTAAAAGGCATCTATGCATTGTAACGTTTACTATATTTGTATATGATCATAATCAAGAAAACTATTCAATGAAATAACAAAATCATCATTATTGAAACAGAGGCTCACTATGTACTCCAGGCTAGCCTGGAACATGCTATATGTAACCCACTCTGGCCTCAAATTTTTGAACCTCCTGCCCCAAATATATGACTGCTGGGATGCCAGGATATATCATCATGCCTCCCTTGAGCTATTTCTTCTTCTGAACATGTCATGAAGTTTGATAATTGTGAGTATGTAGTCATTATAAAAGAACGATGAGTAAGTCAACATTTCTCAAGGACTTTGATTTGTAATCTAGAAATCAAGTAATATGAGGTCACAACTGAATAGATGAATAGTGGATAGCCAATTAAATGACTCCCTAGAAATAGTTAAAATTTTTCGCTAGAGAACTGAGTGAGGAAAAGGAGAAAAAAAAATCAGCATTTTTCCAAAAGATACATCTTGAGAAATCTGAGAGTAAAGCTGTGTGGTTGTTTTATCACTATTTTAGTTTGAGAGCCAAATTTTGAACTGTTAGTACCATTTTAATTTTGATTAAAAAATGAGTAGTGACTGGATAAAACTTAACATATATGACATGAAATCTGGGGCGGTGGGGGGGGAGGTATGAGGGCTACAGGTGGAGGAGAGGCTATATATTTTATTAAGATCTATTATATGAAATGCACAAAACCTCAATGAAAATGTAAAAAAAAACCCTAAATATAAAATTATTAAATAATGAGAGGCTAGTCAAAGAAAAATGTTCTCAAAATCAAGAAATAGTAAATCTAAAATGGTGTGTGCATGTGTGTGTGTGTGTGTGTGTGTGTGTGTGTGTGTGTGTGTGCTGGGATCATACATAGAAATTATAAGTAAATGACACACAACAGTCATAACAGAGAGATGGTGACTTTTCTCAGAGTGGAGAAAGCTTTCCAAGGAAAGAGGGTCAGCACTGGAGATAAAATAGGGGCTCACAGGAAGAGGCAAGGAAGTCAAAGAGCAGCTTTCCAGAGCAGGAGGCAGCCTATGCAAAATGATGCAGTTGTCACAGCTGGATCTGTTCAGAGACTCATGAGAAGCTCTTTCTTTTACAGCAATTGTCAGGAACTCAATGATGAAAAAGAAATGGTCAATGGATTTCCCTGTGTCCTAAAGAAGTAAAGGCAATGGACTGAATGCCAAGGAACTTGAACCTTTAGTACCTGGGAAGTTCACAATGACTTAGCTAAAAGATGGCAATTAAAATATTTGGGCGCAAATGCAATTTTGTAATTTTCATTGCAGCACACATAATTATATACTAATAAGTAAAGTGACATAAATTAATGAGAAAAGAGGAATTTGAAATAGAGGTCCTTTATAGAATCATGAGCCAAAAATATAATATCTCCTTAATATGTGAGAATAAATTAAGGGATAAAGAAAATGAAATCAAGTAAAAGGACTTTCAATGATATTAATGATTTTGAAAATAACAAGAAGTTTGATGTGATCCCCAAACATTAGACTCTTAAAACATTCAAAACTGTGCATATGATTATCATGATAATCTCAAATTCAAATTGGTAGCCTCTAAAAGATCTTACTATATTTAATCTTAAGTTTTTCACAAATTTATAAAGCATTATCATACTTGCTCTAAAAGGCTTTACAATATAAAGATGTTAAGTTGAAGGCAAAACTTACAATGGATTAAAAAGGAAGTGCTGACATTGTTTTATCTTCCTGATTATCCCTGGTTAAGCCATCATGTTTTATTTTGTGTTTATCACTCCTGTAAAAAATTGTGAGTTAAGAACAGTGATACTTATATGGTCCCCTTTCCTCATATGCAATTATCAAGAGCGGTTGGCGCTCTTAACCGCTAGGTTAGAATAGGGTCAGTAGTATACAATTGTTATTTGGCCTCTTTCTTTAACCAGGATACAAATCTTGATTGCTTTCAGAGTTTAGACACGCATAGCAGGTGAGCGTTGCTGCACATTTGCAAAGTCAGATGGACCGATGCTTAAAGACAGTTGAATTCCAGTTGAGCTTTAACTGACCTGGAAGCCTCTTCTCCAAAGACTAGCAATTATAGTATCAGGAAGCACAGTGTTAGCTGCCACAGGAGAAAAATAATCAATGGTCATACCCAGTTGTAAAGTTGACGGACCACAGTAATGGCCAGTCCAGCAAAATATTTCTATTAGTGCAGTATTGGCACTTTTATCTTGGGTGAAATCAATGGCTATCTAATTAGAATTAAGGCATACTCAATAGGAGAGAATCAATGCATGGTACTGTAAACATAACTGAGTACTCATGGCTGGAGAGATTATGTATCCCAGAGAATTATCTACTATTATAATGTTCCTATACCAATGTAATTTCCTACTATTTCTAAATAAATATTCTTTTTTATTTTTATTTATTCATGTGTATGAATGTACTGTCTGCATGTAGGTTTGCGCACCCGTGTCATACAATGCCGCGGAGGTCAGAGGAGGGTGTCGGATTCCCCTGGAACTGGAGTTCTCCTGGAATTGGAGTTTCAGACCGTTCTCAGCCGCCATGTGGGTGCTGGGGATCGAACCCGGGTCCTCTGCAAGAGCGGTCGGCGCTTTTAACCACTAGGCCATCTCTCCAGCCCAATAAATATTCTTATATTCGCAGAGAAGTGAGGTTATCACTCATCAGAAATGCTTCTTTTTGCAACAGATAGAAGCAATTACAAAGTTTCACAATTTGCTAAAATGCAAAGAATACATGAATGAATAGTGCACACCTTAACTAATACATCTACAATGTGACCTGAACAGCTAAAGCTCAAGGAACATCTCAGAAGAGGAGGTAGAACGTCTGTAAGAGCCTGAGGAACATGATGCTGGATGGATAATCATTCTAGACACGGTAGGGAAGCTTCACTCATTAAATCTTCAGAGTATGATAGTCTAACAAGACCTTTATTACAGTTAAACCAGTTAACACAGCAATGGGGAGAGGGGAAATTGTAGGAGGTGCCACCTCAACATGAAGAGCTACAAGTGTTAATGGAGAGGCAATGAGTCATAGTCCCGTACCTCACCCCCAACAGGTTATCTGATTCTAAGTGGGCAGTTCTAAACACATACACACCCAAACACCACTAAATGTACTCAGTTTATAAATACATGTATATATATTTGTTTATGCATACATATATGTATATGTTTAAATGCAAAATGTCATATATATTTTATTTTCAACACTATAACTTATATTTTCATGTTATAAACAATACATNAGGGAGCATGTAGGAAGTGGAAGGATATGAAGGAGTCTGGGAAGGGTGGAAATGATACAAATACAGTACTCATGTATGAAATTCTCAAAACAGATATGCATGTACATGGCAGTCTCATTCAGAGTGTTTTAGAAGTAGATGTTTACATACTAAATTCTGCCATTCACTTTCATTTAATATCTCTTGCTCAATAGAATCATACTTTCTCACTCTAAATCATATTTTCCATTCCAGGAAGATACATACGAAATGGATTTCATAATAATTAAGCTTAGCTCAAAAATCTATCTTCCTAATTGCTTTAAGGAAATCTTGATGGAGCTGTTACCACTTTATTGTAGTACTCATTTATTTATTTACATATAGATATATGTATGTTTGTTATTAGCATATTTATTTGTACCAACATTGATTGTAGAACTGAATACAGTCCAAACGTCTGGGAAGAAAACTTGAATGTAATAGAGATGAAAGTTCACAGTGCTTTAAAGCTCATAGATTACTCTCACTACTTTGTCAGGTTCAATCCTTGTGGCAATTCTAGGAATTCAGGCAGATACTACCACATGCATGCTATACAAAAGGAAACACTGTAAATATGTGTAAAATATCTTGATGAACAAAGAACAGAAGGCTGGTGTTTTAATCTATAAAAATTCGTATAATTCAAGTTTTAGTATTGTTTCTCATTTGATATCAGCTTCTTTTTTTAAAATTTTTTTCATTATTAATTTTATTTATTTCCGTATGTGTATGAATGTACTGTCTGCATGAAAGTTTATGCACCCGTGTCATGCAGTGCCGCGGAGGTCAGAAGAGGGTGTCGGATTCCCCTGGATATCAGCTTCTTAATTTTCTTTTCCATTCTCAACTTTATTAATTTCATCCTTTGTTATACTTCTGTATTCTTTCTCTATTTGTTATACTTTCCATATTCCTTCCTTCCATTCTTCCCTCCCTCCCTCCCTCCCTCTCTCCTCTCCCTTTCTTTCCTCTTTGGTCGGACATGTTGTAGAGCTTGGCCTTGAGCTCATGTTCCTTCTGTCTCAGCCTCGCGAATGCTGGGATTACAGGTATTCACCACCAATCCTGGTGCTATCTTCCTTTACTGTCTTTCTTTTACTTTCTTGTTCATTTTTTCCCTTTGATTTTTTTATTTCATACACAACATCTTAGCCATATCTAGACCCCTTTCCTCATAGACACACTCCATAGTGCATCCCCCAATGTATTTAATGCATTCTGTCAATTACATGTAGATTTGAAGAGATGGGCAATAGGTGCCAATCTTAGCCCAAGAACTAGGGCAGCTGTCTTCCTTTTCCTGTCCAATCTCACTTCTCTTCCGTGTTCCATGTAGCTCTGTCATTGTCTTTACTTGTTACCTGGTAAGAGAGGAGAATAACCTGAAACATTATAGCATGCACATGGCAGCTGATTTTATGACTTATAGGGCAATGGAAAAGAAGTTTAACTGAACTTCTTGTACAGCTGTGATTAGACATTAGAAGGGCTGACTAAATCTTAAGGAACTCAGAGTTGACTACATAAACTGCTATTTAAAATATGACATGCATCTAGGTGCTGAGAATTTTTTAATACTAGATAGTCCCTATTTTCTCTTCATCAGAGCCTTATTTCATCCCTTTCCAGTATCTTATGAGGTCATTCTGTGGTTTATCTTGCCCTTACAAATGCTGGGGTATATCTCAGCTGGCAACAGTCCATGTGTGGATAAATTATGATGCAGCCTTAATTTTCTGCACTAGTTCATCAGTTAATAAAGAATTGAATGTCTTCAGTTGGTCCATTGCAAATTAAGCAAAAGTATCTTTACTTTATACAGAGAAAGACAAAAAAGAGGTGTAAAGAAAAGTGTGACGCAGTTCACCAAACTGTAAAAACAAACTAATCACTTGCCTCCCGCAATTTTCTTTCAACATCTTATATAACTGGGTAGTGTTCAAGTTCTCACGTTGAAACTAATCTAATTTCAGTCTCACCAGCCAAAGGGTATACTCAGTCTCCATGCTTTGGCTAACTGTTTACCACACATTTATTTTACTGAAATAGAATATTTTAGGAAAGTACACATGTTTTTCCTGATAAGGTCCAAGGTTGTGGCTTACTTAGTGTTTAGATTATATAGATGAGATTTGGATAATTCTGGGGTGGTTTTCAAACTAAAGTAGACATTATGAAATTCTCAGATCAAATGCCAGGTAGTTTAGTGACTTGTTTTGTGGTTGAGTATGTGATTATGGCTTCTCATGCAAACAGAATTCAAATGGAGAAGCCAAAGTTCTCTTGTTTATCACCAGCACCGTAATGAGAATGTGAATCAGTTGTACAATGTTTAGAGGTAAGAGAATGAAGAGGAGCTCTTGCATATGTATTTCAGTACTGATATATAGGGACAGTTTCTTACATCCTCTGCTATAATTGTTACAGTTAATTGCCATTAAGCCTATACAGGGTTAGTGGTTTTCTTGCCTTTCTAAATTACTAACATGTACTTTCTCAGTTTTAGTCTTTTGTGGTAAATTCTAAAAAGTTCTTGTCATTAGGGCCATTGATTGTTGAAGTCAATATTCTCCAAAACATCCCATTTCCCCTTGTTCTGTGCTAATTCTTCTTTTAAAATTATTCCTATGCCTTTTCTCCTTTCCCATAAGTGCAAGTCTGGAATTATATATTACTATTTACTGCTGTATTTGACAAAATAAAAGAGTATATTTTTCCTTTTTTGTGACTCTCTACATTCTAGTGGTTAGTGAACGGAAAATTGAAATGCTGGAAGAGATAGGCAGTTCAGACGCTGATCTCTCAGGGAAAGCATCCTTGTCTTGAAGAGTAAATCCGTAGAAAGGCAACCATTTTTGGATGAAGAGAGATATATTTCTCTATGTAACTCAGCTTACATTTATTCTTAGCTTAAAGATTGGTTTATGTTTAGAGCGGCTCTTCTGACAGTGAATGACAGTTAATGTGAGAAGTTCAGTTGGAGGTACTATAGGAAAACTCAAAGAAGAAAATTGCACTGCATTTCAACTGCACTGCAGTGTAAAATGTGTGTAACCTGCATGGAAAGAGTCAATCTTAGTTAAGCTTGTTCTAAATAGAACGTATCTATTATAATAAAACTGTGAGATCCTATGAAATGTCATTTGGTGAAACAGTATTTATGGAATACTTGTTATTTCTCCATACTATGACAGCTAAAGATGTAAGTAATAAGAAAATAAATGAAGGAAGCAAACATACCATTTTTTCTTCAAAAGAAAGAATAAGTAACGCAGTAAATGATACTAAATGACAACAAATAGGAATAAATTACTGAAATTGTGGTAATATAGAAGAGGTCATTCACCAATCAATTCTGCATTGAGTGAATTCAATTTCAATTTCAATTAAAAAACTGTAGTAATTTTTATGGTGTGTCCTACTGGCTCTTATGTTGAAAGGCTGGCATCTAGCAGCTAGAACTATACAAGGAAGGTTTAAATGGTGGGGTTTAGCTGGAGGGGATTCGTCTCTGGAGTGTACATTTAAATATTATACTTGATCCTATGTTCTTTATGCTAATTTTGTTTCCTAGTCATTATGAACAAAAATCTTTTTTCCTTCACCCCAGATGTTGATTTTCTTTACCATAAAGCAGAAAAAAATGGAGCCAGTCATGGTGGACTGAATCTGTGTGCCAAAATAAATCTTTCTTTCCCGTTGTCAGTGCATTCTATTACAGTGAGAAAAAATCAGACCAAAACAATACAAACCATGGGCTTATTTTTCTTTTTACTAATGAAGCAAAGAAAATTAACATAAACATATGATTATTTTCAGGGTTTGACCTAATTTCTAAGTTCAAATCCATGATATTTTAATTGAGTTATGACAATATTCTCCTTATGTTAGAGTGGACTAAGCTAAAGCATACAATGTTGATGGAAATGAAGAGTTCCTGGAAGAACAGAAGCTGAAAGGTTGAGGCATGGACAGCTGAGCAGAAGTTAGCCTTTGTTCTTTATTGACGTGATTTCAAGGAACACAGTTAGACTCAATGTTCTTTAAGATAATGATATTCTTCCAAAAATGCTTTAGCTTGCCAAAATTTTTGAGTCTTTATGTATTTAATTTGCACAATTATTATGGCTATTTCATAATTTCTTATATCATGACCTTTCAATACAATCTGTTGCTGAAGGCTGTAAGAACTCAATAGTCTTCATTTTTATTCATATTTTTAAGTGAGTGCACTTGATTTACTTAATCATTTCATAACAGAGTATATCTCAGAAATATTAGTTAGATTCAAATCAAGAGACAGAGCACACAGAGGAATTAGAAATTGAGAATTTAGTATGAACCAGGTTGCTTGCACAAAACTTTCCTTTATTAAAGGAAAGTTCTAATATATTCTTGGAACCCAAGAAGCAAAGCACATTTGTAGTGTTATAGGTGCACTCATGAAAGATCTGGGATGGGCCTTAGTATCTCAATTTAGTATTAACTTCCAACACTCTTCAAGCAGGAAGTGAAAGCTAGTCAAAATTATAAGCTTCCAGGCTAAGAATTCAAAGGCATATTGCAAGACATAGCATTAGCAGAGAGAAGGAGAATGTCCTGACTTCAGGCATTGTGAAAGGTTCCACCCAATCATTAGCTGGCCAATGAATAACAAAACAAAGTCTCAATGACCAAACAGAACAAGGAATGTAGACTTTAGGGCACCTGTTCATAAAGATCAATATACAGACAACTACAATAAGCAGCTGATTGGCTGAGAATTTATTTCTAGAATTGCACAATTACATTAATAAAATTAGCTATTTTTGAGTTAAAAATAACAAATGAAATTTCAAAAAATGTATATGTAAAAAACAAAACATTCCAGTGAAACAAAACATACAAACATAATTAGCAGTTAATAGGAAACCAAATATTGGATTTACCATACTTCAAATCAGCTATTTAAGGTATGTTGAGAAGATAAAAAATTAACTATGCTCTAAAAAATTAAAATAACATAAAAAGAATAGCTAAAAATCCAATAAAATAATGCTAATTTTATTTTTAGATTTATTTTTATTATTTTAATTATGTGTGTGTGTGTGTGTGTGTGTGTTGGTATGTGTATCGGTATGTGCATGTGAGTGCAGATGCCAGAAGAGGGCAGTGTTGTCAGATACGGTGTAGTTGAAGCTGCAGGCAGATGTGAGCGTCCTGATTCAGGAACTGGAGACCTCTCCAAGAGCAGCAAGTGCTCCCACTGAACCATTTACCAAGCCCTAAAGATGAAAATGAAACAAAGAGACACTGAAGATGAAAATGACAATAAATTAAATAAAAATCACTACAGAGAATCTATAGAAATTTGAATAATGAATCAGTGAAACTGAAAATTAAGCTATGGAGATTAGTCTGAGGAACATAAGGGAATAAATATGAAAGACATAGAGAAATTTAAGAACCATGATACAACATAAGAGTTCAAGAAACAATAAGCTAGAAGGGAATAGAAATCCTACATGATAAATAATTGCCATTGAGGGTTATTCTCTTTAAAAAAATCAAATTAGAATCCAGGTATGGTGGTCCACACCTTTAATCCCAGCAATCAGCAGGCAGATCTCTGTGAGATTGAGGTCAGTCTGGCCTACATAGAGATTCCAGACAAGCTACAGGGAGACCCAGAATCAAAAAGACCAAAAATAAATAAATAAATAAATAAATAAATAAATAAATAAAACTAGGGAGCTTTTAAGCCCACATTTAGGATGAATTCAAAATTAACAGTATCTTGATTAACCACAGCCAAAGTATCAAGAACCAAAGTAGAGCACAAAGGAAGAGTGACTAACTGGTCACATACAAGTCATCACCAGGGAGATTAGCAGGTTCTATCCTCACAAGGAAGTAGTAGAAAACAATATTTATATGCTGAAAGTATCTGGCAGCCAGGAAATTTTTCTAAAACAAAAATTATCTTCAAAAGTGAAGACAGTTTCAGAGTCACACAAAGCAAAAACTTGAGAAAATTTGTTGCTACCCTGACTTCCCTAGAAGTGCCAACAGAACTTTATCAAACTAATGCAAAGAAACTAGTAACTAAATCCATAGAATGATTATAGAACAGCAGTAAAAAAAGCTACTTCAATAAATTATAGAAGTAGCATAACAGTATTTTTCTGTAAATTTTATATTATTTAAAAGGCAACATCCCTTCACGCATAAAGTCTTAGAGGGAATTGGACTGGAGGGATCATTCCTCAATATTCTTGCCTTTAAGAAGATCATTCCCCTTAAATGCAGGAACATGGTAAGGCTGTCCACTGTCACCACTCCTCTTCAATATAGTGCTGGAAATGCTCACTAGGACAGTAAGGCAAGAAAGCAAAATTAAAGGAGTACTAATTGGAAAAGAGGAAGTAAAACTATCCCTTTTTGCAGATATGATAGTTTCCTAAGGGATGCTAAAAACTCCACCAGAAAACTCTTAGAAATGATCAAAAGTTTCAGTAGTTGGCAGGATACAAAATAAACCTAGAAAAATCAGTAGCCTTCCTTTACATCAACAATAAGCAACTGGAGAAGGAATATAAGGAGATCTTCCCAATCACAATATCTTCAAAAAGAAATACCTAGGAATAAACCTAACCAAAGACACCAAAGACCTCTACAACAAAAATTTTAAAACCCTGAAGAAGGAGATTGAAAATGACATCAAAAAGATGGAAAGACCTCCCATGCTCATGGATTGGAAAAATTAATATAGTAAAAATGTCCATTCTACCCAAATTAATATACAGATTCAATGCAATCCCAGTCAAAATCCCCATGAGCTTTTTCACAGACTTAGAAAAAAAAATCCTTAAATTCATATGGAAAAAGAAAAGACCCTGGATAGCTAAAGCAACTCTGAGTGAAAAGTACAATACTGGGGGGATTACATTACCAGATATCAAGCTATATTACAGGGCTATAGTCATAAAGACAGTCTGGTACTGGCAAAAAAACAGAACCATTGTCCAATGGAACAAAATTGAAGATCCAAACTGGAGCTCATATAACTTCAGCCACCTCATATTTGACATAGGAGGCAAAAAAGCTCAATGGAGGAAAGATAGCATCTTCAGCAAATGTTGTTGGCAAAACTGGATCACCATTTTTCGAACAAAATTAAACCCCTACCTCTCACCCTGTAAAAAAATCAACTCCAAGTGGATCAAAGATCTCAATGTGAAGCCTGAAATCCTGAAGGTGATAAAAGAAAAATTTGGCATCATCCTACAAGACATAGGTGTAGGAGGAGACTTTCTAAACCAGACAGCAGCTGCACAGGAAGTAAGGTCAACAGTTGACAAGTGGGACCTCATAAAACTCAAAAGCTTCTGTACAGCAAAAGAAACAATTAAGGAGGTGAAGAGAAAACCCACAGAGTGGGAAGAAATCTTTACCAGTGACACATCTGACAGAGCATTAACGTCGAGAATACATAAACTATTCATAAAACAAAGATGTAAGAAGACAAATGACCTACTCAAAAGATGGAGTAAAGAGCTGAACAGAGTCTTCACCAGTGTGGAATTAAAGATGGCTGAGAAACATCTTAAAAAGTGTTCATCATCATTAATAATTAAGGAAATGCAAATTAAAACCACTCTCAGATATCATCTCACTCCAGTGCAGCTAGCTAAGATCAAGAAAACAAAAGACTACAGATGCTAGAGGGGTTGTGGGGAAAGGGGAACACTCATCCACTGCTGGTGGGAATGTAAACTTGTACAACCACTATGGAGAGTAGTGTGGAGAACCCTTAAAAGACTCAGGATGAACTTACCATCTGACCCCATCATACCACTCCTGGCTATATACCCCAAAGACTCATCCTACCACAAAGATATATGCACATCCATGTTTATTGCAGCTCTCTTCACAATAGCAAAGAGCTGGAACCAACCCATACGCCCCTCAACAGATGAGTGGATGACAAAAATCTGGTACATCTACACAATGGAGTACTATTCAGTGGTAAATAAGGATGGCATTATGAACTTTGCAGGTAAATGGATGGAGCTCGAAGCCACTATGATAAGTGAGGTGACACAGTCCCAGAAAGACAAATGGAGAATGGTTTCCCTCATTTGTGGATGCTAACACCAAATCCCCCAGATGAAAGGCAAGCTGAATGACAGTATGGTTATATTTCTGGTTTATCTGTAAGCAACTATGTTGTCATAATGTGAATCCCTCAATGGGCTCTAGAATCCACCCACCAATTATTTTCAGACTCTGTAATTACTGTATATGGGCGGAGAGTATGTATCCATATTTTAGAATAATATGAAATTAACGGAGGAAAATGTGAATTCCTAAGTATAAAAAAAGACTGAGAGAAAGATGCAGGACAATTATGATACAGTACATGACCTGTGATGGATTGGGGTGGGGTGGGGGGAAGGGATAGGGGAATATGTCTGAACAGAAATGAAAAATGATGTACGAAATACATAAAACATCAATTAAAATATTAATACAAAATAATAAATAAATAAGACAACTACATCAAGCAATGGCTAAAATATGGTTTGCTTGACACATATGAAATAATTTATTGCATATTACATGCCTACATTTTAACACTGACAATGACTTCATAAAAGGGAAGAAAATGTAGGTATAGAGAAGGTAAGTTTTTAGTGTACTTTTATATTAATACAGGGTAAATTTGAATAGAAATTAAGATGTTATAATTTCCAGATATCTAAGAAATTGACACTTTCTCCCAGAAAGCTATCAATTGTCAATAAATCCTCAGCAGTCTCCAAAGGACAGACCTACACTCAAAATAATTTTTGAAACATAGACTAGACTTTAAAATAAAGAGAAAAATAATAGAAGAAACAAAATTTTAGGAGTAAGGGTACTATGGTATGGGTGGAGAGGGAGGAGGGAGTCTCAATATGTTCATAATACATTGTATGAAATCTCAAAGCAATAAAATATTTTGAAAATATATGGTCTAATAAATGATAATGGAGTAAAAATGCCACAACAGAAAATATCTAATACAAAATAAGAATGGAGGAATGAGTTACATAAAGCATAAACTAAAAGAACAGATAGAACCTTAACTTGCTAGTTATCATACTAAATATAAGTGACTTAAAATACAGAGATTGCTAGAATGGATAAAAATGTGATTCAAATATTTGTTGTTTGGGAGATGATGTTAGTTTTAGAAACACACAAAGGTTAAAAATGGGATACTAAAAGACAAGCCCTGCAAACATCAACAGAAAGAGAGCTGAGGAAGTTTTCCTAATACCAGAGTATTATTGAAATAAAAACCTGATTTTGTCCTCTAGTGGATAGAACTGGTAAATGAAAAGCTGAAAGGAGCAAGGGGCTCCTACCCTCCTCCCCCCCAAAAAAAACCCCAGAGACCCCTGAGGACCAGATCCTCAACTGACCTTGTAAGAACAAAAATCTTGGTTAATCTGGGCTGTGTGGCCTTAAGCATCCAAAAGAAAAGTGCAACCAGAAACAAATAATCAGTAAGACCAGAGAAACTGCACTGCAGACATAAAACTTGAGATCTTAGTAAAAAGACAAAAAGAAAAAAGAGAGAGTACTGTTGTTTGGCCTGTCTTCAATTCTTACTGGAAAGTGCATCCACTCTGTGGCTGCCATCGCTTTTGGCACTCCTCAAAGACATGAGACACAGCTTTTTAACCTTCCAATATGTACAATATGAACTGAAGACTCATGTCTCTCCAAGAATCCTCCAAACCTTCAATGCCAGATGGGGACTACTGAGATACCCACCTTGTGGACTAAACAGCTAAGGGGATTTCAGCTTCATCAGAATATAGACTGCCATTGTTGGACTACCTGGGCTGTATCATGAAGACCAGTACAAGGGGATCAAGAGATGATGCGCTCTTACTGGACTTCATTTGGGAGACCATGGGAGAGAAAGACCCCAATGTGGACCAAAAGTGCAAGATTGATGGTTCTTTGGGCTTGCCAGGGAGGAACCTTCAAGCACTTCCTTAAGGAAAACGACATCTTGTAGGAAAAGAAATAAAGTCCTTCAATTCAAGTGATATGTGTATGTATGTATGTATGTATGTTTATATGTATGTATGTATATATTATATATATATAAAACTATGTGTATATATGTATGTATACTGTAGCAATACAAGTTGGAGAGAAAAACAACAAAAGAACTGAAAAAAATCTCTGGAAAGACTCATAGATGCAGGATATGTATGGCAGACTACAGGGACTTGGGTGGGGTGGGGGGCATGGAAAGGGAAGTGACTCTAGATTCAACTGAGAAATGATGTACGATTTATGGAAAAAGTTTAATAATAACAATAATAATAAAGAAGAATTAATGTTAGATAGTAAGTCAAAGTAGGAACCAAAGTTTTAAGTATTTTTAAAACATATATTTGTGTGTTGAGGAGAAATAAATTTAAGGCTTATTTTAAGTAAATTTTTTGAGAATTTAAAAAAGGATGATCAAATATGACAAGAGGATTAAATTGCTAATATAGAAAAGATTATATACATTTGGACTATAGAAACCAAAGCCAAAATAAATTATTTCAAATAGATTCCAGGAACACACCAATGAGTTAAGAGGAATTTAATCCAGGAGTGCAATGCTGCTTTATCAGACAAAGGCCAGTACATTAATGACCATTTGTTCTAGTTTGGATCTATAATCTCCAAGGCAGATGGCTGGTATTAATGTCTTTGTCCCTATCTTCACAAGATTAGTAGATGGTGGGAATATTAAAATCCACAGGCTACTGGGAAGTCTGGTCACTGAGACATGTCCTTGGAAGGGATGGTAAAATAATACTTCCTTCTTTCCTCTTTTTCATATTTCAGCTAAGAGGTAACTGGTTTTGACTGCCACGTACCTCTGCCATGATGTGGTGACTTGCCACAAATGCAAATCAATAGGTAGATTATGGATGGGAACCTCTGCTGCCATTAACCAAAATATATCTTTCTTTCCAGGGTCTAAGCAGTTATAGCTATAGAATCCTGGCTATTATTTCACATGAAGTGAAAGAAGGGAGGGGAAAAATCATCTCAAGAGGAGAGAAAACACGTTAGATTAAACCAACACTGAGTTTTTGTAAAAAATTTAAACTTAAACTAGAAATTATAGGGCTTATTAAGCCTGGTAAAATAAGTTATGAAAATTCCATACATATTAGCATCATACTCAATATCAAAATATATAAAGCTTGCCTCATGAGATCACAAACATGACAAGCATGTTCAATCTTACTGATTTCTCTCTGACATTTCACTGGATGTTCTACTTAAGATAAATTATCAATAATTAAATGAACAGTATTTATAATATAAAGGACATTATCTTTATTGAAAATATTATATACAGGTAATCCAATGGAGCAATAAAGATAAATTAGAACTAATGAACAAATTCAGCAAGATTAAACAATAAATCAATATTCATATATGAGCTGTAATTTTCTAACTTGTAATGAACAGACTAAAATGATTTTAATAAAACAATTTTATTCATAGTAGCCTCAAAATGAAAAACATAGAAATAAATCTATAAAAACATGCATGACTTGCACATAACAGTTTTTTTAAAAACTGGAAACAGAATGATATAGATCAGGGGTTTATTGATTAGCTAAAAATAGTCTATATTTTTAATATACTATATTTACTATATTTAAAAATAGTCGTATATGGCTATATGACCCTGAACGTGCCTGATCTTGTCTGATTAGATAAAAGCAACAAGTTGGTAATAATCTCCAAGTTAATCAATCAGTTTTGTGTAATAATAATTAAAATTTCAACTTGAACTTTTTTCTGTTGTCATATAATTGCATATATTTATGAATACAACTTGGTATTTTTGAGACAATTGTGAGATTTTAAGTTTTCTCATCAGTTTCCTATGTTTTGTGGAAATTATCAAATTTATTTAAAATCTGAAGGGACCTAGAATGGTCTCCAGAATTCTGAGTGAAAAGAACAAGTTTGAAGGGCTCAATATTACATTACTATAAACTATACTACTTAACTGAGGTGTAGATATTGTAATATAATTGAAATAAATACATACAGTCATGATTCACTGACACCTGAGCACAGGTACTGAGAATATTTCATGGAGGCTGTCATAGATCTTTCTTTTGTTAGTTGAATTGGAAATCCAGTAGCAAACTAATGAAGTTGGACTTCACATTCACATTTGGGACTGAATTAGAAATAAAAGAAAATACCCAAATGTAAAATAAGAAACTATAGAATCCTTAAAATAATATAAATGTAACTGTTAATTATCATGAATTAGTGAATAGTTTCTTAAATGCTACATACAAATCACAACCAAATTAAAAC
Source organism: Rhizomys pruinosus (assembly GCA_009823505.1). Taxonomy (NCBI): domain Eukaryota; kingdom Metazoa; phylum Chordata; class Mammalia; order Rodentia; family Spalacidae; genus Rhizomys; species Rhizomys pruinosus. Next base: position 4,735,450 of record VZQC01003744.1, on the reverse strand, counting down.
CAGGCAGTCTTCATGAAGATAATACAGACAATAGGGTGGCCCCCATAAAACATTATTCACAGAATTTTCACATATTTCATCAATTTTACTTCTTGATATATATACAAAGGCATTAAAATATATATTAAATTGCCTATGAATGTTTGAAGCGGCTTTATTTATAATTTCCAAAATGTTGAATGCCCATCAAATGTCTGTCATCTAATGTATTAAGAAGTAAAATGTGGAATATTCACATCATGATTCAGACAAAAATTACATGAGCTGTAATGTGATTCTTTTAATTGGTAAACTAAGTGAAAGGAGCTGGACACAAGATTGCATATGATCCTGTTTATGTAAGATATCCAACATGGGCTGAGAGACAGAAATCCACAATGACAGATGGTATATTACTTCTTCCATGAGATAATGAGGAGAGATAGATGGATGGATAGGAGATTCCTCTTTAGATGACTTAAAGGCTTTGTGAATTAATGATGACTAATATGTAAACTTATAAATATATGTAGACTATTGTATATTTCAATTGACATTGGTGATTTTATGGAATCTGAATGATATCAGAATATGACATGAAAATTATTAACTATAATAAGAGCAGATTACGGTCTAAGTAATGTACAAAATTTAAAAACAGTAAAAAAATACCATTAACAGGGTATCCCCTATGTCTAAGATTATATCAGATGACCAAGGAAAGGAAAGAAATATCATAAGTCCATCCTATTCATGACTCACATCCAGATCCAGTTGGCAAGGGAACAACAATACATAAATAATAGCAGAGATGTCAAGACTAGAGAAACTAAATTGGTACATTGGTTTACACTGAGAAACCTCAAGGAATCCCATGTTCAAAGGAGTGGGAATGTAGTATATATGATGAGAACAAAAGGAAGAATAAGTCCAGTGTGAGGAATAGGTAAATGAAGACAAAATAGAAAAGAATCCATCCACTACTTTCAACTCAGTAAATGAGCAAACTCTTAATATGAACATACCTGAAAGAAAAGAATAAATCATAATCCAACCATATAGAGAAATGGCCAACTAAATTATAGGCATCAGAAAATCTCTCTTAATAATAATCTTAAATGAAACTGGGTTAATTATATAATTTAAATACTGGGATTGGATTAAAATAAATATCCTACTATTTGTTACCTTCAAGAAACATACCTTGATAGAAGGACAGGCAGGGCTCCACACACTCTGTGCCCAGCTGCCCATGGGATTTGTGGCTTGCAGACCTTTGGCAGCACACACTAGAACCATAGAAAAGAACTGCATGCATGGATAAAAGGACAGCCAGGGGCACACACATTCCATGCCCATGGGGTCTGGTGTGGGGGCCAAAGGATTCAACCCCCCCCACTCAAGCTACTGATACTGTGGTAGAAATTATAAACTGCTGGTGCATAGCCAAAACTGAGGAAGAAACCAGCAGGAAGCAAACTGAGTGACCAACCAGTCCTCCATATTAACATTTTAGATTAGCAACAGAAGGCAAACAGATAGATAAAGGGGGAAAAAACAACAACAAAAACAACAAAAAATACACATGCCAAAAACACAACGGAAAAACAATATGGAAAAAGCTCAAAATAAAACCCCACTGAACTTAACCATTCCTGTAGAAGGTCCCAACAACAAGATCTCCCTGGAAGGAAACCAAGACACCTACCTTAGAAGAACAATTGCAGACATAGTCAAAGACTATAAAGAACAAATCAGAGAACTAAAGGGAGACAATGAAAAACTCATGAAGGAACTAGAAGAAAATAATGATAAACTCTGGAAAGAACTAAAAAGAGAGAGTGACAAACTCAGAAAAAAAAACTAGAGGAAGCAAAATACAAACTCCAAAAAGAACTAGAGGGAGAGAATGACAAACTCTGGAAGAAAGTAGAAATATTGAAAAGATCTCAGGCTGAATGGAAAAAGGAAACTGACCAGCAAAACAAGGAACTACAAGAAGAGAATGTAAATCTCCAAAAGGAAGTGAATCACAGGATGAAACAAAAAAGGAAATTGAACATTCATCCAATCAGCAGGAGAGGAAGGGAAAAAGCCTCAGAAGCAGAATGAATGAAGTGGAAAAAAAAAAAAAAAGGATATCAGACCTACAGGATAACACAGCACAGCTAGAAACCGCAAATAAAGATTATGAAAAATTTAAAAAAACACAAGAGTGGAGCAACCAGGAAATGTGGGACACTATGAAAAGACCAAACCTCCATATCATAGGGATAGAGGAGGGAGAAGAATCCCAAGAGAATGGTGTTGATCAGATCTTCAACAGGATAATAGAGGAAAACGTCCCCAAACTGAAAAAAGATAAACCCATACAAATACAAGAAGCACATAGAACACCAAATAGACAAGACCAGAATCATATCATAGTTAAAACACTAGATGTTGAAAACAAGGACAAAATATTGAAAACCACAAGAGAAAAATAACAAGTTACATATAAGGGGAAACCCATTAGAATCACAGTTGACTTCTCAGTGCAAACTATGAAAGCCAGAAGAACATGGACCAAAGTATTCCCAGTGCTAAATGACTTTAGATGCCAATCCAGATTACTATATCCAGCAAAAATGTCAATAATAGTTGAAGGAGAAAGAAAAATCTTTCATGACATAAACAACATGAAAGAACATGTCAAAAAACCCAACATTTTAGAAAATACTTGAAACAATTAAAAGAACAGAGGAAAGGAGCAACTATCCTTAAGCGACCCAAGAGAGAAATTACCAAAAGCATAACAGAGTAAATAAATACCTAGACCAAGAATGCAAATGAAAAATTATTTGAAAGGAAGCAACACTCATCTCTCAATAATAACCTTAAATATTAATGGACTAAACTCCCTGTGATGGTTAATCCTGGGTGTCAACTTGAGTGGACTAAGGAACAAATAAGAGAAAAAGGATCTTTGGATTGGACCCCTTCAACCCAATGGCCCACCCCAAATGTGGGCCATGGCAGAGGGAGCTGGTCCCTTTTTTCCTGCGGCTTGCCTCTCTCTCACTGGTGAGTTTAACTTGCTGCTGTGATCAACCCTTCGGATCCCAGCGTGTACTGAGACTGGCAGATCTCCTGGAATCCACCGGGCCTTCAGCACTAGATTGGGACTACTGAGACATCCAGCCTTGTGGACTGAGCAGTTTCCTGGATTTTCAGCCTCTCCAGTGCAGTGTAGCTACTGTTGCACTACTTGAGCTCTGTCATGTGAGCAAATCAATAAATTGTATATAGCTATATATTCGTCCTGTTGCTTCTGTTTCTTTAGATAACCCTGACTAATATACTCCCCAATCAAAAGACATAGACTGGGTGAATGGATTAGGAAACCGAATCCATCTATATGCTGCCTCCAAAACACCCTTCTCACTCTCAAGGACAGACAGCACCTTAGAGTGAAAGGATGGCAAAAATATTCCAAGCAAACGGTTCCAAAAAGCAAGCAGGGAAGGCTATTCTAATATCAGAGAAAATAAACCTCAGAGTAAAATTAATCAGAAAAGACAAAGAGGGCCCTTATATTCTTATCAATGAAACAATTAACCAGGAAGATTTCACAATCTTAAATATTTATGCACCAAACTCTAGTGCACAGAACTTTATAAACAGAACCATTCAGGACCTCAAGACACAGATTAATCCCAGCACACTAATAGTGGGGGACTTCAATACCCCACTGAGCCCCCTGGATAGGTCAACTGGACAAAAAATAAACAGAGAGACATCAGAACTGAACATTACAATATACCAAAAGGACCTCACAGATATCTACAGAATATTCCACCCAAACACTGGAGAACATATTTTCTACTCAGTGCCCTATGGAACATTCTCCAAAATCAACCACATACTGGGACACAAAAGAAATCTCAACAAACACAAAAAGATTGAAATTATTCCGTGTGTTTTATCAGACCACAGTGCAATAAAGCTAAATATTAACACCAGGGTTATTCCTACAAACTATAAGAGCACTTGGAGACTAAACAACACAATCCTGAACAATGAGTGGGTCAGAGAAGAAATAAAGAATGAAATAAAAGCATTCATGGAACTAAACCAAAATGACAATACAACACAACAACACCTGTGGGATACATTAAAGTCAGTCCTAAGAAGGAAATTTATAGCCCTAAGGGCCCACATTAAAAAAAAGAGAAAGAGAACAAATAAATGATCTAACACTGCAGCTAAGAACACTTGAGAGACAACAACAAATGAACCCTAAACCCAACAGACAGGAAGAAATAACAAAAATCAGAGCAGAAATCAATGAAATAGAAACAAAGAAAACAATTAAAAAAAAATCAATGAATCCAAAAGACGGTTCTTCGACAAGATAAACAAAATAGACCTCTATCCCAATTAACCAAAAGATAGAAAGAGCAACTCCAAATAAATAGCATTAGTGATGAAAGGGGGGAACATCAAAACAGAAAAAGAAAATATCTAGACAATAATATGAGGAGAGTGCTTCAAAGACGTTCTTTACTAAATTTGAAAACCTAAGAGAAATGGATGAATATCTGAAATCCCAGCATTATTCAAAGCTTAACCAAGAAGAGATTGACAGCTTAAACAGACCCATAATACTTGAGGAAATTGAAGGTGTAATAAAAAGTCTCCCAACTAAAGCAAGCCCAGGCCTAGGTGGTTTCTCAGCAGAATTCTATTAAACATTTAAAAAAGTCTTACAACCATTACTACTCAAACTTTTCCGAAGGATACAGACAGAGGGAAATATCCCAAATTCATTCTATGAAGCCAGCATGCCTCTAATATGAAAACCAGGCAAAGACACAAACAAGAAAGAAAACTATAGACCCATATCATTAATGAACACAGATGCAAAAATTCTCAACAAAATACATGCAAATCCCATACAGACCCACATCAAAAAGATCATCCATCATGACCAGGTTGGATTCATACCAGAGATACAGGGGTGGTTCAATCATTAAATATCATAAAACACATAAAGGGACTTAAAGATCAAAAACACATGATCATCCCAATTGATGCAGAAAAAGCTTTCCACAAAATCCAGCATCCCTTCATGCTTAAAGTCTTAGAGGGAATTGGACTGGAGGGATCATTCCTCAATGTAATCAAAGCCATATGCAAGAAACCCACAGCCAACATCATCCTAAATGAAGAAAAGTTGGAAGCATTCCCCTTAAAGGCAGGAACATGGCAAGGCTGTCCATGACCGCCACTCTTCTTCAATGTAGTGCTTGAAATGTTTGCTAGGACAATAAGGTGAGAAAGCAAAATTAAAGGAGTACTAATTGGAAAAGAGAAAGTAAAACTATCCCTTTTTGAAGATGATATGATAGTTTACCTAAGGGATGCTAAAATCTCCACAAGAAAACTTCTGGAAATGATTAAGAGTTTTGGTAAAGTGGTGGGATACAAAATAAACCTAGAAAAATCAGTAGCCTTTCTTTACACCAACAACAAACAACATGAAAAGGAATATAAGAAAACCTTCCCACTCACAATAGTCTCAAAAATAACAAAATGCCTGGGAACAAACCTATCCAAAGATACCAAAGACCTGAACAATAAAAAATTTGAACCCCTGAAGAATGAGATTGAAAATGACATCAAAAGATGGAAAGACCTCCCATGCTCATGGATTGGAAAAATTAATATAGTAAAAATGTCCATTCTACCCAAATTAATATACATATTCAATGCAATCCCAATTAAAATCCCCATGAGCTTTTTCACAGACTTAGAAAAAATCCTTAAATTCACATGGAAAAACAAAAGACCCTGGATAGCTAAAGCAACCCTGAGTGAAAAGTGCAATACTGGGGGGAGTACATTACCAGACTTCAAGCTATATTACAGGGCTATAGTCATAAAGACAGCCTGGTACTAGCAAAAAAAAAAAAAAAAGAACCATTGACCAATGGAACAAAATTGACGATCCAAACTGGAGCTCATATAACTTCAGCCACCTCATATTTGACAAACGGGCCAAAAAAGCTAATGGAGGAAAGATAGCATCTTCAGCAAATGTTGGCAAAACTGGATCATCATTTGTAGGAGAACAAAATTAAACCCCTACCTCTCACTCTGTACAAAAATAAACTCCAAGTGGATCAAAGATCTCAACCTAAAACCTGAAATCTTGAAGGTGATAGAAGAAAAAGTTGGCAGCAACCTACAAGACAAAGGTGTAGGAAAAGACTTTCTAAATCAAAAAGCAGCTGCACAGGAATTAAGGACAACAGCTGATAAGTTGGACCTCATCAAACTTAAAAGTTTTTGTACAGCTAAAGAAACAGTCAAGGAAGTGAAGAGAAAACCCACAGAGTGAGAGGAAACCTTCACCACTGATACATCTGCCTGAGCATTAACATCCAGAATATATAAGCTACTTAAAAAAACAACAACAAAGAATTAAGAAAGCAAATGACCTACTCAAAAGATGGAGTAAAGGGATGAACAGAGACTTCACCAGCAAGGAAGTAAAGATGGCTGAGAAACATCTTAAAAAGTGTTGAACATCATTAATAATTAAGGAAATGCAAATTAAAATCACACTAAGTTATCATCTCACTCCAATAAGACTAGCCAAGACCAAGAAAACAAAAGACACCAAATGCTGGAGAGGTTGTGGGGAAAGTGGAACACTCATCCACTACTGGTGGGAATGTAAACTGGTACAACCACTGTGGAAAGCAGTGTGGAGAACCCTTAAAAAAACTCAAAATGATTTCATCAAATTCACCCATGTTGTTTTGGGTGACTATATATGATTAACTTGGGAAGCAAACTTAATTTTTACGTTAAATCATCTTAAAGAGAATGCTACAAGGTGATACTGTTCTTCATTAGTAGGATCGAAAGGTTATTCCTGGACAAACTGTCAGCCCATGAAAGGAAACAGCCAGAATTGACCAGAGTCCAAGTCAACAGCTCCAGAGAGAGTGGACTGTTTTACCTCTCATCCACCTGTGCCCCTTTTCTAAGCCTAGGGAACAACCTGCGGAAGAGGGGGCGTGGTAAATGTAAGGGCTGCGATTGGGGTGAATGGTGAAACTACAGCAATGTAGTCTGGACACTCATTTGATCAACTTGATTTGAACAAACAACCTGTCCACCCCCCTGGATGGTGGGGGCTGTAGGTGTTTGGGCACAACAGCCTGCAGATAGGTTTGTTCATGAAGGAAGCTTGTACTCAGGATTATCACTTATAGCTAAAAATGAAAAAAAAAAAAACTGGAGAGAAGATAGCAGGACAGTTATGCAGAATGCTGATCTGGATGGTGGTGGGTGGGGGAGAGAAAAAGGCAAATGGCCTGATGATTGGACACAGTGTGAAGTGGGGCGAGTAAGCAAATGAATGAAACACCTAAATTTAAAAAAAAAAAAAAAGACTGTCCTGTAGCTCAGTCAGCAGTACAGAAGAACAGAGGCTACAGGGACCAGCCCACATTGCAAGCAGCCTTATCTTTGAGCTGTTAATGAAAAACAGAAATCTTCCTGAGATTACAGTATATTGCTGGCCTGTATCCTATTCCTTAGAATGCCTTTTGGATTATATTAGTTCCACAGGTCATCAGATACTTGTTCTATAATATGTGAACAATAAATCAACTTTCTCTTCTAAAAAAAAAAAAAAAAAAAAAAAAAAAAAAAAAACTCAAAAGAGCCTACCACCTGACCCAGCCATACCACTCCTGGATATATACACCCAAGACTCATCCTACCGAAAAAATACATGCACAACTGTTTATTGCAACTCTCTTCACAATAGAAAAGAGCTGGAACCAACCCAAATGCCCCTCAACTGATGACTGGATAACAAAAATGTGGTACATCTACACAATGGAGTTCTATGCAGCAGTAAAGAAACATGACATCATGAGCATTGCTGGTAAATAGATGGAACTTAAAGCAATTGTGCTAAGTGAAGTAACAGAGTCCCAGAAAAAAAAAAATGGTGAATGGTTTCCTTCATTTGTGGATGCTAACACCAAACCCCCAGTTGGCAGGCAAACTGAGCAACTTTATTATTATATTTCATTGTATCTGAAAGCAACTGTGCTATTCCAATGTGATTCTCTAAATGGGCTCTAGAATTGTCCTACCACTTATAGTCACACATTGTAATTACCATATATGGATTGAAGATATGTAGTCATATCTAAAAAAAAAAGAATGTAAAGTTACAGATCTTTATAACTGCATGCAACTTTACTGTTAAAATGTGAATCTCTAAATGTGTTTAGGAATCAACCTACAGTTTATTTTCAGAATTTGTAATTTTGACTTATGTGTGGAGTGTATATATGCATATTTTGGAATAATAGAAAACAAAATAATGAACCACGGGGAATGTGTCTAAATTGAACTGATAAATGATGTATGAAATATGAAAAACATCAATAAAAATTAATAAATAAAAAAAGAAACATACCTTAGGGCTGGAGAGATGGCTCAATGGTTAAGAGGACTGGATATGCTTGCAATGGACCTGGATTTGATTCCTAGCACCCATATGGCTGCTAACAACCAGGCTCAGCTCTAGGGCCAGGTGATCTGGTGCCTTATTTTGGTCTCTGTGAGCATTGCATGCATGCATGTGTTCACATGCATGCAGGTAAAATATTAACACACACAAAATAAAAGTAAATAAAAGAAAAAACATACCTCACTCTCAAAGACAAAGTATGGGCAAATATATGTAAGGATGTGAAGGATACCATGGATTTGAAAACCTCAATCAAGTAGAAGTAGCTATACTTGCATTTTATTAAGTAGAGTTCCATCTAAAATTAGTAAGGAACGATAAGGAAGGTAACTACTTTTTTACTAAAGGGAAGAATCCATCCGATGATACACAAGTTATAAATATACATACATCAAATACTGGACTAGTTTCAAAAAGCAAACACTACTAGACAACAAAGGACAGAAATCTGGATGCTATTATGGCTATTATAGTGAGCTTATAAATATTCCACTCTCATTAATAGGTAGATCGTTCAGACAAAATAATCCACAGAGATAGTTCAGAGTTAAGTTTGCCAAAGATAAAAATGACTTAACAGATATGTACAGAATATTTCATAGATTAGGTGCAGAACACACATTCTCAGCAACTCATGGAAATGACTTTAAAATAAATAATATTTTGGGGCTGGAGTGATGGCCTAGTGGTTAAGAGTGCTGACTGCTCTTGAAGAGGATCCAGGTTAGATCCCCAGCACCCACACAGTGGCTGAGAACTGCCTGTAACTCCAATTCCAGGAGAACTCCATTTCCAGGGGTATCCAACACCCTCTCCTGACCTCCGTGGCATTGCACGACATGGGTGCACAGACCTACATGCAGACAGTATATTCATACACATAAAATTAATTAATTAAAATAAATAATATTTGTGGTGGCTTGGATGAGTGTCCCCCATAGGCTGTAAGTATTCAGACATTTGTCTCCAGTTGGTGGCACTGTTTTTGGAGGTCTTAGAAGGTGTGGCCATGCTAGAGGAAGTATGTTACTGGGGGCATGCTTAGTTAGTTTAACAAGCCTCGTGGTCTACAGTTGCTCTCTCTCTGCCTCCTGTGCTCTTTTCGAGATGTGACCCTTGGCTTGCTGCTCCAGCCGCCATGCCTCGCGCCACAATGGACTCTAATTCCCTGGAACCATCAATCGTAAGCTCAAATAAACTTTTCCTTTTATAAGTACCTATGGTCATTATGTTTTATCACAGCAACAGAAAAGTGACTAATACAGTTATTTGGTACCAGAGAGTGGGCTGTTGGCTGTGAAGAACCTGATCATGTGGATGTTTGGAGAAATGTGGAAGACTTTGGAACTTTGGGCTAGAAAGGCTGTTGACTACTGTAAGCAGAGCTTAAAGGGCCATTCTAGTGGAGGCCTGGAAGAAAGCATTGCTGCAAAAGATGTAGTTCCAGAGGAGGATAAAGACTTAGGCAGCAACTGGGATATTTTGATAAAGAGTCTGGCAGCAGTTTGCCTACAGGCCAAATGCTTTCCTGATGCTAAGTTGAAAAACAATGGACTGATGTCTTTGGTGGAGGATATTTCAAGACAGCCTAATGTAGAAATGGTGGCATGGCTTTTAATGGTGAATATTGTTTAGATCTACAGTGAAAAAGAGCAAATGGGACAGAAGGAAATGCAGAATGTACAGTTTGGATCTGAAAAGTACACTAGGAAGATTAAAGGTGTGGCCAAGTCTTGTGAAGGAGAGGCTCCCTTTCATAAGGAGACTAAAGTGATTAAGGAGAGGCCTGGAGATTTACAAGTAAACAAAAGAATCAGTACCTTCAGGGCAAGATCAGACCCAGCTAATCCTCCAGCTTTTGAAAGGAAAATACTGAAAGCGTTTTCTACTCCAACAAGTCCAGGGCAGAGAAAAATTGCAAATGTGGTTAAAGTAAGAGAGATTCCATCCCGAACTTGCAGCCAAACTCAGCAGTTTCATTCATGTGGTGCTGGCTTTACTGAAGTTTGCAAGAGTGAAGGGGTCATCAGTTCTTCCTCCATGGTTTCAGAGAGCTGCCAAGGTCAGGCAGAGTGCAGCAGGGGTGTCCCTGAATAAAGAAGGCCCTGATAGGCCATTGCATGAAGCTGTGAATGTGAAGCCTGGTTGGCAGTGGAGACCCCAAGAAGACATTTGAGATTCCAGACCTGTGAGATATTTGCCAAGGAGAGCTGCATACAGGGAGTGGTACCAGCCTAAGAGAGAGATGTATGTTGCAAGCAAAGCTGGAAGAGCTGAGCCATCTAAGCCCTTTGGAAGTCGAGTCCCAGAAGTCACACGGAGCTACTGGACTTGGTTTTTGCCCTGCTGGTTTTCAGTCTTGTTTTGTTCCAGTATTTCCTCACTATGCCTCTATTCCTCCCTTTTGGAATGGGAATGTCTATTCAGTTCCACTGTACATTGGGAGTATGGAATTTGTCTTTTGATTTTACAGGAGCTTACAGTTTAGGAGATTGGCCTGAGTCTCAGAAGAGACTTTGGACTGTAGACTTTTGAATGACATTGAAACTGGTAAAGACTATGGGGACTTTTAAGGTTGGAATAAATGCATTTTGCATTTTATATGGTCAGGAGCCTATGGGGACCAGGGAGTGGAATGTGGTGGTTTGAATGAGTGTCCCCCATAGGCTGTAAGTATTCATACCTTTGTTTCCAGTTGATGGCACTGTTTTTGGAGGTCTTAGAAGGTGTGGCCATGCTAGAGGAAGTACGTTATTGGGGGCAGGCTTAGTGAGTTTAACAAGCCTCGTGGACTCCAGTTGCTCTCTCTCTGCTTCCTGTGCTCTTTGCGAGATGTGACCCTCGGCTTGCTGCTCCAGATCCAGCTGCCATGCCTCCCACCACAATGGACTCTAATTCCCTGGAACCATCAATCATAAGTTCAAATAAACTCTCCCTTTTATAAGTTCCTTTGGTCATGGTGTTTTTTATCACAGCAACACAAAAGTGACTAATACAATATTTTAGGCTGTAAAATATGTCTTATCAAGTACAAAAATACCAAAATCATTTCTTGTGGCATATGCATTCATATTGTACTTATGGTATAAATTATTAACAAGAGAAACAAACTGTATCCATGAAGACTGAATTATATAGTATTGGAAGATAAATGGGTCACTGAAAAATATAAGGCATTAATTTATTTTTAATGGATTTTAATGGTTCCTTGAATGTATGTATTTGCACTACCCGTGTGCCTGGTGTCCCTAGAAGCCAGAAGAGAACATCTGATCCTGTAGAACTGGAGTTAAAGATGGTTTTGAACCTCCATGTGGGTGTTGGTAAACAAACCTGGTTTCCACAAGAGCAGCAAGTGGTCCTACCTGCTGAGCCATCTCCCCAGCACCGCAAGCCAGAAATTAAAAGTTACTAGATTCAAAAGAAATCAAAAGCACAGATTTATCAGAACCTTTGAAATACAGCAAAAAAAATAGGAGTAAGAGGAAGGTTTATAATTATGAGAGCTTATACTTGTAACAATCTGGATGATCCAAATAAAAATGGAATGACAAATACCAATAAAGGGAAAATGAAGATCCAAGAGTAAACAACTACAAGAGTGTACTGGGTGTCTAAGCATCTCAGGGAAGGATCTGTTGGTCTCTGAGCCAAGAAGACAGGAGCAGAGCTTGAACCTGGAATAGAACAAGCAATTAAAAAATGTCTTTTGTAATGCTCTTCCATTTCCTTCCACAGGTAGTGTTAGCAGCTAAACATTTGACAGAAGAGAAGTATTTAGAAGGACTACCAGTTCCTATAGATCTGATAAAGAATAGAATAGCTTTAGAGCAGAGAGGCAAACTAACTGATTATAAAGTCAACAGGTAGCTAAGCATCTTCTAGATTGACTTAATTTATTTGAATCATTAAGCAAGAAACTCTCCAAAGGGAGTTTGGAAAAACAGAAATTATGCTGACAGGTTTTATATGGAAAATGAACATGCCTTAAAGCCTTTGGGGGGAAATATTTTACTTTTGTTTTAATTATTGAGTCATCATCAATATATCTTGTTTATTCAGAAATTTGTGAGTTAAATATGCTTTATGTTTAGTGTGATATATTGGCTATGTCCAATAACTTAAAGCCACAGTTGACAACTATTGTAGTTTTAAATATAGTTACCATCTATGTGTAACCCATAGGATGAAACATTTCTAGTTTCTCTTTTCCTTTGTGTAACTTCCATCTGTCTTGGAAAACAGAGTCTCGCTGTGAGTTTTCCTGGAGCCTGTTTCCAGGAGGAAATCCTATACATTCAGCTTTTGATAGAAAAATATGCCTGATATTTCTACTAATTTTCTTCTGCTTATAATAATAAATTTAATAAATACCATCTAACATTTCTTTGGCATTTAAAAATTGTCAACAGTTTTATTTATGTGATCCCATTAGTAAGTCAGTAATGACAATAATTGGAATTGGAACAAAAATAGTTTTTGCAAATACATGCAAAATGATGTAAGATTATTCATTGCATGACAGGAGGGAGCAATGTGTCAGGTGCTGATGAAGAGCCAGAGGAAGGGATTACAAATGGGTATGAGGAAACTTGTGTGATGCCTTTGTTTACTGTCTTCACTCTTGTGCTGAGTAACTTTGTGAACTTGGCACCTGAGTTAAAGGAGCCTCAGTTTGGAAATTGCCTCCACTGTACTGGTCTGTGGCCTTGTCTGTGAGGAACTGACTTGACCGTTGAGTGATGTGGAAGGGCCCAGCCCACTGTGGGCAGTGTTTCTCTACTGTATAAGAAAGTAGGTTGAGTATGGGTCAGGGGAGCAAGCCAGTAAACAACTATCCTCCATAGTCTGTGATCCAGGTTCCTTCCCTGAGTTCCTATCTTGGGCTCCCTCTGTGATGAACTGTGATGTAAGATGAATAAACTCCATGGCTGGTTTTGGTCAGAATGTTTTGTCATAGCAATGGAGAAGAAAACTGGGATATGTGTGAAGCTATTCTAGGTGGGTTTGTGTCAAATTATACACTATAATATATCATATTTTACATATCAAATGACTTCAATGGAGCTGTAACAACTTGTTTTTCAGTTTCTTTTCCTGTATATGCTCATGGCTTGCATTTGGCCAGTGAGGTGACTTACATAACATCGTTCTCAGTTTAACATATATGAAATCATTTTGATAACACCTTCCTGAGTTTAATGCAGAGATATATAGAGGAGAATTTAGAAGTTCATTGTAGACTCTAAAGTGGTTTGTAGATGTGGTATATTATGGCTACTATTTCATAAAGAATATTGTACAAAATGACACATTAAATATTTCTGTTTTTCAGGAAAAATGTGATAAGTTAAGAGATCAACTACATAGAATTGAAGGAGACTTAAGAGGAATGTAGAAAACGAGTGAGATGAGGGAAAGACAGAAAGAGAGAGAGAAGGAGAGGGAGAAGGGAGAGAGATTTTCATATAATTAACAAAGTGTAGAGGTCACTTGAAATCCCTGACCAGGCTTTTTTGTTTGTTTGTTACAAACATCTCCCTGTAACCTCAGCTGGAATTCACTATGTAGACCAAGCTGGCCTTGATCTCCCAGAGATTCGTCAGCCTTTGCCTCCTGAGTGCTGCGACTGAAGGCATGTACTACCGTGTCAGGGTGTGAATAGACTTTTGAATTTATCAACTGGTTCACAAAATATAAATGGGATGCCACATGGAGCTCTTAGTGTACCCATAGGCCTAGGCTAGCACATTTCCTATGGAGCTCTTAGCATTCCATTCTCTGTCGTCTGAGCAACTCCACAGGCCCAGACCAGCATATTCCCTATGGCATCTGAGGAAGTACTTATATACCGTCACAATTTTTTTTTTTATGTAGGAGAAATATACTACCACTCAACCTCTACTGTAAGGTTGGCAGCCCTGAGAACTCCTTTTTCACTGTAGCATGTAGGATATATTCCTGCTCCAAAAGCATGAGGAGAAGGGATTTTCCACATGCAAATACAGTCACAATTTAATATTTGTATTTTTGTCATTTTTTATAATTAAGGAGTAAACTCTTCTCTGATGATTAAATAAGTTTATATATAATTTTGAAAGAACTAAAAGTTGGAAACTTGTGTACTATGTCTACCAAAATTATGACGCAGAGTGGATGAGTAGAATAAGTATAATTCTAGAAATAATTTCATAAATATGTGACATTAATTTTGACAAGATTTATAGTAAACCATAATTACATTCTCTTTGCCACATTTCACAAATATCTAACCATAATATATTAATAAAAATATGAGCACAGCAAAAATGGCTCTATTATCATAAATCTCCTCCCCTCCTGTCTCTTCAGGAGAAGAGATTTATGATGTTATGTTATGTTATGTTAATTTGATCTTAAGTCTTTAAGTTCTTTTGAAATGTGTTTACTGACACATTCGTAATATACATCTACACATGCAAATAACACAGATGTACATATCATGCTGTTTACATTGTTCTGTATGTTGAACCAGAAATGGAAGTTGGATGTCAGTACTGAAATCTACATCATATTTTCTATGTAATAGTTCATAGTTAGGCTACTATTTATATGACTGTGCTACTCATGGATAGTTAAGATTTTCTTCCCCAAATGTATTTCTAATACTTATAATACCTTTGCATATGTCTTCTGAGTAATGAAGTGTTTCTACACTAACATCCTAGTAAACTGAAGTTTCTATGTGCTATCGAGTATGCAGCTTAACTTTTGAAAAATGTTTCCAAAGTGTCCTCTACACAAGCTTTTAGACTTGGGCATATCAGTTTAAAAATTACTTCCACTTTGGTTAAATGGTGGCAAGTTACTACAGTAATCAGCATTCCAGACATGATCTCCTAGATTCTTTTTGAGACAGGGTCTCTGTTTAGTCCCAGCTGGCCTGGAGCTTGCTCTGTAGACCAGGCTGGCCTTGAACTCACAGAGATCTGCCTACCTCTGCCTCCCGCATATTCTCTACTTGTTACTTGTCCGTCATTCCTTCTCCCTTCACTGTCCTTATGGGAGTTAAGCCAGTATGTCAATGCCAAAAAAAGTTGAAATTATTCACAGTCCAATGGGAGGAAACATGTTCTATTTCTTCTTTGCATTTCCTGATTACTAAAGAACCATTATTTTTTGGATTGTTTTTCTGTAAATTCCTTATTTATAATCATCATTAATTTTTCTATGGGGGGATTTTTTCTTAAGAAGTTTAGATTTTCTTTACATGTTTTGTGTTATCTTACATGACAGTAATGACCATAATAACCATTTATAGTTTTGTATCTGGAAGAAAAAACTGAAGACCTAGAGATCATGTCCCAAATTTGGTTATGTTTGCTTATGTTTGAGGACATTACAACTAAGAGTAATGTCTCTTATGATGTTTCTACACATCATAAGATGATGTTAATGAAGGTCTCTGGTATTACAGCAGAACTTCTAAATATTAGATAATTTAATCCATTCGATTATGCAAAAATTAAATTAAGAATGATATATTAACTTTTCCTAGATTCCATTTGGTAACCTAATGCAATAGCAGTGGAAGAGTGGTCTAATATAAATTGTGAAATTGGAAACTACATGATTTAGAAGACAAAGCATTTAAACATCCTACTGAAACGGAAATACAAAAGAGACAAAGATTAAATGAATTTTCAGTCAATTTCTAATGGTTCAAGGTATTTTATAAAGTATTCAAGGTATTTTGTGGACTTGATATCCTATCCATTTGAAGGACAAATTTTTATTTTAAAAGCAGAGGCGAATACTTTGAAAGAGTCTGTAGGGTCATCTAAATTTTCTCATGCTCCATTGAGGTTAGAATAACCCCTTAACCTAGCAGGATAAAGCATGGAATTAAAAGTAGTTTATACAAAGGACAAATATTCCCTGCAGATCCTGATTTCATTTGAAAGTTGCCAACTCACTTACACTGGAGTTTTATTCTGCAGCATTGTTACCATAAATTTTAAAATAACTGAAGACAATAGAAAAATTGCTCAGCCCTCACATTTTACTAGCTCAGATAATAATTACATATCGCTTTTTCTGTTTTATTAAAATAAAAAGGTATTTTTAAAATTGAAAGACTATAAAGTAAATTAATGCATCTGATAACTAATTCTAGTTGCCATATAATGTCTGCTCAAATAAATGAGAAAATACGGTTACCCTCCAAAATCACTCCAAAGATTGACATAATGTCTTAACCAAAGGCATTTGATATTGCAGGATCATTATCATTATTAGATGATGATGATAACGAAGACAGCTGTTTTTCATTCATGGAAAGCTTTCAGTATTATTACTCTGTGTAGGTCACCTGGACCTCATATGGTCAATAAGGTGCATGTTCTCTTCACTAACACTGTACAAATGAGGAGGCCAAATCAGAAAAGTAAAGGGACCTCTAAAGCAGCACAGCAATGAAGCTAATAGGAAGGGATAGACAGGAAACCTAAGAGATAGGAAACCTAATAGATAGACAACCTAATAGGAAACCTAATAGATAGGAAACCTAATAGGAAAAATTTATTGTCTATTTTTTGCATTTTTAACTTGCCTGATTCAATAGTTTCGATAAGAAATATTATAGCATTCCTATGGTGTTTCCTATTTCACAGATTTTCTCATTCTTTGCTTTTCACTACTTTTTATTCACATAACCCCCCCCCACTAAAGTGTAAAGCTCTATGTAAATCTTAATAAGCTAATAAGGTATAAATAGCAGGTAAATCCCACTTTTTTTTTTTTTTTACTTAAGAAGGTATGAAGAGATGCTATCTAAAATAAATATGTAAGTTTGTGGTAAATATAAACAAAATTTCCAAGTATTCATACACATTTAGAATTTTTTAAAGTCTACGAATAATATATTTTAATGATTTAGATGTTGAAAAATAATTTATGAATGAAAGTTTACATAGCTAATATTATTTATAGCTGTAAACTAGAAAATCAAATACACTGTACCTTGCTCATAATTTTTTTCATATAAATAGTTATTGTTATGGGGGTAAGGAACTGCTTTTTGATTGGCTTTGAGAACTTCTCTAAGGAGGGAATTCATCTCTGATAATGTAAACTTGGTCAGAAGCCCATTGTCGGGAGGTCATAGGCCTTATGGGAAACCTAAACAGACATGCTGCCAAATTGCTGTGCATTATATTTACACATAGGTTTGTGTTGCTTTCAACCTCAGTCAGAAAAGCTTCTTTTTTTGTAGTGGGCAGCAGACAACGTAGACTCATAACTGGTCAAAGTGTGAAAAATTAATGGTGGGTGAGTGCTCAACCTGAATTAAGACCTCTGTATTAACAGTTACCCCTGATTGACCACATCTCAAGGAACACTATGGAAGAGAAAGCAGGAAGAGTTGATAGGGGTCTTACTGGGAGAGGAAGGGGTCCAGAGGGAGTGGGAGGGGGGTAAGAAAAGGTAATTGGGTAGTGAATACATAAAACTACACTATAAATCTGTATGAAGTTGTCAAAATTTCAATATATGTGTATATATATTTCATTAATTTTTGAGACTTTATACATGCCTACGATGGATTTTGATCATATTCATGCCCCATCCCTCCAACTCTTCTTTCAGCTCCAAGATCTACCTCACCCACATACCTATAATAATTCGTATTCTCTTAATATTTTTTATAATCCATTGAGTCCAGCCTGTGAAGTGCAATTCATAGTTGATGCTCTCTGGAAGAGGGAGAGTGAGTGAACTAGATTCCAAGTGGGCAAGAGCTGTGAACTCTCAGTGGTTAGTGCTGCTCCACTCACATGTTGGCCAATGAAAGCTCACACTGATATTCTGACTTTATCAACTAACAGATGGGAGATTGTTGATAAATTACTTAACTATTGTCTTTTTTTTTTCAAAAAATGGGCACAGTTAAATAAATGACCAACTCCAAATAAGTTCTCATTTGAATTAATTATTAACAATATTCAAGCACTTAGAACAATAGTGATTGGCATATATTATTTAAATATTTACATTAAATTTTGTTTGATTGTGGGGTGTATATTCTGATATATACAGATCTCATCAAATAGTAAATATCAACAATGAGAGAGAAATAAACAGAGACATGTTAACTAGTATTTGCTTAACTGTGTTTACAGATATTTAAGATACTAAAAGAACAGAGAAAATCTTCAGAGGTGTCAGAAGTCAAGAATAGGGAGAAATGAGGTTTGAAGGAGATTTCATCATGTAATGCTAATGTCTCTTTTGAGGAAAATATATGTTTGAAATGAATTAAGTCATGTACACAGGGAGTCATAGATGCCAGAGGAGTTTTCCTGGGAGACTTTTTATTTTTCCCTAGTCTGACCCATGAAGGCAAAAGAGGAGAGGCTCCCAGAATGGTGGCATATCCCAGCACTCCAGTTTCAGGCCTGGTCTCCACAGTGAGTTCTAGGCCAGCTGAGACTATAGGGGAGACCTTGTCTCAGAAAAAGACAAAGAAGGGGAATGGAGAGATGGTTCAGACATTAATAGCACTTGCTGCTCTTGCAGAGGACCAGGGCTTAGTTTCCAGAACCTACATGGAAATCTAACAAATGTTGATTAATTCCAGTTTCAGGGAATCCCATGCCTTCTTCTGACCTCTATGGGCATTGTATGACAACACTGTACTTACATACATGAAAGCAAAACACTCATACACATCTAAAATAAAAATATAAAATACTTATAAGAAAGATATAAAACAAAGATGAGAAGATATACAGAGTAATGGTAACAATGGTAATGCTCATAAGATTATACTTAAAAGAGAATTCAATAAAAGTTGTAATTGAGAACTAGAGACAGGTATTCAGAAGTTCTGAGGAGCTACAGTTTTCAAGTGGAAATTAGTGTTAGTGAACATTTTTAAAACCCCTTTAGAGTTAATGACTGTAATTCTAGTAACCTCATTACATATAAGAAATGTTGAATAGAATAAATATCTTATTGTAATAACTATATAACTAAACACATCTAGCCTCTTTCTTCTTATTCACCTTTTGCAGAATTATGCTTTTCATGTTGTTGAGGAAATTAAGACAGACATTAGCTCTACTTTACAATAATCAACTAGTAATACTCATAATCAGCTAGTAATACTCATAATATTAACAAGAATGAAGGGCCATAGTAATCTGACTTTGGGTTTTGTATTACATCAAAATATTGTAGTTATGTTATTAGCTTACGTATTATTTAGAATGACCCATCAAAAATGAACAGATTTCTTCTAAACATTTTTGAACTAAAATGAAAATCATTGCTTTGGAATTCCCAGACAAAGAAACATAAACATACAATCTAGACCAACCAGTGGTTCAGTCTCTCAGTTTAATAGTGTATCATCACACGACACGGGTGCACACACTTGCATGCAGACAGTACATTCATACACATACAGAAATAAATAAAAAAAATAGTGTATCGTCTTCCTGGAGTTGACCCTTCTTCAGAGTGTCCCAATTCATCATAATACACATATACCTTTCCAAGGCTTTCACCTTCTCACAGCAGTGGGAAAAGCTGGAAGAGACCCTTTGCTTTCAGTTCCCCTTTGAAAGCAATTTAAATGTTCCAGACCCATCGGATTTGGTATATCCGAAGACTGATAACTATGTTGCATTTTTTGTGTTTATCACTAACAAAGGTAGTGAAATTATCGATTATCTTGTTGCATAGGAATTTATTGTTTCCTGGAGCATCTATACGCAGAAAATTGAATGGCATTTTTGGGGTGCTGTTGAAATGGACAAAAGGGGGTGGATTTTAAATGGCAACGTTTGCAGATTACTACAAACTTTTTGATCTATAGATCTGTATTACCAATTAAAAATGTAACTACTGTAGATGGTTTACTAAGTTAAAATTGTGAAAAAATATGGAATTGTTTATAATTTCCACTTCTTACTATCTAAAAGGGGAAAAATCCCTCTAAACACACACCTTTTGCCAAACCTGAATTCCAGAACTGTTTTATTTAACATCTTTCCAAAGGAAATAACATTTTACTCCAACTACAAGGAGTAATATGCCTTTAAATTACTCACATCAATGTGAGAGATACAAAAGGATAGAAGACAGCCCAGGCCTCCTGTATAAGCTCGAATCAAATGGATCAGTGTTTAGATTTACAACATTGACATGTTGGTTCAGAAGGCAAGTCGAACAAAATATGCAAAGTAAATGGTTAAAGAAATACAATTAGTACTGTTTAAATACCCATATATCTAATTGTGTGTGCTTCATTAGTAGGATCGAAAGGCTATATATTATACTGTTTAAATACCTAAATATCTAATTGCATGTGCTTCATTAGTAGGATCGAAAGGTTAAGCCTGGACAAGCTGGCAGCCATGAAAGAAAACAGCCAGAACTGACTAGAGACCAAGACATCAGCTCCAGAGAAAGTAGAGTGTTTTGCTTCTCATCCACCTGTGCCCCTTTTCTAAGCCTAGGGAACAATCTGCGGAAGAGAGGCGTCATAGAATGTAAGGGCTTCGATTGGGGTTAATGGTGAAACTACAATAATATAGACTGGACACTCATTTGATCAACTTGATTGAACATACAAGCCCCCCCCTGCTGGATGGTGGGACCCATGAGCTGTGTGGGTCTGGGCACAACTGCTTGCAAATTGGTTTTACATGAAGGATGCTTGTACTCACAAATTATCACCTATTGTTAAAAAAAATGAAAACAAAACAAAACAAAAAACAGAGAAAGATGCAGAAAACTTATGGCAGAATGCACGATCTGCGATGGGTAGGGGTGGGGTGGGGGGGAAGAGAAGGGGATATATATATGCCTGAACTGAATTGGAAAATGATGTATGAAATACACAAAGCATCAATAAAAATAAATTAAAAAAAAAAGAAAGAAATATAATGCTTTAAGCCAGAAAGCAAACCCAAACCGTGCTTAGAGGAAGTCATTAGAATCCCCTTATACTCCTGTTGGGAGCAATGTTATCTACCCAGTTTGAGCAATCTTTCTTACTGAAATTTTGGGTAATGGTGTTCTTAATTCATGCATTTTAAATTATGCATCAGGAGAGGTGCTGTTTCCTCATTTAACATACTATAATTGTCCTCTCCAATGGCATATGCCAGTCTTTTTGATGAAAATAGAAACTGTATAGAAATTCTTCTGGGTGATACATAGGAATTGACAAGCAGTTTTGATTTTGGCACCTGTACTATTCCTATGGTAAGTGGATTTTGTAATTTCAAGTGAGTTGTAAGTATTAAACTTGACTCAAGAGACTGAGGAGACCAAAAGGATTGACCTATAAAATGGAAAGTATTTTAAGAAGGCTCATACCTCTGTGTATCTGTGTAGATGTTTTTATCCCAAGTAAAATCCATGCCTAAGGCTAAGTTCCGATATGTTACTTGAAGATCCCTGCAAAGACAAACTTAGTTTCCTTACCCTCCGGATTTGAATGTTTTGTGGCTTGACGAAAGTGCATTGGCAATGTGCCAGATTTTCAACACTGATAAATGTGTTGTTGAGAACTTGCAAAATGGCTGTAAATTCCAACTTCTTTTGTGACAGAGAAAAGAAGGAAAAGGAGGCAGAGGGACAAAACATGTAAGAGCAAATGAAGACAGAAGTAAATGCAAGCAATCATTTTAATGTTAGAAGAGTAGAAAATTTTGCTATCACCTTGAGTTAATACAAGTCTATCTGCTAATCCCCAGGACGCTGCTGTGGTCTCAGAACTAGACATACTTTCTGTATAGCGTTCTTCTGAGTCTTACTATGAAATGTGTCTTATATACATACCTTGTCCCTAAAAGTCAAGATCTTTATGATATATAAAGTCTTTCTTTTTTTTCAAAGCCAATTTTTATTGAAGCTTTCTGCATTTCATACAGCATTTCCCAATCAAATCTAGACCCATTCCCCCCTCCTTGCCCCCCACCCCACCAGAGCTCACGCATTCTGTCATACATGTTTTTCATTTTTCTCACTCTCTTTTCAAATTTCCGATGTAGAAGTTTACTGTTTCAGGCAGAAGTTCACCCTTTCAGTCAGTTCACTAACCCAGTCTTTTGTTGTTGCTGTTGTTGTTGTTCCTTCCAATTTGCATCATTCATATATCAAGATTATGACATCATGGGTTTTAGCATTTTCTTTTGATTTTTAAAAATTTTTTTCTTTATAAAGCTGAACAATGTTATGTTTTCCATACAGAATTGTTTGAAGGCTTCTCCTTGGCAAGCCCAAACAACCATCAGTCCTACCCTTGTGCTCCAATCTTGGGTCTTCCCTTCCCATGTTCACCAAATTAAGTCCAGTAAGCATCCCGATCTGTCTTGATCTTCCTGTACTGACCACTGTGATACAGCCTGGGTAGTCCAACAATGGCAGTCTACACTCTGAAGAGGCTGAAGTTGCTCAGTCCACAAGCTGGATGTCTCAGCAGTCCCTATCTGGCACTGAAGTTTGGAGGATTCTTGGAGAGACTTGAGTCTTCAGTCTTTATTGGAAGGTTGAAATACTGTGTCTCATGACTTTGAAGGATGGCAAAAGCAGTGGAAGCCACAGGGTATCTGCACTTGCCAGTAAGAATTGAAGACAGGCAAAACAACAGTGCTTTTTTTTCTTTTTTTTAAATTTTTTTTTTTTTTACTTTTTTGACTTTTTACTAAGATCTCAAGTTTTATACCTGAAGTACAATTTCTTTTTTTTTTTTATTTGTTTATTTTTAAGGGATTCTACAATATAAGAACACAGTTGTTTTCAGATAACATTGATGTTGCTCAATTTGCCGTACAGTTAGGTGCATTGGTGCATTTTGCAAGTATCTATGTCCAAATTTTGAACAAACCAAGGTTCCCATAGTTCAGTTGGAGAAGCTTGTATGCACAGGCATGTTGATCAATTAGGAGTACAGACTATATTGCTGTAGTCTCATGATTCACCCCTATCTCTCCACAGCCCTTACATTCTACCATGCCTTCTCTTCTGCAATTTGTTCCCTGGGCTTTGGGAATGGGGCGCAAATGGGTGAAAAGAAAATAGTCTACTTTCTTTGGAGTTGTCATTTTGGACTCTAGTCTGTTCAGGTTGTTTCTCTTCATGGGTTGACAGCTTTTCCAGTGATACCTTTTTAGTCATACTAACAAAGCATGAGCAATTGGATGTACAGGCATTTAAGCAGTACTAATTACTGTGTCAAGCTAAGCTGTGAGCATAGACACAGATGTTTGGATGGTATGCTAATCTGCAAACTGTGGTTTCTCTATAAAGGGTGACAAGTTCTTATTGTGGCTTATAACATCTCCTAACCACTAGAGGACAGAAGCTTGTGGCATCCACTGTGAATTATTCCTCTAAGGAGAGAGCTAATANGGTCTTGGAGATCCACTAATGGGACTTCAACCAGTGTCCAGTCTATAAAGAAGAAAGTATGTTCATGCTTCAAAAAGGGAAGCCTGGTCTAGCAAGACCTGACTTTGTTTTAGAGTGGATGGAAATGGTAAATGAAAAGCCAAAAGGAGCCACGGGCTCCCTCCCCCACCAAAACCTGAGTAACTCCTGACTACCAGATCCTCAACTTACCTTGAGAAAACAAAATCCTTGATTAATCTGGGCTAAGTCTGTGGCCTTAAACATCCAAAAGGAAAGTATAACTATAAATAAATTATTAGTAAGGCCTGAGATTTAGAAATTGTACTTCAGTCCCTGTTGTCGAAGACCTGGTGTGAGCATGAAAAAATGTTATGAGACGTCACTTGCTAGCATACGACTGGCCTCTGAAATGCCGGAGAGTGTTACCAAAGGCTACTAAAGCAATACAGCAAAATATTGGTCTCCCTGAGACAAGCAAGACTCCTCCGTCAGTATCAGCTACACCTCAACAGCCTGGAGATACTGTGCAACAGTGGCAGCCAAACAAATATATATATTATATAAATATACAAATAATATATAATGTATTATATAAATATACAAATAAATATATATATATCCCAAATATATATATATTTATTTGTATATTTATATAATATATATTATATATTATTTGTATATTTATATAATATATATATATATTTGGCTGCCACTGTTGCACAGTATCTCCAGGCTGTTGAGGTGTAGCTGATACTGACGGAGGAGTCTTGCTTGTCTCAGGGAGACCAATATTTTGCTGTATTGCTTTAGTAGCCTTTGGTAACACTCTCCGGCATTTCAGAGGCCAGTCGTATGCTAGCAAGTGACGTCTCATAACATTTTTTCATGCTCACACCAGGTCTTCGACAACAGGGACTGAAGTACAATTTCTAAATCTCAGGCCTTACTAATAATTTATTTATAGTTATACTTTCCTTTTGGATGTTTAAGGCCACAGACTTAGCCCAGATTAATCAAGGATTTTGTTTTCTCAAGGTAAGTTGAGGATCTGGTAGTCAGGAGTTACTCAGGTTTTGGTGGGGGAGGGAGCCCGTGGCTCCTTTTGGCTTTTCATTTACCATTTCCATCCACTCTAAAACAAAGTCAGGTCTTGCTAGACCAGGCTTCCCTTTTTGAAGCATGAACATACTTTCTTCTTTATAGACTGGACACTGGTTGAAGTCCCATTAGTGGATCTCCAAGACCTCCCTGCACAAGAAGACTGGTGACTCACATTTGCAGGACATTTCAAAAGATGTCCCCATGCATAGTCCCCTGTGACTTAGTTGACCTCTGAGAGCAAGGAAGAAAGTTATCCCTTAAGTCCCTTGGCCAAATTAGTATGGTCGTGAAACATCCAGAAAGGCTAAATTACACCACCCTGATACTTTTACTATTGTATAATATATTGGAAAAGGCTTGGACAAAAGCTCAAGCAGTCTTGTATAAGAAATACTAAGACACACTCTCATAAAATTAATACTGGGGTTAGACACAATGTCATGAAAAACTAATTTTTTCTCATTCTTTTGATTTATGTTACTCTAAAATATGCATACATACCCTCTACCTATATACCCAAAATTAAAAAATCTGAAAATAAACAGTGGTTTAATTCTAGAATATGTTAAGTGATTCACAATGTAAGAGCACAGTTGTTTTCGGATAACGAGGAATATAACATTAATGTTGCTCAGTTTGCTTTTGTTGTTCCATATGAAAAAAAATTTATTAATTTTATTTATTTCTGTATGTGTATGAATGTACTGTCTGCATGCAAGTTTGTGCACCCATGTCGTGCAATGCTGCGGAGGTCAGAAGAGGGTGTTGGATTCCCCTGGAACTGTAGTTCTCCTGGAATTGGAGTTTTGGACGGTTCTCACCCACCATGTTCATGCTGGGGATTGAACCCAGGTCCTCTACAAGAGTGGTTGGCGCTCTTAACCACTAGGCCATCTCTCCAGCCCATTCCATGTGAATTTAAGAATTTTTCCAATCCTGTGAAGAATATCTTGGGGATTTTAATTGGAATTGCATTGAATTGGTATATTAATTGGGGTAGAATGGATATTTTTACTCTATTAATTTTTCTAATCCATGAAAATGGGAGATCTTTCCATCTTCTGATATCTTCTTCAATCTCCTTCTTCACGAGTTTGTAATTTTTGTTGTAGAGATCTTTGGTGTCTTTGGTTAGGTTTGTTCCTAGGTATTGCATAGTTTTTGAGGCTACTGTGAGTGGGAAGGTCTCCTTATATTCCTTTTTTAGTTTCTTGTTATTAGTGTAAAGAAAGACTACTGATTTTTGTAGGTTAATTTTGTATCCTGCCACTTTATTGAAACTCTTAATCATTTCTGAGAGTTTTATGGTGGAGTTTTTAGCATCCCTTAGGTAGACTATCATATCGTCTGCAAAAAGCAATAGCTTGACTTCCTCTTTTCCAATTAGTACTCCTTTAATTTTTCTTCCTTTCCTTATTCCCCTAGCAAGTGTTCCCGTAGCAGACTTGCAGAGTTCCTACCTATACGGGGAATAATTCTGACTTTTCTCCATTTGGAATGATGTTGGCTGTTGGGGTTATTGTGTATGGCTTTGATTACATTGAGGAATGATCTCTCCAGTTCAATTCTCTATAGGACTTTAAGCATGAAGGGGTGCTGGATTTTGTCAAAGGCTTTTTCTGCATCAATTGAGATGATCCTGTGGTGTTTGTCCTTCAGTCCATTCATGTGTTTTATGGAATTTGTTGATTTACATATGTTGAACCATCACTGCATCTCTGGTATGAATCCAACTTGGTCATGATGGATGATCTTTTTAATATGGGTCTGTATGTGGTTTGCAAGTATTTTGTTGAAAAATTTTGCATCTGTGTTCATTAATGAGGTGGGTCTATAGTGCTCTTTTTTTGGTTGTATCTTTGCCTGGTTTTGGTATTAGAGTGATGGTGGCTTCATAGAAAGAACTTGGGAGCTTTCTCTCTGCTTGTATCCTGCTGAACAGTTTTAGTAACAATGATTGTAAGTCTTCTTTAAATGTTTTATAGATCCATCCGGATCTTTTTTTTTTTTTTTTTTTACTTGGGAGGTTCCTTATTACATTTTCAATTTCTTCATATATTATGGGTCTGTTTAAGCTGTCAATCTCTTCTTGGTTAAGCTTTGATGATTCCCAAGATTTCAGGTATCCATCCATTTCTCTTAGGTTTTCAAACTTAGTAGAGTATAGGTTTTTGAAGTATTCCTGTATGAATGGATCTTTTCATTGTCTGTTGTGATATACCCCCTGTCATCATGAATTCTATTAATTTTAGTTGGTCTTTCTTTCTTTTGGTTAACTGGGCTAGAAGTCTTTCTATCTTGTTTATTCTTTCATAGAACCAAGTTTTGAATCTGATTTTTTGTGTTGTTTTCTTTCTTGTTTATTTTCATTGGTTTCTACTCTGATTTTTTTTTATTTCTTCCTGTCTGTTGCATTTAGGGTTCATTTGTTCTTGTCTCTCAAGTGTTTTTAGCTGCAGTGTTAGATCATTTATTTGTGCGCTTTCTGTTTTTTTTTTTTTTTTTTTTTTTTTTTTTTTTTTTTAAAAATTAGCACCAGGGCTCTAAACTTCCCTCTTAGGACTGCTTTTAAAGTATCCCATAGGTTTTGAGGTTTTGTTGTGTAGTGTAGTCATTGCCATTCAGTTCCAGGAATGCTTTTATTTCTTTGTTTCTTCTTTGACCCATTCATTATTCAGGAGTGTGTTGTTTAGTCTCCATGTGTTCTTGTAGACAGTAGGGTTTGTCCTGGAGTTGATATTGAGCTTTATTGTGCTGTGATCCAATACAATGTATGAAATAATTTCAATATTTTGTATTTTTGAGGTTTTTTTCTGTGTCCCAGTATGTGATCAGTTTTGGAGAATGTTCCATGAGGTGCTGAGTAGAAAGTGTATTCTCTGGTATTTGGATGGAATATTCAATAGATGTCTGTGAAGTCCATTTGGTGTATCATGTTGCTCAGTTCAGATGTCTCTCTGTTTATTCTTTGCCTGGTTGACCTGTCCAAAGGACTCAGTCGGGTATTGAAATCCCCTATTATGAGTGTGCTTGGATTAGTTTGTGCCTTGAGGTCCTGGAGAATTACCTTTACAAAGTTTGATACACCAGAGTTTAGTGCATATCTATTCATGATTGTGAAATATTTATGGTTAATTGTTCCTTTGATAAAGATGTAATGTCCCTCTTTGTCTCTTCTTTTTTACTTTTACTTTGAAGTCTCTTTTGTCTGACATAAAAATAGCAACTCCTGCTTGCTTTTTGGTACCATTCTCTTGGAATACTATTTTCCATCCTTTTACCTTAAGTTAGTACCTATCCTTGAGAGTGAGATGGGTTTTCTTTAGACAGCATATAGATGGGTTCTGTTTCCTAATCCATTCTCCTAGTCTATATCTTTTGATTGGGCAGTTTAGTCCACTAATATTTAAAGTTATAATTGAAAGATATGTGTTGCTTCCTTTCAGTTTATTAACCATTTACATTTTTGGTCTAGGTTTCTACTTCTGCAGTTATGCTTTTATTAATTTCTCTTTCTAGGTGCCTGGGGATAGTTGCTCCTCTTCTCTGTACTTTGATTTACTTCAAGTATTCTCTGAAGGGTTGGTTTTCCAGACATGTATTCTATCTTCTTTATGTCATGGAAGATTTTTCTTTCTCCAACTATAACTGACATTTTTGCTGGGTATAGTAACCTGGGTTGGCATCTATAGTCATTTAGCACTGAGAATACTTTGATCTATGTTCTTCTTGGTTTTGTAATTTGCCCTGAAAAGTCAGCTATAATTCTAATGTGTTTTCCCTTATATGTAACTTGTTTTTCTTTTGTGGCTTTCAGAATTTTGTCTTTGTTTTGGGCATCTAGAGTTTTAACTATGATATGGAGTGGGGAGTTCTTTTCTGATCTTGTCTATTTGGTGTTCTATGTACTTCTTGTGTTTGTAAGGGTTTTTCTTTTTTTAGTTTGGGGAAATTTTCATCTACTATTCTGTTGAAGATCTGGTCAATACAATTCTCTTGGGATTCTTCTCCTTTCTCTATCCCTATGATGCTGAGGGTTGATCTTTTCATAGTGTCCCATATTTTCTGTTTGTTCCATTCTTGTGGTTTGTTTTTAATTTTTCATAATTTTTACTTGAGCTTTTTAGTTGTTCTGTGTTATCTTCCAGGTCTGATATTCTTTGTTCTGCTACCTCCGTTCTACTTCTGAAGCTTTCTTTTCCCCATCCTTTTCTCTTAACTGGATGAGCATTAGATTTCCTTTTTCATTTCATCTTGTGATTTCTTTTGTATTTCCACTTCCTTTTTGAGCTTCTCAATCTCTTCTTGTAGCTCCTTGCTTCGCTGGTTGGTTTCCTTTTTCAGTGTTTCCATGTCCTCTAGGTCTTTCTCGAGTTTTTTTTTATTCTCTCTCCTTAGTTCTCTGACTTGTTCTTTATAGTCTTTGATTTCTTTGAATATTTCTGCAATTGCTCCTCTAAGATTTATGTCCTGGGTCAACCCCAGGGGGATCCCACTGTTAAGTATCTCCCACAAGGTTGGTAGAGCTTGTGTGGAATTATCTTGCACCTTTCCCATGTTGTCCCTTCATTGTGTTCCTGACATGTGGGTTTCCCTTTTTGCCTGTATTGTGATAGGAATCATAAATGCCTTTTCACTATGTTGAAGGCTTGCTTTGCTTGCCTCCTTCAGATGCCCCCCCCCCTTTTTTTTCTCCTTGTTTATGGAGTGTTGACTTGTCTAGGTTTCAGGCTTTCAATTTATTTATATATTGGAGGTCTAACTCACTCTTCCCTTTCTGTTCTGAAGGTTCTCCAAAAAATCCACTTGGACACTCCCTCAGCAGTTCTAGTTGGTGGGAGGGCTAAGGGGGAGGATACGTCTGGCTTAGCATTAGCCCCAGTACTCTGTGCTTCAGATGGTTCTGGGAAGTCCCTGATCTAAGATCTGTACACTCAAGTCTCACAGTGGCAACAGGCCCACCTTTGATAGCAGCCCTGACAGCTACACCAGGCAGTGATTTAACAGGCCCAACTTTAATGCCGGCTAGCAGGGCGACTCTGCCCTGACTGCCACACAAGACAATAATTTAGCTATCCAACAAGTCAACAAAACAATTATCCAACAACTCAGAGATAGATCTATCCAACAATCAGCCTGGCTGAAGTGCCCTCCTTCTACCTGTGCTTCAGGTGGCCCTGGGAAGTCCCTGATCCAAGCTCTGCACACTCCTAGTCAGTGTTTTTATCACATCAATGGAATGTAACTAAGAAACTATGTCCCTCTCCTTAATCAAGCCAAGGATTGGGAAATGTCACAAAAATCCCTAGTGCAGACAACTCATTATATCCATGAATCTTCCTATCGGACTATTCTTTTTTAAATGGAATTTTAGCATTCTATAAGCGTTTGGTTACAATAATTTCTTAAAATTTCAAGAAAAAAAAGCAACTGAATAGTAACATTGATCTTAACTCAATTATTTTCTCTAAACACACAGTATTGGTGACTGAAAATACGATTGATTTGGATATTGGGGTCTGGCAGTTTGAAATGTGTTCCTAGAGTATAATTTACAGACTTCCAGGAACTGGGCAGACTCTCAGCTAGCATCATTCTTTAAAGGCACATTTGGTGTCCCACACGAAATATTGGTGAGATGCCATGATTGCTGATATAGTGAGAAGAGAACCTATATCACTAAGACATTTTTACTGATGCTTTTCTGAGAGATACCTTCTGCATTGTACCTAAGATAGGTTTACACATAAGCACCCAAAGGGTCCAGCCTGCAGGAAGAAGTAGTTGTCAACAGTACAGCAATTATGCATAATTATGATTCCCACTAGTATTTTTCCAAAGAAATTTTTGGACATTTACTGAACAAGGATTACCTCCAAATTCAAAGACTGTTGAACACAAAGACTATGTTAATATTATTACCTAGAAATCCAAAGCATGATCCTCTTCCTTGAAGGTAAATGTAGTCCAGCCAATGTTACTTCTATTGATTGTACAGAGGAAATAGCAGTTGGCCTGAATTTTTGTAGGGTTCTTTGTGGAGCAAAAATGATCATATTAGCAAAATTGAAGTGGAAGCTTTTTCCTCTTCCTCTTTAATCCCAAGCCAAGAAAGCTAACCAAAAGAACAAAGAGAATGTGGTGAGGGCTGAGGAGACAGCAGGGCACGTAAAGTGCTTGCTGCATGAGCATGAAATCCCTGATACAAACTCAGTAAAATTACAGCCTTGATTTTTGTCTTCGATTAAGCATTTTGATATAACACAAGGTATATGGTATACTGCATCTAACTTGATGAATACCCATTCTCCGTTTCTGTCAGAAAAGAGAATCACAAGCAATTTTCAATTACATGGAATAACAGTAATACACATTCATGTTTTATCTCCAGAGCCATAACTTTACATTTCCTTTCTTAATATAGCCAAAAAGGCTTAGATCTTTGAGTATCTAATGAACAACATATCTATGAACTATATTGATTAATGTAATGAAACTGACAATGAAGGATATCAGTTCAAAAGGTTTCGTAAACCATGTGATCTTTCAGAGGAGAGAGAAGTAGACTCATGTTATTTGACTGGTCTGTCAATCCAAGAATATTTTTAGGATCCAAGTGTCAGTAGCATACTGGAATATCATACCCAAATAAAAGACAGAATATTGTATCTTTTATTTCCTATAAACAAGGACATTTTCTGTGATGTAGGAAGCACATCCTACAGTAAGGGGGAATATTCCAACTTACTTTTATCTTCTCATATGACTATAATTTTATAATAAATTTTTTTAGAGAAAATAGAAAGGCAACATAGTGTTTTCTTTTTTTTATTCTTTTTTTTTTTTTTTGGTCTTTTCAAGACAGGGTCTCCCTGTAGCCCCAGCTGTCCTGAAACTCACTCTGTAGACCAGGCTGGCCTTGAACTCACAAAATATGCCTGTCTCTGCCTCCCAAGTGCTAGGACTAAAGGCATGCGCCACCACGCCTGGCAACATAGTGTTTTCTTGGGGATGGTTAATGCAACAATTTTATTGGTTGTTGGTTTGATGGCATTGATGCAATTAAAAATAATTGTGTGTGTGTGTGTGTGTGTGTGTGTGTGTTCATGTATGTGGATGCCAGAGTACAGGTGTCTTCCTATTTTATTCTTCACATTATCTTTGAAGACACTTCAGTGTCTCACTGAACCTGTATTCATTAGTATGTTAGACAGGCTGGCCAGTGAATGCTGAGGGTCTGCCTGTTTCCATCTCTCTTTGTTGGGGTTACAGATTTTTAAGATAAACCCCCGCTTCTCTTTTCTAATCCACATGCTGGGGATCTGAACTCAGGTCTGCATTCTTGTGCAGCTGAAACTTTACTGACTGAGCCATCTTCTCAGCCTAAATAATTATTTTTAACCTCATAACTCATTATAACTAAGACTTTTCAATTTTTTGACTAATTGGCAAATTCGGGGAAAACATCTCAAGTCTGTTTCATTTTTATCTCATATAGATCAATTGCTATTTTTTTTTTTTTGTCTTTTCAAGACAGGGTCTCCCTGTAGCCTCAGTTGGCTTGGAACTGACTCTGTAGACCAGGCTGGCCTTGAATTCACAAAGATCTGCCTGCCTCTGCCTTCTGAGTGCTAGGATTAAAGGTGGGCACCACCACGCCTGGCCATTTGCTATTTTTAACGTGCTTATAAATAGGTATTTGTGACTTACAAAAACAGAAATTCCGACAAATTACATTTTTATGGTTACCATAGAAATGTAGTATATTATGGTTGCCTAAACTGCACTAGTTGTGATCCTGTCAGAGAATTTCCAAGCTAATAAGACACTGAGGATTACTGGGCAGATATTTCTCTTCATCCCACACATCACATCTGTGGCCAGCTCTCTAGAGACAATAAGTTCCTGGATGCATAGTTTAAAATATTTTTTCTGCCTCAGTTGCCACAAGCTTTTGTTGCCAAGCACTGTTGTGACCTTCATATTAAAGAATGATCTCTGACTTTGCATCTCCCCATCACAGTGCCTAGAAGTGGACAAAATGATGATGAAAAGGGTAGTCACATAGGAAAAGGGAAATTTTCACACATGAAAAATATTTTCTGTGTATTCAACTACTAATGTTACTACATCTAGGTCTGTCTGCTCATCACCTGAAAGCCAATACTTGGGAGACTGTTAGTTGTGAAGGAAATCACTTTAACTCATTGCTATCTGAGAACATAGAATAGGGTGCAGTATTCAAATTACCACTTCAGGAAACTTCAGGTACACAAATGGGCTTTCATAGGAGGACAAGGACAGTGGGCAATGGGCACAGGCTATATACTGAGTGGGGCTTTGTCTTCCACGTTCATTTTTTTTTTTTTGTAGCCAAAATATCACAATCAACTGACTACCTGGAGGCTCTATCCTGTAATTCTTTAGATAATGTCCAAGGTAAGCCTCAAAGCAATTTACATGCTCTGTGTTATTTGATGTGCAGTACAAACATCAGTAGGGGAGTAACACTATCTGATGCTATCTGAAGGGTAACTTGGCTCTTAAAATATGAAGA
Organism: Rhizomys pruinosus; assembly: GCA_009823505.1. Taxonomy (NCBI): domain Eukaryota; kingdom Metazoa; phylum Chordata; class Mammalia; order Rodentia; family Spalacidae; genus Rhizomys; species Rhizomys pruinosus. Next base: position 4,701,866 of record VZQC01003744.1, on the reverse strand, counting down.
CATCATTTAGTGTCTCTTTTCTTTAGAGTTTAGAATGCAAGGCAATTTAAAGAGGAGCAAAGGTAATTCTATTGGAGACATTTCCACAAAGAATGTCTTTGTTACACTAAACTTAAAAGTAATAATATTGAAACTATATTTATGAACTAATAGTAGACAAGAGTTTTAAGAGTGATTCAGAAAACAATAAACAGAGGAAAAAACTACCCTGAAAACTAGGGGTGGAGAGATGGCTCTTCAGTTAAGAGCACTGTTGTTCTTGCAGAGGATCCATGTTCAGTTCCCACCTCCCACATGACAACTAATAACCAAACATAACTCCAGTTTCAGGGTATTGAACACCCTCTTCTGGTTTCTCTGGGCATTGCAGACATGTAGTGCACCTATACACCTAGAGGCAAAACACTCATACACATAAAATAAAAGTAAATCTTTAATTTTTTGGGGGGGTTATATTGCAAGAGGATCATTTTATTATTATTTTGTGTTTTTGTTTTATTTTTTACTTGAATTGTTGTGATTTTCATATAATATAATTTGTTGGTATTTAGATTCCTCCATGCCAACATCCCCTTACTGCCCCCTGCCCAATTAAATGCATTCTATTATATAGAAATAAAGCCTATAGGCTCTGATTTGTGCCCTTAAATGTCCTTCAGTGTGGGCCCATTCATTGGGGCCTGGTTAACCTACTAAGGATCACATTGACATAAGAAACTGACTTTCTCCATTCCAATAGCCATTAGTTGCCAATCGCTTCCTAAGTAGGGTTGGAGTTTCTTACCCACTTCCCCCTGTCTATGCCGGGATTTTGTCTGATTTGAGCTTGCATGCCACTTACACATGCTGTCACCATTGCTATGACTTCATGTGTATAAATGATCAGCTGTCTGGAAAGCTATTTCCTTGTGACTAGCCGCTCCCTCTGGCTCTTACGACCCCCTCTTCTACAATGATCATTGAACCTTGGGAGGCAGAAATTTGATAAATATATTCTACTCTAGGATAAGCACTCTACAGCCTCTTGTTCTCTGCATATTGGCCAGTTGTGAGTTTATGTGTTAACCACTATCTGCTGTACAAGGAAGCCTTTATCAAGATTTTTTTTATTAAATATATGCCTCTCAAAATGAATCATCATTAAAAAAATAGGCAAGAAGTGTGCTAGGAGCATATATTTGCAGGATACATCTGTCACTCATGGTGTTCTGTAAATCAAATAAGAAATATCATACTCTGTAATAAAAAAGATGTCAGTGAAAATGGAAAGAGGTGGAAGAAATAACTCATACGAATATAAACTTGAACAGCTAACTCACATCAAAAAATTCTTGTTTGCATTTGTCATTAGTAAAGTGAAACTTAATGAAATGACAATTCAAACCACAATAAGCAGAATATACCCCTTAGAATGACATTAGAGAGACAGTTGAATATTTTCACTGTTTTGAACTGTGAAAAGAAACATAAGCGTTTATTCACCAAAAGTACCTACACAGAATTTTATAGCAGTTTTATTCATAGCTGTCTCCAACTGGTTTTGATAGTTTGTTCTGTGTGTCTTCTTGGCTAGCCCAGGCATTCTGTTAAACAGATTCTGGATGTTTCTGCTATCAGACTTTGAACATATACATTGGACAGATTGGCATGAGTTGAGAGACATTCATCCATTCCATGAGAGACCTAAACAGGATGGAAGTCTCAGTAGGAAAGAATTCCTTCTTCCTCCATGACTGTCTTCAAGTCATCATTCTCTTGCCCCTGGGCTTGGCTGGATTCATCTGGGGATCAAGACCATTCTCCCTCCTGTGGCTCAGTTCTTTGAAGTATTGGTTGCAAAAATTCCAGTACCCTTTTAATATGCTTGAATTCTTATAACAAAGTACCATAAAGTGGGGAGCTCATACACAATATTAATTTATTACAGTTTTTAATTTATTTATTAATTTATTTACTAAAGATGGCAAGATCCAAGATCTAAGCATGGCAGATTTGGTGCCTCATAAGGGCACACTCCTCCATGTACAGAAGTTACTTTATAGCTGTGTCCTTGCAGGATATAATGGCCAAGGCTTGTTTTATGTGATCACTTGTGTAGTTAAAAGGACAAGTCCTCTTTGGGGGCTCTAATTCCTTCACGACATAATCACTTTTCCAGAACTTTTCTCCTATCCCAATGCCATCACCCTAGGGTGGGATTTCTATATATTAACTGGGCATATCTACCATCATTCCCAGTCTCCAGCTAATAGACAGCAAGTGACAGGACTCTTCAGCCTCGTAAAATTATGATATCATTCCTCAATTCCTTACAATGATCTTATCTGTGTGTAGTCATAATGCACACTCATGACAGAGAGAAAGAGAGCGAGCAAACGAGAGAGCAAGAGTGAGAGAGAGACAGAGACACAGAGAGAAACCAGAGGGAGAAGATATATACTGTTGATATATTAGTTAAATTAGAAAAGGAGACAGGAAGTTTTGGAACTTAAATACTTTTCAAAATGTTGGTTAAAGTGGATAAAATTCAGTTCAATAAGAATAAATTCAAGACAGCTATTGTATATAACATGGTGACTATGTCAATAAATATATATATTTTTGAAAATCACTAGACAGTAGATTTTAAGTTCATACAATTTTAAATTCATAAAAATCTTATAACCAGGAGAGGTATTCCATTATAAAGTATACGCATCTTTCAAAATAGTATGTTCTATGTGATATATCTGTACAGTCCTTATCAAATAAAAAGTCTAAACAGTTAAAATTATTTTTGAAGAGATAAATAAAAGAAAACCATGTTTTCATTACATTTATATCTTCAGTCCAATTATTTCAGCAGGGAGAGTGGATCTAGAACGCTTTATATTGGTAATGCTTCTAAATACTTTGTTTATATTAATTTACTTAAAAGCCTGTGATTTGCTTTTGAAGTTCTTGTCACCCTGTTTATCACTGAGGAAGCTAAGGTGGATTTGGTATAACTATCTGGGCTACTGTCCTTAGTGCAGGGTATATCAGGGCTCTGGCCACAGCAGTTGTTTTCTGGGGCCAGGTTGCAAAACATCATTTTTCACACATGTGCATACAGAGAATGGAACCAACGTACACCCAGAAGGGAAAGTGGGAAACACTGGTTAGGCAGCTTTCTTCTCACCAGTGGGGAGAGCTGAGGATGAACAACAAATTTACTAAGCATTATAAATATATGCTAAAAAACACTACTAAGAAACATGAGTTGCTAAGTTCCAAATAAGGCACTTGGGGCTGAGGTGAAGATAGTGTAAAAGATTAGGAGACACCTGAATTTCTGATTAGGGGACATCAGGATCAGCAATCTTAGTGGACAGTCTTAGAAGAATGGAGGACTTGGGATCTTTGGCTACTGAGTATTGGTTGATGAGAACATGTTGGTGAGTTTCCTTAGGTATGAACATTTGGGGTAGCAAAGTGGAAATTGTTCAGGGGGAAATTTAAAATAGTGCTTTCCCTAGCAGATGGTAATTCATATTCCAGTGTTACCAGAGGAAAGTGCCTGATACAATACAATATTGTGACAAACTTGAGAACAAATAAAGTCACACGGTTTAAAAAAAAATCTTTCGATCCTACTAATGAAGCATGTGCTTCATTAGTAGGATTGAAAGGTTATGCCTGGACAAGCTGGCAGCCCATGAAAGAAAACAGCCAGAATTGACTAGAGACCAAGACAACAGCTCCAGAAAAAGTAGACTGTTTTGCTTCTCATCCACCTGTGCCCCTTTTCTAAGCCTAGGGAGCAATTTGTGGAAGAGGGGGCGTGGTAGAATGTAAGGGCTGCGATTGGGGTGAATGGTGAAACTACAACAATATAGACTGGACACTCATTTGATCAACTTGATTGAACATACAAGCCCCCCCTGCTGGATGGTGGGACCCATGAGCTGTGTGGGTTTGGGCACAACTGCTTGCAAATTGGTTTTACATGAAGGATGCTTGTACTCACAAATTATCACTTATTGTTAAAAAAAATGAAAACAAAACAAAACAAAAAAGCAGAGAAAGATGCAGAAAAGTTACGGCAGAATGCATGATCTGGGATGGGTAGGGGTGGGGTGGGGGGAAGGGAAGGGGATATATGCCTGAACTGAATTGGAAAATGATGTATGAAATACATAAAGCATCAATAAAAAAAAAATCTTTCGGAAAGAGGAAAGAGCCTACCATGGGTATGGTGTTGGGGAAGAAAATTACCTGGATAAATGAGAATGGAGATAATTCCTGATATATCCAGAATTCTTGTGAGGATGACTTAGGGGAGCACACAGACATAGATGTTTATTTCTGAAGCTTAAAGGATTCTTGGCTTCCCAACACTTTGTGCAGAGCTCCTCAGGAAAGAATGGGAACCTGACATGAGGCTTATTGGAAGATTTAGAAGCTTGGTCAAAGCTGTCCCAAACTCTCCTGAGGGTTTGAGCCCAGGGATAGTGTTTTCCTGAACTCTAGACCAGGCTCAAAATTCCCTCGGTTCTGAGTATTGCTTTCTTCTGAAGAGGCTTTGTGAACTTAGCTGGATCTAGAAATCTATAAACTTGTCTTATGTTATTCTAGAGTTCCAGTCTTCAGACTAGAGCAGTATTTAGGGCCATTTGGAACTTTGGGAAACTCTCTGAGTGACTTAATCCTTTGGCATGCTGTAACAGAATATTATAGACCTGATAGTTTATAAATAGCAGATATATTTCTTATGGATCTGAAGCCTGGGAAGTCTAACAGCAAGGCACTAGCAGGATTGATGTCTGATGCGAATCACTTCCTGCTTCATAGTTGGCCCTTTATTGTTGTCTCTTCACAGGGTAGAAGAGGCATAAAGCTCCCTCAGGCCCCTTTTAGTGGTCTGCTAATCCCTTTTATGAGGGATGAGACCTCATGACATAATAAGCTCCCAAAGGCCTGCTTTTTAATGCTATCTCTTTGGGGATTAGGTTTCAGTACACAAATGCTGGAGGGGAAAAGAATTCAGACCATAATAACAGGTTAAACTTGGACACTCTTTATTCTCATTCTGACTGCAGACAGAGAAGTAAGAGTAGGCCCTTAGATATTTCTTATCTATTTCCAACACTTAGACAAATATTATTAAGGAAATAAGAATTGTAGGAAGCATACTGTTACTGACTTTTAGAAATCCGATATCTTCAATGTGTTCCATTGGATCTGATGTCTAGTAGAAAATTTGTTTTTACAAAGTGAACCGTTTTCAATATCCGTTTGAATCCCCAAGCACATTTCTCCAACTGGAAAGGATGCAAAATTTTAAAGTTGAGTTCATTCTGAATGTTAGCAGAGAAGTATACAGAATGAAAATGATCCTATTGAAATTGATGGATGACTGTTTTATTTTTAATCCAAGAAGACTGATAGGAAAATAAATGGGCTGAGAGTCAATAGAAACAATGCAAAAGTATTCTTAGGCATAGAAAAAGAAATGTGTCATTCACACTGGATTGTTTACTAAGGGAGATATTGCAAATGCATTTGGAGCATACATGAAATAAAATTAGGCCCAGTAAAATTGAAGAGTGAAGAATTAAGAAGTTACCAACAAGTGGAGGATTTTATAACACTACTTCCCTTTTTGCATTTAATGTGGAGTAAGAAAAATGAGAGCTGCCTAGGGCATAGAGCATATTTCTTAGTGTAGCCACGGAAGAAGCCACTGTTAAAAAAAAACAAAAAAATAAATAAAAAAAAAAAAAAGATTGGAACATCCTAAGGCAAAGCATAAGTACCAAGTCCAAATAAATGTGATTCATGACTGAAAGGACAGGACAGTAAGAAGTGCAAAGTCTTGCTTTGAATTAATTGTTTCTGTCGCGTCTCAGCAGCAGATCCAGGCACCTGGCTCTTTTAAAGTGGAAAACGGCAATGTGAAATTGCCGATTGGAGATGGTGTTTTGAATTGGTGATGTATAAGAGGCTTCAAGATGATGTTTAAAAGGAAAAGAAATAGGTGGTAGAAAAGTGGCAGGGAAAAACTGATTGAAGTCTTCTGGAAATTATACAATTTTATAATTGGAAATTGTTTTAGAGCTTATAGCTCTAGTTTCTGTATTTTTCAAATAGGTAGCAAAGTCCAAAGTGCTAAGTGGACTCTTTCCCAGACTCCCATCTTCTTACCCGATAGTCCCTCTCTCATTTTTTTTTTTTTTTTTTGGTCTTTTGGAGACAGGGTCTCCCTGTAGCCCCAGCTGTCCTGGAACTCACTCTGTAGACCAGGCTGGCCTTGAACTCACAAAGATCCCCCTGCCTCTGCCTCCTGAGTGCTAGGATTAAAGGTGTGCGCCACCACGCCTGGCTAACATTTTCTTTTTTAACTGAATGAAGAAGCCCCATGGGGAGGGGACCACTCTTGGCAATCATAGCTGTAAGACTGTATGTCTATGACCTGGCTCTCCACACTTCCTATCTCTATTCTTGAAAAATGTTAAGTTTAATTTGAATTAAAAATGAGTAAACCTCCAATTCAGTTCCTTAGTTATTTCAAGTATTCACCAGTTATATGTAACTAATCGTCACCTTACAGGACAGTAAAGATTTAAAAAAATCCATAGTTGAAGAAAGTTTTATTGAAATTGTGTAGTGTTGTGCTATACTGTGCCCCTAAAACATGTGCTTTTAGGTATAATTTATAATTATAATATTTTGCTATTTTTAAAGGGGAGTAACTATACAAGGAGTTAGGGAACATAGAAAACGATGTTAGTTTTTCTTTAAATCATAAAATAGGTGACTGGTGATGTCAACTGGCCTTAACCCATGCATACTTGGTGCTTCACTTTCCTCTTCTAAAGTGGAGAAAATATGTGCCCTCTAGAAAGGGCTTTTTCACCAGGCGTGGTGGAGCATGCCTTTAATCCTAGCACTTGGGAGGCAGAGGCAGGTGGATCTTTGTGAGTTCAAGGCCAGCCTGGTCTACTAACTCTGAGTTCTGAGCCCTTTAATAACGGCTTATATTCATTTCTCAAGTTGGCAGTTTTAATAGGGAAGAGTAGAAAGGAATGCTCACTTTTACTCACTCAGATAACTGCAATCCAGCTAGCCAATTACCTGAAAAATTCTGGAACAGTGATCTTGAGGAAGCTTTGGACTCTGGAAAATTGGTCTAAAGGTAGCTTTTTGCTAAAACCTTCAGGGACTTTGAAATGCTCTTTTTGTTCTTTTCCACTCATCCATCTGACATATACCATCTGTCAGATCACACTGGGTCACCTCTGTCAGCCTTCCACTCATCTTGAAAGAGAGACAGAATTTTTAAAAATTTTATTTATCTTGAATTTCCCTGTGAAAAATGCAATCAGTCTCAAACCAGATCAACACTTTTGCATATGGAAGACCAGAATCAATAGAAACAATGCAAAAGTATTCTTAGGTATAGGAAAAGAAATGTGTCATTCACACTGGTTTCTCACTAAGGAAGATCTTGCAAATGTATTTGAAGCATACGTGAAATAAAATTAGGCCCAGTAAAATTGAAGAGTGCATAATTAAGAAGTTCCCAACAAGCAGAAGATTTTATTTAATGTGAAGTAAGAAAAATGAGAGCTTAGTTTCTATCCATGGGGGCAGAGGTTTACATAGGCCAGCCACCAACCTACATATGTGGTTAATCATAGTCCTGTATTACACAGTAACCATGGATCTGTTCCGTGATTGATACTAATGCTTCCCAAACAAAAATAAATATAGAAATCACCTCTGAATCCTGGAATATGGGCTCATTTCTGGGTTGGGACTTCAGATTCTGCATTTCTGATGATCTCCATAGTGTTATACATGCTCTTGGTTTGCATTTCATTAGTAATATTAGGGATATTAGAATAAGTTTAATCTCTCAGAGTCACCACAAAGCAGTTATGGCAATAAAACCAAAAGCAATAACAGTCATACTGTTTATGTATCAATTTGCCCTACACATTTGCATGCATTTTTATTTAGACCACCACCAGCAGGAGATGGATACTGCTTTGCAGCATGCTGACCAACAATTTAGGAGGTCACTTTAGCTTCAGATAAAAACATCTATTTTGTTCACGGGTCTAAAATGTGAGCAGGGCTCAGGATGCACGGCTGGTCTCACCTCAACAGGGTGTCAACTGGGAGAAGCTCAAACGCTGGGAAACTGAACTGTCTACAGGCATACTCATTTATTTGTATGGCTGCTGATTCTAAAATGTAGACCACCTATATGTGGCCCTTCACATCTGAACAGCATGGCAGCTGGGTTCCAGAGTTAATTAACTCTGTAGAACCTACTAGAAAGTGATCATTTATTCTTTCTCGGATACCCTCTTCTGTGGGATCTTTCACACTCTTGGCATATATTCACACAGATACACAGATATAGACACACAAACACAGGTACATTCACATAAAAATATTAAAAATAAATATCCCCCCCCCAAAATATCCCCAAAGTGGATCTAGTGCAGTGTTTGATCCTCTCAAGGAAACGGTGTCATAGCAGGTGACATGATTCTACTTTCTGAAGAAGAAACTGAGTGTCAGCAGGGTGGTTCCTCACCACTAGATGTCTTTATGACTCGGTGAGTTGCTTTAGTATGTACTATCTTTATTTCTTTTTTTTTTTTTTTTTTTTTTTTTTTGGTCTTTTCGAGACAGGGTCTCCCTGTAGCCCCAGCTGTCCTGGAACTCACTCTGTAGACCAGGCTGGACTTGAACTCACAAAGATCCGCCTGCCTCTGCCTCCCAAGTGCTAGGATTAAAGGCGTGCGCCACCACGCCCGGCTTATTTCTTAATTTAGTAAAATGAATGAACTTTTGTCTGTTCTAAATAGTTCTTAGAAGAGTTGAATTGCGATTTGCCAAGGACTTAGTATCCTGCCTGACAAATGCTAAGTGCTTAAAAATGGTCTTTCTATTTTTTTTAGAATTTCATACTTGACTGCTATATATTTTTTAAAATGCTTTTCTTGAAGAAGTCAAGGCTTTTATTTATTTTAATTTTCATTTAAATATGCATAGTATATAAGAGCCAGTGTTTCTCTTATATAATTATAAAATTGATTTTAAAAAAGATTTTAGTGAAGTTTTTTTGCATTTAGTACATCATATCTCAGTCTAATTTAGACTCGTTTCCCTTTCCATGCCCCCCACTCCACCCAAGTTCATGCTTTCTTCCATATATGTCTTGCATCTTTTTCTGAGTCTTTTTAAAGTTTTTCAAAGCAGAAGATTATTGTTTAGGGGAGAACTTTACTGTTTCAGTTGGTTCTTTGTCCAAGTTCTTTTGTTGTTGCTGTTGCTTTCAATTTGTATTGCTTCAACACACACACACACACACACACATATATGTCACACCTATGCTAAAATTATGTCATCTGAAAATAAGCTGTATGTTATTTCCAAATCATATTTATGGATTCACATTTTTCTCTTTTAATTTTATATTACTCTAAAATATGCATACATACCCTCCACCCATATACCAAGATTACAAATTAGTTGTAGTTTAATTCTCGAGCCTGTTAAGGGATTCACATTGTAAGAGCACAGTTGCTTTCAGCTAAAGAGGAATATAACTTTAATCTTGCTCAGTTTGCCTTACAACTAGGTAGTTGGGGCTAGCAACCACAAATTAGGGATTCCATTGTTCATTTGTTTTTCTGGGATTGTGTTACTTCATTTAGGATAATATCTTCTAGTGAAACATCTTTAAAAATGTTCAAAAAGCACTAATTATTAAAGAAATGCAAATTAAAACCATTTTATGATTTCATCTCACTCCAATAAGACTGGCTAGGATCGAGAAAACAAATGATACCAAATGCTGGAGAGGTTGTGGGGAAAGGGGAACACTCATCCACTGCTGGTGGGAATGTAAACTCATACAACCACTATGGAAAGCAGTGTGGAGAACCCTTAAAAGACTGAAAATTAGTCTACCACCTGACCCAGTCACACCACTCCTGGGTATATACCCACAAGACTCATACATGCACATCCATGTTTATTTCAGCTCTCTTCACAATAGTGAAGAGCTGGAACCAACCCAACTGCCCCTCAACAGACGAGTGGATAAAGAAAATGTGGCACATCTACACAATGGTGTTCTATGCATCGGTAAAGAAAGATGACCTCTTGGCTGCTATATTTATATCATTTCAATCCCTCCATCCCCTTCATTTTTTAAAGTCACTCCCATATTCTCAATTCCTTGGCATAGTTCATGAAAATAGAATCTCAGGTGAATGTTGCCTCAGGAAAAAAGATCCATTTTTATTTTTTATTTATTTTTTAGACAAGAGAATTTATTAGGCTTGCCTACAAAGTGATGGCAGAAAGCATATACTCACTCGAGCCACAATGTGGTTCTCCCTTCCCAACACCGCCCCCCAGATTTGTGTATGAATTCTGTCCCCTCTGCCCAGGACAGTAAAATGGTGAGAGAGTCCCAGCACCACATGGTGCCTTTTATATGCCTTGGCGGCATCCCAGAGTCCCAGAGTTCTGTGCGTATTCCCACAAGGTCAGCATTGCAGGAACATCTCTGCAACTAGGTTTTGCCCTTAGCCCCTCCCCCTAAGTAAACCAGACACATCTTTGTTGTTCTGCAGCTTGTCTGGTGATAAATCCATTACAAAGAGGATGCACTCTACCCCACAAATGAAGTCCAGGTTTCCTGTGGGTCTTTTATGTTTGTGAGAAGCTGAGGCTCAAAGGCACTTATATGCTGTATCTCTGGTAACCTCCTCCTAGGAAGACAATACATACCTGAACTGGAGGCTCTTCCTAGTGTTCTCAAACTGTTCATTCCCCTCGCCAATCCACATCATCGGTAACTGTATAGCCTTTATTTATTTATTTATTTATTTATTTATTTATTTATTTATTTTTTATTATTTTTTTTCCTCGTATTTGTTTATTTTTTAAGGGATTCTGGAGCAGTGCTGGGCTGCTCCAGGTGATCTTAGCAGGTCGGGAACCTGAGCCCCCAACACACGACCTCCCCATTTTTACTTTTATTTACCATTTATTTTTTGGTCTTTTTGAGACAGGGTCTCTCTGTGATCTCAATTAGCCTTGAACTAGTTATGTAGACCAGGCTGGCTTTGAACTCACAGAGATCCACCTGCCTCTGCTTCCAGAGTGCTGAGATAAAAGGCATGCACCACCACACCCATCTGAGAAAAATATCTCTTTAAAATCTGACTCCAAGTTGTGCACCTGTGTATTCATGATTTGAATTAGCTTCTATTCCCTGAGGATGAAAATTGTGACATATTATTTTATTCTCCATAGTACCTAGTGAGTAACCTGCATAGATAATGCAGTCAGTGGGTATTATTAGATGTAAGTGATAACTTTCATTGCTTCTCTTTCTTTTTTTGGTCTTTTTGAGACAGGGTCTCCCTGTAGCTCTAGATGTCCTGGAACTTGCTATGTAGACCAGGCTGGCCTTGAACTCAGAAAGATCCACCTTCCTCTGCCTCCCAAGTGCTAGGATTAAAGGCATGTACCACCACACTCAGCCCTCTTTCTTGCTTTATATGAGAAGATTATTTAGTATCATCTAAGCAAGAAATAATGTAAAAGAGATTTTTCTATAATTAGTAGAATCAATGGGTCTTTGAGCTACAACATTAATATTGTATTATACTGATATGTATCTTATAGTTCTGTTGTGTTTTCTGATTTTAATTAGAAAACTCATAATGAATATGACTGGAGAGACTGACTCAGTCTTTGTTCATAGATTTCTAAATTGGTTATTCATGTTCCTCCAGGAGTTACAGAAATCAAATTAAGTGGGTTCAAAATACCTTGAGAAAATTAGACTGGGTGGGAAAGGAGAAAATAAAATGTCTATATGTGTTAAAAATAATTCATGTGATGTATGTATTTATAGTGTTAAGTATTTTGATCTGGTCTATGATGGATTTTCCCAGTGCTTGTAAGTATATTATTTGTTTGTGAAGAAGAAAAGTAAATATTGCTCTTATGTATAAGCACATATAATTGGAGAGAGAAAGATGATAAAAACTTCTCACTAACTTCCTTTACTTGTTGTATTAGAGTGGCATAGGCCATGCTCCCTGCTTGGCGTCTTTGCTTATGGAACCCTGGATCCTGGTGTAATGAACTCTAAATATACAGCTGCCTGACTCTTTGACAGTATTTTATGTCTCTTTTCTTTTTAAAAAGCATTTTATTATTATTTTATGTGTATGAATATTACTTGGATATATTTAAGTAAATCCATGTCAATGCAATGCCCATGGAAGTGAGAAGAGGGCATTAAATTTACCTGGAACTGGAGTCATGCACACTTGTTAACTGCCATGTGTGTGCTGGGAGCCAAGCCTAGATCCTCTGTGTATTAATCACTTTTCTGTTGCTGTGATAAAACTACCATGACCAAGGGAACGTATAAAAGGAAGAGTTTATTTGAGCTTACAATTGACGGTTCCAGGGAATTAGAGTCCGTTGCATGGTGGCCAAAGCTGGAGCAGAAAGACAAGGTTCACATCTCGCAATGAGTACAGGAAGTCAAGAGAGAGAGAGAGACTAGAGACTGCAAGGCTTGTTAAACTCATTAAGCCCACCCCCAATGACATACTTCCTCCAGCATGGCCACACCTTCTAAGATCTCCCAGAACAGTGCCACCAACTGGGGACAAAATGTCTGAATACTTAAAGCCTATGGGGGAACGCTCTCATTCAAATCACCACACTCTGCAAGAACAATTAGTGCTTTGAACCACTGATCCATCTCTCCATCCCCTTAACCATATTTTTTTCAAATGCAATGAAAGATTTCGTAAGAAATTAAGTAGCTGTTTCTAGCACGTTTTAATGTCTATCAAGTGCTTTGCACTTTTCACAGTAGCTTTTTTTTTGTCTCAGTACAATATGTGAAGACGTTGCTCAATATCTGTAGAAAATAGATGAGCAAATCTAAAAATTCTTATAGTACAATATTGCTTTTCTTTTAGCATATTTTTTTTCTACATCCAGTTAAACTAAATGTCAAAGTATAAGAATATTCTTGGTCAATTAGAGGAGACGTAGAAATATCCACTTATAAATTTTTAGGAATGATTGATTCATCACTAAATTGCCTCCGTACTTTTTTTAAAGGTGACTTTTTAAAATGTATCATTTTAAGTCCTGGTAGTGAGACATGGATAGCTTATAATCCATCTTTATTAAAGCATATTCAAATGAACATAGGTCCCACATTTAATGAACTCCTGTTACTTAAAAGTTACACATTAGAAAAGTGTGAAAGGCTGAACTAAAAACAAACAAATAAATGTTAGCCACATTTTCACTCGTGTACTTCTTGGGGCTTTGATGTGTTTCAGTATATCAAGGATATCTAAGAAATTCTCACACCATGGCAACAGAATCCCTGCCTCCACTCTCTGATGAAACTGTTCTTTGCAAGGCCAGCAATGGCCTTTACCTTGTGAAATTCAGGGCATATTTGAAAGACTCTGTCTTTGGTATGATATTTAATTTGACTTCACTTGTTAGCTTTCAATAATAACCTATGTAATCTTGTTGGTCTTCAGACACCAAACACTTCTGATTTTATTTCTGCCTTTACTAGATGATGCTTAAGCTCTGTCTGTCTCAGTTTCCCAGGCCTACCTTCTTGCATCTACTATAAGTAACACTTATTTGCCAAGTCTATCTCCTCATGCTATGTTTTTATTAATCTATACTCTTCCCCTTTCATCCTCTTATATGCTGAAATTTCAACATCTAGATACTGTTGAAGTTTTTATTTTGATTCTAGACGGTTTAGCTACCCTCAACTCTCATACCAAACTTTAGTTCCTTACCTTCCTTTGACTATCTGTACCTTATCATAGACATTTAAAACAAGGAATTCAGGACAAGACTCAATAAATATGATTTCACTTGGAATCCTACTCTTTACCCAAATTTGTCTTTTCTTGTTGCCTATTTTTCTTTCTTTTTTTTTTTGATCAGTTCTTTGAATAGGTTTTTCTCTCTATTTTTTGTTCCCTTTAATTTTAAAATATTCCCAAATATTCATATATACACTCCACACATTAATCAAAATTACACAGTCTGAAAATAAACTATAGGTTAATTCCAAAACAACTTTAGGGATTCACATTTTAACAGTAAAGTTGCATGCAGGTAAAAAGAATTATAACTTTACATTCTTTTTTTTTTTGGTATATGAATACATATCTTCCTCCCATATGTGGTAATTACAATGTGTGAATACAAGTGGTAGGTCAATTCTAGAGCCCATTAAGAGATTCAGATTATAATAGCACAGTTGCTTTCATATACAATGAAATATAATAATAAAGTTGCTCAGTTTGCCTGCCAACTGGGGATTTGATGTTAGCATCCACAAATAAGGGAAACATCACTCTCTATGTAAACCAAACTAGATTCTGGAACTTATTCTTAATTTTCTATCAAATTTACCTTGAGCTTTATGTGGCTGACTATTGCAGTAGGCTAAGTGTGATACAATAATGACATTTTTTGTCAAGGAGAAGAAAAAGTCACTTCTTTTACATGGCTCTTTATCTTTCCTTTTGTATGCTTACCATCAGCATCTATGACTTGGAGTAATGACATAGCTTTGTTTCAGTCGTGTTCAGCCATTTCCCACTAAAACATACAGGCCAAGTAACTGACACCTTTAAAGCAGCCAGCACTTTCCCAATGTCTAAAGCTTGAAATGTGAGAAACTTCTGACTAAAATGGTCCAATACCTATATTGTCCTGTTCCCCAAACTTATCTCTGAACATCTTTGTCTCTGGATAAGTTTGGATTTCTGGCCTCACTTCCTGTAACACCTGAAATAGCAAAATGATTGCCTAGTTTCCTTTAGTTTATCACCTACAGAGCTAAACTTAGAATCTATACATTTTACCTCTTACTATTCTCTATTCAGGAGCAATAAATTTATCAATTTTGAAAAAGTATGTCCATAATAATTAACCAACCATTAATAAATTCTTATGAATTAGCCAAATTTTAATATTTCATTTATTATTTTTATTTTATGTGTATGAGTGTATTGCCTGGATTTATATAAGTGCACCCATGTCATGCGAAGTCCATGAATGTCAGAAGAGGCTGGTAGTTCCCTTGGGACTGGAGTTATGCATACTGGGAATTGAACCTAGGTCCTCTGCAGGAGCAGTCAATGCTCTTAACTGCTGAGCCATCTCTTTAGCCCATATTTAGTCAAACTTTTGACAGAAGTATTGGTTTGAGAAATCTCATGGTAACTGCACATGTTAGGCAATAATTTTTCTGTGGAGTAAGTGCTGGTGGTAAATTATGCTATATTTTAATGACATGATTTTCAATTTGGAGATGTATATTCTTTCTGTATAGACAAACTTAATTTAAGGTGCATTAATTTCTTAAAATAGCCCTGCCAAGTCTTAGAACAAAGACATTCATAAACAAAGAAGAGAGACTGGGAATTTCAAAATAAGTGCTTCTTCCATCATATGAGAGAGTATACAAGCTTCTTTTCTTGTTAAGATGCACTAAGTATTTATTCATTTTCTTCTTTCAATGATAAAAATATCAAAACATGACTTCAGTGTGTGGATCTGAAGTACTTGCTCATTTGTTAGCAATGTGTCATACCTATCGCCATGTTCCTCAAGTTTTCTCCAATCCCAGAAATAAAATGAAACAAATGTAAGCAGAATTTGGTTCAGTTAGTCACTTTTGTATCTTCCAACACTTTTGTATCTTCCAAAAGAAACTGAAGATTGACAGTTCCATTTCTTTATCTGATAGCTGGTAATTTTCTAAGAACTGACCCTTCTCTTCTTGTTATACAATGTTCTGTAAGTGTGCTCATTAGCTTCTTATACTTGTGCTGAAAACTTTCATTGAAAAATTCCCTGTATGTGTCTATGCCAAAGTAACCTACCATAACTATTAGTGCTGTTTAAATACCTATATATCTAATTGCTTGTGCTTCATTAGTAGGATCGAAAGGTTATTCCTGGACAAACTGTCAGCCCATGAAAGGAAACAGCCGGAATTGACCAGAGTCCAAGACAACAGCTCCAGAGAGAGTGGACTGTTTTGCTTTTCATCCACCTGTGCCCCTTTTCTAACCCTAGGGAACAATCTGTGGAAGAGGGGGCGTGGTAGAATGTAAGGGCTGCGATTGGGGTGAATGGTGAAACTACAGCAATGTAGTCTGGACACTCATTTGATCAACTTGATTGAACAAACAACCCGTCACCCACCACTGGATGGTGGGGCTGTGGGGGTTTGGGCACAACAGCCTGCAGATTGGTTTTGCATGAAGGATGCTTGTACTCATGGATTATCACTTATAGCTAAAAAATGAAAAAAAAAACTGAAAGATGCAGGACAGTTATGGCAGAATGCATGGTCTGGGATGGGGTGGAGGTGGGGGGGGGAAAGGAAAGGGAAATATGCCTGAACTGAATTGGAAAATAATGTATGAAATGCACAAAGCATCAATAAAAATAAAATTAAAAAAAAAGAAAAATTCCCTGTTGCATGATAATACAAAAAAGAGCTCTATAAACCTGGTTTCATTACCAAATATATAAGGGACATGTTGTTAATATGCTAAAATGTGTTGACAAAGCTTGCTGCTTTTGTGGCAAAATCTGAAAACCTACATGACAAAGAAACCTTTATAAACATGTTTAACTCCAAAATTTCCAGAGTAATTTGCCAAGACAATGCTTAGTAAGATATTCTAAGGATGTAATGATTTATGAAAAACAGTTTCAGATACAATGCTATATATTTTACAGAAGACCTCTGTATTTATCAGAATAATCTATAACTTATCAGAAGCCAAAATATCTATTTTTTTTCATTTTAGTCATCTGTGTTTGGATAGAAATAAGAGTCAACAAATAATGTACATTGATTCCTAAATATCCTAATATCCAATGAACCAATTTTTACAACACTAGAAGTTTAGCTTGTTTCATGATTAGATCTGTAGGCTACCCCTTGTATTCACTATGAATATAAGAAATGCTTTTTTTTAACTTTTTATTTATTTATTTATTTATTTTTAAGCATCAATAAAAAAAGTATAAAAAAAGAAATGCTTATTTTTTTTTTAGAAAAAAAGGAACTCGTTGAGTATAGAGTAAGAGTTATAAATGTCATGGGTATAAATTCAATGGCTTTACTTTTGCAATAAGTTCCCAAGTTGTCAGAAGTAATACTATTTGGGACAACCTAAATTTCCATGAACATTACCTGACAGAAACAAGGCAGACAGGGAGTGCTTATGTAGGTTGGTGGTAAGCCTCTTGCTCAGGAAGAATAAATCTGGATGGTTGGAGTTGTAGAGTGATAAACTATGATTAGGTTTTCATGAGACAAATGTCAACTCTGGTTCAACATTGACTTCTGCCTTGGAGGATTGGGTGAGCCATAGTAGCAGTGATCATATCAAATCTATTGAGGGGAAGTCTTTACTGAGATCTTTCATAAATTCCATTTAAGCCATTATGGCTACTTATTTCTTTGTTTTAAGTAATAATGGATGTGTCCAGTTAAGAGATATATGTCCACAAATGGATCAACTACCTACTGACTTCCAAGATGCCCTGTGGCAAATAGTATCCTTTCATGAACATTCACATGGTACTGAAATTTTCTTGTGCATTATTACAGTTCATTGAGTTTCATCCACAAGTCCTTTCTCAAGAGTCTTCTTATCAAATCTTCATTTTCACTATTTTCCAAGTCTCTGTCATACTTTTGATCAAGCAGTTTGCATTGTTCCACTTAGAGCTGTGGCTAGAATGCCACAAGGATCCATAAATAAAACCAGTTTTATTTTCTCTTTTGCCATTGGTTGCACTGGAGTCCTTATAAAGAATTGCAGGACAAATGGCAATGCAACAGGTACAAACACCTGTTTGTATCTCTTGGATGTGGAATCTTTAGACCCCAAAGTCGCCAAAGTCACTTGGGGGTATGCCTATGAGCAGAAATCCACACTTGATGGATCAGACAATGCTCATATGTAAGGTATGAACATATATAACATATATGCATGAAAATTTAATTTTCTAATGACAACCATTATTCTCTGCCTGGGTCCAGTTGTAAAGATAATAGGAAACATGAAGATGGGACTATGTGTTAGATACTATGGCCACCTATTTCTCCCATGATGCCTGTGACTCTGTGGAATAAGTATTGTTATATTACTTAATTTTCAGAGAGAAAGTGTAACACAAATAGTTTAAATATGACATTTTTAGTCACATAGCTAAGTGAGAGAGCATTTAAGTTCAGATTGTCTAGCGCCGGATTGCTCCCTTAAATCCCCTCTGCAGTTCCCTTCTTTAGTGCTGAGCCAGAAGCTATTTCTTGAAAGCAAATAAGTTATTTGAAGAAGGTTTGACTTTGCTGTAAAATCCTTAAGGCTATTCCTGTGATTGTCATTTTAGGGCATGCCACACTTTCTAAACTGTATTCCCTTTGGTCACAGTCACTTTATCTGGGTCATAAGGGCCAAGTGGTATTAAATTCTAAATACATGGCATTCTTAGGATCCCAAGTGACCTTATAAATAAGTTTGCAAATCAACTATTAAAACTAAGAGTTTATTAAAATAATATTTTTCTCATATTGCATATATTTCCATTGTTTATTTTATCCATATCAGTAACTTTCATTTTAACTCCATCCTTGATCTTTCTCTATTTTTCTATCTCCAAATCAAGAATAAAATTCAAAGATGATATTTCTATCTCTATAAAGGGAAGATTCATACTTTTATTAAAGAGGAAAATGAGCCGGGCATTGTGGCACATGTCTTTAATCCCAGCACTTGTCAATGTAGATGTAGACAGATCTCTGTGAGTTCAAGGCCAGCCTGGTCTACTCCTTATGTAGCTGGGACTATAGGGAGACCCTGTCTCAAAAAGATCAAAAAAAAAAAAAGAGAGAAAGAAAAATGAATAAAATTGTTTTATTTAGTCAGCATGAGGATTGCCACATGTTTCCTAATATTTCCTTTATTTAAAATGTGTTCTCTCATGGCTCCCATAAGCAGGACAAATCTTTAATTGAGGCCGATTACTTGAAGCCTCTTTCTTCAAGACTCAGAGAAATCTTGATAATTTGAGTTTTGTGAGCATAACCTGGCAGTTCAAAAATATTTTCAAGAAGTTTAATATTTTAATTTATTTTTGCTTCAAAGATGTCATTGTTTTAGCACCATTAGGTAGCAAAGCATTGAAAAAATAGCCAAAATGATGAATTTGTTGTACTATTTCAGCAATGCCATTTTCTCATATACTTTTTTTTTTCAAATTTTTTTATTTCATTTATTTCTGTATGTGTATGAATGTACTGTCTGCATGCAGGTCTGTGCACCCGTGTCGTGCAATGCCGTGGAGGTCAGAAGAGGGTCTCGGATTCCCCTGGAGCTGGAGTTCTCCTGGAATTGGAGTCTCAGACGGTTCTCGGCCGCCATGTGGGTGCTGGGGATCGAACCCGGGTCCTCTGTAAGAGCAGTCGGCGCTCTTAACCGCTAGGCCATCTCTCCAGCCCCCATTTTCTCATATACTTAAAGATTGTTTCATCACTTGGCCTGTTGATGTTATAAAAGTCCCTCTGCTTTTAACCCGTATTGGTTAGAAATTGAGCCAACTAGTATTTTACTCACTGTGACAGTTACATTAGCACATTTATTTTTGTTTGGTGTGTATGTTCTGGCATATATACTTGTTAGTGTAGGCATGTGCATATCCGCATGTACAGGCATGCATATGGAACCTAGCGGTAGCACTGGGTGTCTCCTTGATTTCTCTCCATCCTTATAATTTTAGACAGGGGCTCTCACTGGACTTGAGTGCCATCAGTTTGATTCAACTAGGCTGCTTGTCCAATTCAAAAGTCTGCCTGTCTCTCACTCCTCCTTCCCCAGCCTAGTTCCAAGGACACAGCAATGTGCCTCCATGTCCTCCAGCATTTTTTTTCAAATAAATATCATTATTAATTCTTGATAAATTTATACGTTGTATTTTGATTGTATTTCCCCCTCCTCTAATGCATTCTAGATCCACCCTCATCTCCTTACCTACCCAATGTTGTATCTTCTTCGTTATTTTTTTCTCTATTGAGTCTAATGTGTGTCACCCAAATACTCTTGCATGTGGAGCCTGTTCTGGAATGTTGTCAAACAAGGGTCACATCCTTAAGGAAAACGCAGTCTTCCTGTTCCAGAAGCTACTATGTCAATAGCTCCTTAGATAGGGCTGGGGCATCCTACCCCTGCAACCCTATTCCATGCTGGGATTTTGCCTTCCTTGAGCATGGGTAGGTCTTGTGCATGCTGTTACAACTGCTATGAATTCAGAGTGCCATGCCTTGCTGTCTGGAATGCACGGTTCCCTTGTTGTTGTCCATCATCTCTGGCTCTTAAAATCATTCTGTCCTCTCTTCTGCGATGACCCTGGAGCCTTGGAGAGAAAGGTGCTTTTTACATGGATTCTGGGGCTCTGAATTCAGGTTCCCATGTTGCATTCTGGAAATGTAGAACACTTAATTAAGAAATTCATATATGCGTAGAGTATGGTTTGAACATATTAACCCTCTGTTATGCTCTCTTTCCCTCTACTAATTCTGCTGACCTCATTCCTCTTAACAGATAGCCACCCTCTGGCTTTCATGGCACGCGCGCGCGCATACGCGCGGCGTGTGTGTGTGTATGTGTGTGTGTGTGTGTGTGTGTGTGTGTGTCTGTGTCTGTGTCTGTGTTCAGGTCTTGTGCATGTAGACACAGCTGTTATTTGTGCATGGCTATATTAATCATGTCACAGCTAGAAAACAATATTTCATATTGTTCCTCCCCATCCTTTGGTTTTTATGAAATCTTTTACAATGTTCCCTGGAACTTGGAGGGGGCAATACAGATGTCTCATTTAGATCTAAGTGATCAACTTTCATTTATTTTCAGCATTTTGACCAGTTAGGAGTCCCTGTGTTAGCTCACTGCAAAAAGAATCTTCTCTGACTCAGGCTGAGAATATTACTACTTTATGAGCATAAAGTTAAATATTTAGAAGGCAGTTTGACTTCATGCCTATTTAGCAAAACACCAGCAATGAATTCCCCTAGTGTTTGTGAACTCCCTAGCTATAGACATTTGACAGGATTTATAGTACTCATCATGTATTCTGTTGGTTTAAGAGAATAGGAAGAACAGAGCCTGGAAAGAAACCAGTGCTGGACCTTCAAGAGATCAGGACTGCCTTTATTCAACACAGCAAGGAGCAGCAACCTTCCCATGGGATGGAAGCAACTGCACTGGGGTGGGGGAGGTTGCAGATTTTGGGGGGCTAGAGCATAAAGAAGAGGATGCAGCTGCAGGGAACTACATGCAGGTTCTCATAGGACATTTATGGGCTCTTACTGTAGCTGTTTGCTCAAGCAGGACAGACTATCTTAGGCAACAGACTATCTCAACAAATAGTTCCCCTGAGTTCTAGGAGTAGAGCAAGAGGACTTATGAATTTGTAGTCAGGACTTTCTATCATGTTCCCTTCTGTGGTGTGGGCCTCAAATCCAATTAGAAAGCAATTTATTAATCCCCAATATTCACAGCCCTATCACACTAGTGGGCATAGCTTTCTTTGCCAAGTCAGTATTATACAAAGGGTCTACAGGTCCTCAGTAATCTGCACACCACCTTCAGGAACTATCTACATTAGACCTCAGGGAGAGTTTCAGATTAGTTCTAACTTGATTTCTCTATTTCTTCTAACCAAAATATGTTGTATTTTTAGCAATAGAGGCTTGCTATCTAGTTATGATGTAGAACCTGATATAGATTTTAACCCTTGCTTTCTTTTTTTATGTGTGTGTCTATACCAGCTTGCTGACAGGCTTTGTAGCTGGAATACTGGCCATCGCCAGTACTAGTCTATGGTGTTGTGCCCCTTTTTCTTCTTTTTTCTTTTTTTTGGTCTTTTCGAGACAAGGTCTCCCTGTAGCCCCAGCTGTCCTGGAACTCACTCTGTAGACCAGGCTGGCCTTGAACTCACAAAGATCCGCCTGCCTCTGCCTCCCAAGTTCTAGGATTAACGGTGTGCGCCACCACGCCCAGCTGTCCCCCTTTTTCATAAATCTTTCTTCTTTGTTTCCCTTAGAAAGACACTTCTGCAATGAATACCAGACAGGGGATTTTCTTAAGCATTTTTTCTTTTCTAAATTTATAATAATTTGCCTGGTTACTTTACTGATAGCCAATCAATATGTAATTTTCCTTCTCACTGTAGCTCAATGCCTAAGTTGTAAAGTTGTGCTACTTCCCTTCAGGGTTCAGATTTTTGAGACTCGAGCCCACTGGACCAGCCTGCAGCCTAAATAAAACATCTGCTTCCTGAACACTCCAGTGTCCTCCCTGATCTTTCCTGCTACATTTCTAGTGGACAAGCAAGAGCAAAGGCAGTAGCTTATGTTGCTTTGTGTGCATCTAGGGACTCAATGGCCAGTTACTCTTAGGGAGGCATGCTCATGACTGCACTATAATTTTCATATAATAACACAGGTCTTCTCTGGAAGCATTGTCTACCTATGGAGTTCACCTATGTTTAAACTTCTTTCTTTTTTATTGTGTATTTTTAATTAGCTTACAAAATAATTTGTTTCCATAAGAGTTTTCCATCATCCTTAGTTTTGGTTAACCACCCCCCCACCCCCCGACACACTCACACACACACTTTCCTTTCCATTGTCTCACAGCCCACCTCTTCTTAGACTTTTAAACCCCAGTGTTCCCCTAGGCCTCTACTTTCACATTACATGTGTTCTATCCCCTAACCCCTTAAAAATTCTTCCTTCTCTTCCTCCCGCTGCCTCATGAGCACTTTCTAGCTTCCTGGCCTTTACAGACACTTCATATTAAATGTAAAAATATAAAACAATTTAAAACTAGGATCCATAGATGAGAACGAACATGTGACATTTTTCTTCCTGGGTCCAGGTTATCTCACTTAGTATAATGCTTTCCAGTTTAAATCCATTTGCCTTCAGCTTTCATAGATTCAATTTCTTTTTTTTTTTTTTTTTTTTTGTTATGTGTATGAATGTACTGTCTGCATGCAGGTCTGGGCACCCGTGTCGTGCAATGCCGCGGAGGCCAGAAGAGGGTCTCGGATTCCCCTGGAACTGGAGCTCTCCTGGAACTGGAGTCACAGACGGTTCTTAGCCGCCATGTGGGTGCTGGGGATCGAACCCGGGTCCTCTGCAAGAGCGTCGGTGCTCTTAACCGCTAGGCTATCTCTCCAGCCCAGATTCAATTTCTTTACAGCGGAATAAAATTCCATTGCACATATGCATTTTCATTTTTATTCTCCATTCATCAGTTGATGGGCACCTAGAATGATTCTATTTCTCAGCTATTGCGAATAGAGTTGCAGTGAACACAGATGTACAAATATCTCTTTAGGAAGATACAGTGAATTTGGGTATATGCCCAGGAGCTATATAGTTGGGACATATGTTATTTGTATTTTTATTCTTTGGAGAAACTTTCACACTGATTTACACAATGATTGTATTGATGTATAGTGTCAACAAAAGTAGGTCTGATTGCCATTTCCTTATATCCTGGGTGACATATGGTTTCATTTTTTCTTAAAACTATCTATTTGGTCTAGAGTGAAATGGAATATCAAAGGAGTTTTAATTTGCATTCATTCCCTTATAGCTAATGATGCTGATCAGCTTTTAAATTGTTTATTAGTTATTTGTATTTCTTCTTTGGAGAGTTCTTTGTTCAGATCTATAGTCTATTTTTGATTAGGTCTTTTAATTTCTAGACATTTACTTTTTTTCCTTGTACCTGGCAAAGGTTTTCTTCCTTTCTGTAGGTTGCCTCTTCACTCGGATGACAGTGTCCTTTGCTGAATAGCAGTGTTATGAGGTCCCATTTGTCAATTGTTGAGCTTAATTTCTCTGAGAAACCAGAGTCCTATTTAGAAAGCCCTTGCCTATACTTGCATCCTGTAGCATACACTCTGCTTCCCTCTAGCAGTTTCAGGGGCTAAGGATTTGCACTGACATCATTGATCCATTTGAGTTAATTTTAGTGCAGGATGAGAGATGCAATACTTAAAAATAGTGTATATTCATTACATACAGATTTATTATGTCCTTTTCAAACACTTATATCAAAGATATTGGTCATATTTTCATTTCCATTAGCCTTTCCTTCCCAGTAGTCCCCTTCTTCCCACTTAGCTTCCTGCCTGCTTTCATGTCATTGTTGTGTGACATTATTCCTGGAGAGACGTGAGCAAACATCTGCTCACCCAGATAGGCTTCCACCAAAATGCAGCTTGGTGAACCACTGAGTGTTATGAAGGTTACTTACAGGAGTATAAGTGAGGGATTGCTTACAGGAGCAGAAATGACTCAAAGACAGCTTCGTCATCAGTGCCCACCCCAGGATGGGTGATAGCTCATGAAGGTTCCATACTTGGAGCCCATTTCCTAATCTTCAGGTAGCTCTACAGGTTACAGAGTATTATCTTCCATGTGTCTCCATAGGTCTGAGCCTGGGAAGGCAGGTTAGCTCATTTCCAAGTCTTCCAGACAGCTTGCTGGCTTCTGCTTCTTTCAAATCAATTACCTTGTCTGAGTGACCCACAGCAGTTTTGGGGAGTGACTGGCCTAGTGTGCCTGGTCAATTTTAGGGACTTCCTGGGTCTATTAATTTATTTCATGAGCTTAAGAAGATTCCCTGCAGGATGGATTAGCTTGCAATTGGATTTATCAATCCAGAGGGATGAGCTTATCATGGAGGGGAACACATGAAAGAGGTAGCTGGATCAGAAAACCGCGGGCTCACATCTCTAAGCAGGCGCAGAAAGAGAGAGGGAGTGAAACTGAAAGGTGGGCACAAGGCTATGACCTCTCAAAGTCTGCATGTTAATTCAAATCCTTACACCAGACTACCCTCCGATGGTTTGATCTCAGATGAAATTGCTACATAACAGTTACATATCTTGCAGTCTTATTAGATATATAAAATTAATTATTGATTAAAAATAATTTGTTATATTTTAAAAATAAAGCATTCATTTACTTGCCAATTATATTTGTGTAACAAAGTACAACAAAAACAGAACAGAATTATCATTGTAAGAGGAAAATCCCATGTTAACCCATATTGGATGTTTTTGTAGATCATGACAAATATATATTATGATCACAATCTAAGTTGGAATGTGAGTAATATAACAGCTTATTGTTATAAACTAATGAAGAAATTGCATTAATAATCAGCTATACTTAAAGTTGATGTGTAGGTATGTAATATCTCTTCCATAAAATAGTCTGTAATTCAATTGAAAAAGTAAAATAATATTAAGATGGGTTGTGTTAGATATTAGACGCTCAGGACTAATTGGCTCAATCAGTAAGTGATATTGGAGTTCCACAAACAAAGGTGTGACAAGAAAGAGGATACAAGGTTCATTTTCTTTTAGAAGATGTTTTTTACATTTTTAGGAATAAAAAAAGAGGATGTCATAGAGTGTTTGGATTGACTAGATGTCACACACAGGAAAGAAATACTTCAGACTTGATGGTGCAAATAAGATAATTACCTCACTAATTTTTAAGTAGCATCTATGGAAACAGTGTCCTGCTTTGGCACTGCCATTTTGAGTCAGGTGCCAAGAATACTGTGCATACAGGGAACAGGATCATCCAGGAGAGAAGGCATTAGTTTTGCTGCATTTAGTTCCAATTCTGCCTCTTCAAAGTACTATGCATGCCACAGAAAGCCCGACAGTCCCTGCTGAATTACAGGAATAACGGTAAGAGGATTTCTTTAGGGAAGAGAATTAAGGCAAAGACAGATAGGAAGACAAAATAGAAAACTGGGTTAGAAAGAGGGAAATTCTCATACCAAACTTCTGGGAGTGAGTTTTTTTTTTTTTTTTTTTTTTTTAACAAATTGAGGAATTGAAGGTAAAGAGTCCCGAGAGATGGGAAGTACCTGGATTCCATCCCAGAAATGCATACTATGCATGCAACCTTACAGCAGTAAGTGCTCTTGACTTCAAGCCCCTTTGTTTTTTCCTCGAAAATACAAAATTGGTTTTGTTCTTCTAGTCTGTCCATCAGCCAACTGCTCGAACCACATTTCCCCACAGACTATTTTATATTGAAGCTGAGTGATGGTGTGTTTAGCAGTTGAAAATATACTTGGAACCACCATATCATTCATGGTCTCAGAGGACCCTCCTAAGGCAGAGTTCATTTCATCGCATTTGGATAGCTAAATTTTGGAAAGAATTTCTAGCATTGGCTTCATTCTGTTAAAGAGTCTCTCTGAAAATTGGCTCTGTATGAATGTAGAATTCACATTGAAGTTGAAAGTCAGTATTGTGCTTGCTGTGCATATTTCATGCTCCGTCTCATGTGGAATGGAGGTGGTTATTTTCTTTTTCTTTTACTATTATTAGCTTTTTGAGGAATAGGTGGGATGGACATGGGTTTACGTGGATATGCATTAGATCTATAATGGCACAAACCCCCAATAAAAGACAAGCACATGAGGCTTAGTCACTACAGGAACTTATTTACTTCAGGAATTGCCAGGGGATGGCAGCTGTGGCCACCTGGTGGGGCAGTCACCCAGCCAGCCAGCAAGATGGTTACTGAGGTACACTCTTTTATAGCTCTGGGCGGGACCTCAGATAAAGGGGAAGAGGTCATAAGATTGACAGCTTCTGGAGGAAGTGGCCATCTGTGTGGCCCCTGGGATTATGGGAAACTCAGACTTAACAACATGAATCTCATGCACCTTTCTCATGAGTACAGGATGGCCAAGTGTTCATTTCACAATGCTGTAGTAGAGAAATGATTTAAAATAGTGGGCTATGTGATTTATAGGAAACTACATTCAGTGTATTATTCTAATAATGAATGGAAGGTGTAGGTACTGTTCCTTTATATTTTTTATTACTTTTTAAAATTTTATTTATTTTTTTATGTGTATGAATGTACCGTCTGCATGTAGGTTTGTGCACCCATGTCGTGCAGTGCTACGGAGGTCAGAAGAGGGTGTCAGATTCCCCTGGAACTGGAGTTAAAGATGATTCTCAGCCTCCATGTGGGTGCTGGGGATCGAACCCAGGTCCTCTGCAAGAGCAGTCGGGGCTCTTAACTGCTAGGCCATCTCTCCAGCCCCTATAAAAAATTTTTAAATTAATTTATTGATTGATTGATGTGTGTGTGTGTATGTGTGTGTACATGTGTGTGTGTGTGTCTGTGTGTGTGGTTACAAGTCTTGAAAAACTGAAATCGGTCCTCTGGAACAGCAACAAGCTCTCATAACCATTGAGCAATCTTCCCAGCCCTCTCTTTTATGCTTAGAATGATATTACAAGAAAGAAGTGCAAGGTTTTTTTTTTTTTTTCTGTGATCTGGTTAAAGATTCTATCATAGACATGGATGTCTTAAACTAGAAAATCTGTCTTTGCATAGCAAGAAGCAGTGTTTGGTTTAATTGTCAGGGTGTTTGTTTTCTAAGCAATCTCAATAACAAAAGGGCTTAATATTATTTGAGCTTCCTGTGTAAGGTTCTAGAGACATAGTACAAGCCATAAACAGTTCAATTCTGCATCACCCATCTTATATCAAATAGCTCATTGTGCTGGATAGCTTTAGTGTCAACTTGACACACCTGGGTTGAGGGAGCCTCAGTTGGGGAATTGGCTCCATTGGATTGGCCTGTGGCCACATCTGTGGAGTATTGTCTTGATTGTCAAGCATTGTGGGAGGGCCTAGCCCACAATGAGTGGTGCCAACCTGGGCAGGTTGTTGTGTACCATATAAAAAGGCAGGCTGGGCATGAGCCAGCAGAGGAAGCCAGTGAACAGCATTCCTCCATGGCCTGTGCTTCAGCTCCTGCCTCCAGATTCCTGCCCTGAGTTCCTGCCTTGGGCTCCCTAAGTGATGAACTGTGACCCAGGAGATGTAAGCTGAATAAACCCTTTTCTCCCCAAGTTGATGTCGGTCAGAGTGTTTTGTCACAGCAATGGAAGACAAACTAGAACACTCATGGTCCACAAATGAAAACTACTAAAAGTATGTGCTTATAAAAGACCATTGGTTGTATTTGTGTGTGTGTGTGTGTGTGTGTGTGTGTTTTGTGAAACAGAAGAACTTTAAAATTTCCTTCCTTGGTTTGTGCATACAGAGGTTTAGTCAACATATTCAAAATTGGAAGAAGTCCAGTCCCATCTGAATTGGGCCTTTTAATTTAGAAGTAACACTTAATACCTTTAAAAAGCCTTCACTTTCATAATTCCTTTTCTATGTCCTTCAAGCCTCTGTTCAGAGAAGCTAAAGAGAATGCATCCCTTCTGTGTTTATCCAAAGGTTTTTAGTATTTTTTTTGAGAGTCTCACTTCTAAATGAAACAATGCAACATTTCACTTTGATTCCTCCACTAAAATTTTCTTGATAATATGGTTAGAGGTATACAGTAGTTAGGAATGTCTGTTAACTTTCTGGGATCCCTAGTGGCCCATCATATTAACTGTCAGTATTTTTTGGTCATTGGGTTAATGGACTTAATTGCCTAGGTACAAGCAGGACTTTGGGACAAATCTCCTTTTTGCTGTTTGATTACCCTTGTCGCAATCTTTCTCTTTAGGTCCTCACACAATTCCTTACAGAGCACTTATTAAAAAGTCTTAAGAGAAAAAAAAAAAAAAACCATTGGTGAGTTTGTGATGGCTGATATTCTTAATTGTGCAGTGCTGTCAGAGCCATGCTCTGTATGAGACATCGTGATTAAGAATATTTATTCTTGTGGAGACAGTTTTATAGGATATCAAGTAGTGGGGTTAGAACAACAGATACTGGGTGCCAGCCAAGGACACAGAAGTCATCTGTACTTTATTTGCTTTTTCTGTTTAGATTCATTAATTTCTCATTTTACCATATGGAATTTATCCCTTTAAAAATCTAGTAACTTTGTTTTTCAAAAATGCTTGTATTTGAGTTTCCTTATCATATATATATATATCTATATATATATATCTATATATATATTATATATATGTGTGTGTGCGTGTGTGTGTGTGTGTGTGTATGTGTGTGTAGTTTTACATCTAAAGTTTCAGATCTCTTCCCTGTCTCTAGTTTCATGTTGGACATGATAACAGTAATTGGAAGCTTCTAGTAGAACTAGTAGCATAAATAGACAAGACTTCAGTGAGAAGAACTGCAGTTAGCATCCTGAAGCTTTATTATGCTAGTGGGGGGAACTGAATAAGATAGCAAAGTTACCTTCTTTCATCTTTTCAAGATTCTAAGGATATAACTTGAAAATTCATGATGAGCATTGTGTTCTATAGACTTCTAAGAGGCAAAATGGTGATATAATTGACCTTTAGATATTCTGGTAAAATAATATCTGAGTGAGGAACTTGATTGTGCTCTGATAGCTTGAAAGAATTTCAAAATATTTTCAAGAATTATTTTAATCTGCCCAAATTTGATGCCATCTTGTTGATTTATGCATGCCTTTATAATGCAGCTGATGTGACATTCATGGGATTTCATTATGGAGTAAATAGTTATTTTGATGAACAAAGTGATTAAGTTTAATTTCAACAAAATATTAGATTGTATAATACTATTTTCCCTGTTGGATGTTAATATAAACAAAATCTCTCCTAGTGTTATGAGCTGAAAAATACATTATGAATACATAATGAAAAAGTTAAATGATAAAATCCAGAAACAAATGGAATGGAGGAGATTGCTCAAAAAAATAGGTTGTATTTGACTTATGTATGTCGGTGTCACAGGACTGTTGGTGTGGCTTTTTATGAGAATTTTTGTGTCTTTTTTATTTTTTAAATTTTATTTATTTTTGTATGTGTATGAATGTACTGTCTGCATGTAGGTTTGTGCACCCATGTCGTGCAATGCCACGGAGGTCAGAAGAGGGTCTCAGATTCCCCTGGAACTGGAGTTCTCCTGGAATTGGAGTTACAGACGGTTCTCAGCCACCATGTGGGTGCTGGGGATCGAACCCGGATCCTCTGCAAGAGCAGTCGGTGCTCTTAACAACTAGGCTATCTCTCCAGCCCATTGCATTTTTGTGTCTTTTATTAGATCAACTACAAATGGGGTGCATTAAAATGAAGAGAATATTACATTCCATTTCTTTCTTCCTACCCCAGGCCCTGTAAAGCAGAATTCTTTTTTTTTTTTTTCTTTTTTTTTTTGTCTTTTTGATACAGGGTCTCCCTGTAGCCCCAGCTGTCCTGGAACTCACTCTGTAGACCAGGCTGGCCTTGAACTCACAAAGATCTACCTGCCTCTGCCTCCCAAGTGCTAAGAATTCTTTTTTTTAATTTTTAAATTTATTTTTGTATGTGTATGAATATACTGTCTGCATGTAGGTTTGTGCACCCGTGTCGTGCAATGCTGCAGAGGTCAGAAGAGGGTTTCGTCGGATTCCCCTGGAACTGGAGTTAAAGATGGTTCTCAGCTGCCATGTGGGTGCTGGGGTAGAACTCCGGTCCTCTGCAAGGGCAGTCGGCGCTCGCTCTTAACTGCTAGGCAATCTCTCCAACCCCATAAAACAGAATTCTTAAAGTAAGTATATATAGGCATACTTTGGAGCAGTACAAATGGGAGGGAACAAGAAGGACAAAAAGACTGGATCAAAGAACTGAATGAAACAGTTAACTTCTACCCAAACAATAAACCTCTGAAAACTTTAAAAAGACTGAGAAAAAGAGTCAAGACATGTATGGTAGAATGCATGAACTCCGGGTGTGGAGGCATGGAAAAGGGAGTGTATCTAAACTGGACTTAGAAATGATGTATGAGGGGCTGGAGAGATGGCCTAGCGGTTAAGAGCGCCGACCTCTCTTACAGAGGACCCAGGTTCGATCCCCAGAACCCACATGGTGGCCGAGAACTGTCTGAAACTCCAATTCCAGGAGAACTCCAGTTCCAGGGGAATCTGAGACCCTCTTCTGACCTCCGCGGCATTGCGCGACACAGGTGCACAAACTTGCATGCAGACAGTACATTCATACACATACAGAAATGAATAAAATAAAAAAAATAGAAATGATGTATGAAACACACAGAACACCAATAAAAATATTTTATTTAAAAAACTCAACTAAGTGTTTTAATTCTATGCCTATGAAAGATAAATGTATCTGAATCTGAATGCTTGTGGGAATCATAATTATGTAAGAATTATGACAATTATAATTTCTATTGCTGCATCTGGAGTTACAGTTTTGCATTCATATAACCCATCCTATTCTTTTCCACAAGAAACAGAAAATGAATGGGACATCTTAGATAAACATGAGACAAGAGCTAGATTTTCTGTCATTTTATATTGTGTTATGGGAACTTGTGGTGATTTGAAGAATAGTTCTTCAAAAAGCAGAAATTGAAAAGAGTTGTGACTTCCCTAACTGATTGTCAAATCCAGTTGAGAATTTTCTTCTATTTCTGGGAAGAATTCAGAATCAAGGCTTATTTTCAATACAGGTGATTGATACTGAAATCTTGCCCAAACTTGTAAGTGAATACAAAACACCTAATGTACTTACCAGACTTCATGGTCTCATTGGAAGTCAAGAGTGCTTGTTTCATTTGGTAGGATGGCTGAGCCAGAAATAACTCTGCCAGGCTCTTATGTAAAAGTTTCAGTTTCTTGGCCGATGAAATAAAGTTAGGTTGCAAATGTCCTCTATCTCTAAAATTCTGTAACATGCATAGATCTTTGGCTAAAACCTTGTTTACTGAAAACATTGAGGAGCTGGAGAGGTGGCTCAGTGGTTAAGAACACTTGATATTCTTGCAGAAGAATATCCAATTCCTAGCACTCACATTGTGGCTTACAGCTGTCTGTAACTCCAGTTCCAGGGAATCCAATGACTTCCTCTAGCCCCCATTGTCGCCTGGCATGCATGTGGTGCATAGACACACATGTAGGCAAGCACTCATATATCTAGATTAAAAATAAATAATTCTACAAAAATTTGTGAAATTTTATCTAACAAATATTGAGTCTATAATATGTACTATATTTTTTTATTCTAGGCAGCATAAAAAGATGAGAGTTCCCATTGTGATAGCATTTTATAAGGAATAAAGATAAATATATAATGGTATTTTACATATATATATACATATATATGAGTTATTGTTGTGTTAAATGTTGTGAAGTTTATAGAACAAGTGGACTAGCTGGCACAGATCAGATCACTTTAGAGATGGGTGCTGAGGCTTCTCAGAGGAAGAGCCTTTATCCTGAGATCAGGAGGGTGTGCAAAAACTGGAGGAAGATTATTTTAAGCAGAAATATGTTGAGACTGTTAATAAGTCAAGGTGCTTGCTTGTCAGGCAAGTAACAGGAAGCTGTGCCCTTATAGGGCATTGGGTCTGGAGGGCAAGGTAGAAAATGGGAGGAGAAGCCGGGCGTGGTGGCGCATGCCTTTAATCCTAGCACTTGGGAGGCAGAGGCAGGTGGATCTTTGTGAGTTCAAGGCTGGCCTGGTCTACAGAGTGAGTTCCAGGACAGCTGGGGCTACAGGGAGACCCTGTCTCAAAAAGACCAAAAAAAAAAAAAAAAAAAAAAAAAAAAAAAAAAAAGAAAATGGGAGGAGAGTGGAAAGCAGAGGAAGGAGTCTGGCAATGCCACCCATCTAGGCTGGAGTAAGGAGTGCTGCTGGAATGGTTTGCATATAAAGATAAGCTTAGCTATGTCTTTGAGAAAGGTTAACGGACTCCTCAAGGTTCTATACTATGATAATTTTGGTTGAATCGCTTATCAAGTTTTTGCCAAATAGCTTTTCTTTACAAAGAAAGAGTGATGATTCAATGGATTTTACAGAATTCTAAGGCAGGAAGGAAAACTACTGAAACAGATTTTAAGAGATTGCTTGCGTGTGTGTGTGTGTGTGTGTGGTGTGTGTGTGTGTGTGTGTGTGTGTGTGTGTGTGTGTGAACAGTGTTGCCTGTAGAGCTGGGATGTAGCTCACCAGCACAGAAATTTCCTATCTTGCACAAGGCTTTGGATTCCAAATTCATCAGGACCAGCAGGAGCACACACACACACACACACACACACACATAAACACACACACATAAACACACTCATACACACGTGTTGCTTTGCTAGATATCTCTTCCATCTTTTATTCTCTTTATGAAGAGAGGGAGTAGATGTGGAATAAGTTGCCAAAGTGAGGGAGAACTTCAGCTCTGGAGAGAACTGCAGTCTCATTCACACATCACAAGGTGAGGGAGAACTTCAGCTCTGGGGAGAACTGCAGTCTCATTCACACATCACAAGGTGAGGGAGAACTTCAGCTCTGGAGAGAACTGCAGTCTCATTCACACATCTCAGTACTGGAGGTCAGCTCTAGAGCTCTGAAATTTAGAAGTGGTGTCTCATAGGTTGATGCTTTTTTATTGAATTTTGAGAGTTTTAACAATCTATTTTGACCCTATTTAGACCTCTTCCCATATCTGCACTCTTAATGTCCCCTGTCCAACTTCCTGTCATATATATTAAGGTCTATTGAGACAACTTTGTGTCCCTAAATGCCCTTTGGTGGGGGCCCATCCCCTGGAGCTTGCTTCCCTATCCAGCATCACACCCTCAAAGAAGTCAGAATCTCCATCTCCCAGCTGTCATTCAGTCACCGATAGCTCCTCAGCTAGAACTGGGGCTTCTGCCTCACTTCCCCATTGTGTGCAGGGATTTGCTCTGCTCCCTCTTCAGTGGCTGAGTTTCTAAGAGGCCCCAACTACCCCCAATCTGTGATGGTGGCCCCAGCTCAATGTGTGTCACAGAGCAAGGAATGTATTTACATACATGGAGAGAGAGAGAGAGAGAGAGAGAGAGAGAGAGAGAGAGAGATAACACAGCTGACTTTCTTTTTTATTTTTGAGACAGGATCTCCCTGTAGCCCCAGATGTCCTGAAATTCACTATGTAGACCAGGCTGTCCTTGAACTCACAGAGATCTGCCTGCCTCTGCCTGCCTCTGCCTGCCTCTGCCTTCCAAGTGCTGGGGTTAAAGACAGTATACCACCACACCAGGTACACAAGTGACTTTTATCTCTGTGATTTAATTATTTTCTTTTTAATTGCTTTCCAATGTGCATTCAATGTTTTCTGATAAAGTCTCTCCTCATCCCTGCCTCCAGTTGATCTCATGTCCCATCCCTCCAGCTCCCCCTTCCTGTGCTGTGGTTTTTTAACTCACTGAGTGTATACACATCACATGAGTGCAGGGTTGTCTACTGCTGCCTCTCAAGAGCTGTATCCCTGAAGAAAACTGGCTTACACTTTCACAGTAGCTGTCAACTCAGTCTCTCCTCAGCTAGGAGTGGGACATGGTGACCCCTCCCCTGTCCATGCTGGGATTTTGTCCCTCTTGCCCCTGTGAAGGTCTTGTGTGTGCAGAAGCTGCTGTGAGTTCATGTGTCCAATGCTCCTCTTCTGTCTGGAGAACACAGTTTCATTAGAGTCATACAGGTGCTTTTACTTTCCTGTCTAATACTCCACTAAATTTTCTTCCAATTAATTCTGGGTACCATTCAAAGAAAGAAACTTATCCACATGGTTATCTTAAACTAGAACATCATGTTAGGCCTAGACGAAGAAGAAGGGATCAGGAATGACAGCTCAAGTGTACATTTTAGTGTTTAGAATTATTTTGTTTTACCCTTACAGTTTCTGCTCATGGTACAGGGATATGTTTTGGTTCCTGTCAGTACCTTCTCACATCTGCAAAACTAACAAAAGTGTCAAAATGTCAGTAGAGAATGAAAAAAGTTTATATTTTAAGAAAACAACAGTAATAACCTTGGATATATAAATATATACAAAGTGCTGCTCTTAACCATTGATATATAAATACAAATGAAGTATTGCTTTATATGTTATAGAGAACAAAGTACAAAAATGCAACAATTTCAGTCAACTGTAGGCAACATTTATGATTTTCCACATTTTGGTGGAATATGAAAGCATACCTCCCACTTGACTAAAACTGTGAACTTTCCATCCAAATTACTTGGCACAAAGCCGGGCGTGGTGGCACATGCCTTTAATCCTAGCACTTGGGAGGCAGAGGCAGGCGGATCTTTGTGAGTTCAAGGCCAGCCTGGTCTACAGAGTGAGTTCCAGGACAGCTGGGGCTACAGGGAGACCCTGTCTCGAAAAAACAAAACAAAACAAAAAATAAATAAATAAAATAAATTATTTGGCACTAAGGGGACAGTCCAACTCATGCAAATGAACATGAAAGAAGAAAACCATGTTTGCACCAGTTTCTATGGGTTGTCAATTACTGTAAGTTACCACAAACGGAGAAGCTTGAAGCAGCTCAAAGCGAGTGTCTCATAGTCCAGAGCTGGGTCTGGTGGGCTGCAACGAAGCTGCGGGCAGAGCTGCATTTCTCTCTGGATGGCCAAGGGAGAGCCCATTGCTTGCAGGCTTCAAAGGCAGCACTCATCCCATATGGATAACTGCTCAACGTGGCTTCCTTCTGCCAAGTTTTTTTTCTTCCAGTTTTTAATTCTTTGATGACTTCATACATGTATGTAATGAATTTCAGACACTCCCTACAAATTTCCCTCTCTCATCCTTCTCTCTCTCACTGAAATCTGACTTTTTTAATACTCTGATGTTTTTTTCTGAGTCCTTTTAAAGGATCTTTGTCATTATATCAGACCCATTTCCAGATAAACAGGGAAAATTTTCCCTTATTAGTGGATATTTTTCTCTAAAGAGGGGACAAGGATTATGGTTATCTGAGAAACGTCAAGCAAGGTAAGTCTTTCAATTCTAGTTTCTTTCCTAGAAGCGACTAATTTCTCCCTAAATCCCTAAGGTCAAACACAGTTAACCTGTAGACTGTTGTCCACCTGGTCATGAATATAGTACTCATGAATTGAGTACTCTGAGCCTGAGTTCCCATTACCCAAGATTTATTCTTGGGAGACTTTAGAGCAGTAATGGTGAAAGTCTATTTTTACATTTTATTCTAAAGGTACAAATGTTTGAGGTATATTTTTATGATCTGCAAACATTCACTAAGAATCCAAGGTGTAAGCAAATATATACATGCCAGGGACAAAAAGACCTACAGGTCCCTGCTGCACTGATTTTTAGTTACTTAGATAGCGAACTCTTCAGATGTTTATGAGTACAAAATTTTGAAATATATACACATATATAATTCTAAGATTCTGAAATTGTGGATGGTTCTATCATTCAAAAATGCCTTAATGAGGGGCTGCGGAGATAATTCAGAGTAAAGTGCCTGTGACAAAGCATTCAGACCTGAGGTCACATCCCAGTAGGCACATGAAAATCCAGGGATGCCATTGTGTGCCTATTACCCCTGTACTGAGGGGCTGGAGACAGGCATATCTGAGGGCTTGAGTGCCAGCCAGTCCAAGCAGAATGGCAGGCTCCAGGTTCACTGACAGACCAGATTCCAAAGATAAGGTGGAAGACAATACAGAAACATATTCAATGTCCATCTCAGGCCTCCATGTACATCCATGGGTGCACACAACTGCAAACATGTTCACATATAGAGTACACACACACACACACACACACACACACACACACACACACACACAAAACAACAAAACAAAACAAAACAAAACAAAACAAAACAAAACAAAAAAACTGGAAGGGAAAGAATACCTCCATACCAGGTATATGAGTGATCTTTAAGCTATGCACTTAAGCAAAATATATTAATACAGGAGAGCTCTGATATCAGCAATGGATTATTCTACCAAGGAGACGTTGGCCAGAGGACCCAACCCCCCCCAATAGATAACGTCTTCTTGCCTGTAAACTTGGATACCTGCAAGAAGAGAGGCGATAAGGCCCTGCTGTCAAAGACCAGATGTAAGCATGGGAAAGATGTATTGAGACCACACTTGCAAGTGTACAGTTGGTCTCTGGAATACCAGAGAGTGTTACCAAAGGCCACTAAACCAATAAAGCAAATATAGGTCTCCTTGAGTCAAGCAAAACTCTTCCGTCAGCACCAGCTACACCTCACCTGCCTGGAAATACTGTGCAGCAGAGGCAGCCGTATGCCTGTATATCCCAAATCTAATTGGCTATTGGCTCTCTCCTTGGAGGAATAACCCAAGGCTGATGCCACAAGCTTACATCCTCTAGTGGTTAGGAGAGGTTATAAGCCACAGTAAGACCCTGTCATATTTTACAGAAAAAAATGTAATTCATGGATTAACATACCATCCAAACATCTGTGTCTATACCAAAGTAACCTACCATAACAATTAGTACTGTTTAAATACCTAGATATCTAATTGCTTGTGCTTCATTAGTAGGATTGAAAGGTTATCCCTGGACAAACTGTCAGCCCATGAAAGGAAACAGCCAGAACTGACCAGAGTCCAAAACAACAGCTCCAGAGAAAGTAGAATGTTTTGCTTCTCGCCCACCTGTGCCCCTTTTCTAAGCCTAGGGAACAATCTGCAGAAGAGGGGGTGGGGTAGAATGTAAGGGTTGCGATTGGCGTGA
Source organism: Rhizomys pruinosus (assembly GCA_009823505.1). Lineage (NCBI taxonomy): Eukaryota > Metazoa > Chordata > Mammalia > Rodentia > Spalacidae > Rhizomys > Rhizomys pruinosus. Next base: position 4,664,218 of record VZQC01003744.1, on the reverse strand, counting down.
ATGGTGAAACTACAGCAATATAGTCTGGACACTTATTTGATCAACTTGATTGAACATACAAGCCCCCCCAGCTGGATGGTGGGACCCATGGGGTGTGTGGGTTTGGGCACATCTGCTTGCAAATTGGTTTTACGTGAAGGATGCTTGTACTCATAAATTATCATTTATTGTTAAAAAAAGAAAAAAATAAAGAAGTAAAATAAAAAACAACAAAATGTGTTATAATGCACGTGAGAGAATATTGTTACTTTTTTGCTATTTTAAATCTATGACTCTAAATCTTATTACCTATCATTAAAGTGCTTTTCTTATGAGTAAAGTTTTTCTTGCAAATAAGCCTTCATTAAAAAATAGGCTCTTGAATTTAACACCAGAGGAAATAATTGTCTGATTAGAACTTAACTTATAGGGGGCTGGAGAGTTAGCCTAGTGGTTAAGAGCACCAACTGCTCTTGCAGAGGACCTGGGTTCAATCCCCAGCACCCACATGACGGCTGAGAACCTTCTGTAACTCCAATTCCAGGAGAACTCCAGTTCCAGGGGAATCTGAGACCCTCTTCTGACCTCCGTGGCATTGCACGACAAGGGTGCACAGACCTGCATGCAGACAGTACACTCATACACATACAAAAATAAATAAAATTAAAAAAAATTAAAAAAGAACTTAACTGTAATATCTATAAAAATATCCTCTTGTAAATACTTGTGTTATTAATAAATTTCCTACTTAAAATTAGAAAAAAAATTTAAAAATCCTGATAACCATTGTGTTATAGTAATTTCAGTTCCTTAGTTCCTTGTTAACGGAATATTTTTTTCTTTCTGAAGAATCTGGGCATAAAAGTTAGAAATTTTGATGCATAGATTGCACTTATATGAGAATGGATATTCTACAAGGAAAGGAATGTGGGGGGCCTTCAGGGAGATCCCACAGACAAGATCACTGAGAGTTTTCTGAGTATTTGGCATAGAAAATTCACACTTTGATGTGTCATGGTGAAGCTCTTGAGGAATTACTCTTAAATATTTTCATTTGCCCCTGTAGCATATCGAAAAAAAAAAAAACCACACCTGTGTCAGAGAAGTGGGGAATAACATATAGTACCTGTAAGACGCAGTGAATTTGCATGTTCATATCAGAAGCAAGCCCTAGGCCTTTGGAAATCATTGAGTTAGAATTAAAAGTCTACAGTAGCAAGAACAGTCCACATTTAAAAGACGCTTACCATTTCTGCCAACATGAGTCAATGGAATGCTTGATCCTTATATCTTCTAGGGGGATATTGCAGGGCAAAATCAGTTCTTATTTTGTCTTATGATAACTTATCAAAGAACATGTTACCAGACATGAGTAACCTTCTTTCTTTTTGGCTTCTACAGTGTAGCTCTTCTCTAGTATAATTTGGTAGATATTTAGATTAGTATTATGGATTCCTGTTTGGAAAAATATTCTGTTATCAATGTCTATTAATTATATGCTGATAAATTAATACGTATTTTAATCAAATGACATAAACACCTTTTTCTTTTTTTTGGTCTTTTCGAGACAGGGTCTCCCTGTGGCCCCAGCTTTCCTGGAACTCGCTCTGTAGACCAGGCTGGCCTTGAACTCACAAAGATCCGCCTGCCTCTGCCTCCCGAGTGCTAGGATTAAAGGCGTGCGCCACCACGCCTGGCTGACATAAACACTTTTATACACAATTCTCTTGCACCTAGAAATAGGAAATAATTATTACTATTTTAATATATCTTAGTCTCAAAAATATTTTATCAGAACTGAGTCAGTAATATTTCAAATCTTCCTGCGTCACAGATCTTAGAATTAGAAGATCTAAATGAATTCTCCAAGGTCACAGATAAGCAGTTTGGAACACTCAGGCCCACTGTTGTTTGTATGGTGCTCTTGTAACCACACCCCACAAAATAAAACTGCTTCTAAATTGGTTTTCTTCTCATCTAGAGGTTTAGACTGCCTGGGACTTAGGGAAATTATTATTTATCTTACATTCTGACAGCATGTTTCTGCCATTCTTATGATTTACTATGGAATGGAGAAAATATTGCCAACCAAGCATGTCAAAGCATATCTCATTATACATTTCATTTGCTCTGTGGAGCATTTCTCTTAGTATACATGTGCATGTGCAGTTTCTATTACAGCAATAAAATAAAGTAAGCCTATTGAAAGGCTGTAAGTGCATGACTGTCTGGGGGAAGTTGAATGCTTCCCTGGACATTTAGATTGACAGCATCTTTGAATTAGAAGTTCTTCAGATGTCAACGAGGGAATAAAAACAAAAAAGAATGCTTCCTTATTGATGCTTTATGACGACTATGTATCCAAGATCCAGGATTCATAGGATATTTGTTTTCAGAGCTGTACATCTTGATTGTTGGAAAAGTTTTGCCCAGCTAAAATGCTTCAGACTGTACCAATAGCTGACGCCATGTCCAAGTGAAATGCTACAGTAGAAATATTCCATTGTTAGTTTTAATTTTCCTTATTATTTATTCTTGATTAGGAAATTATCCCCATAGATGTAGATTTCTTGGAATCAAGACTCCGAATAAGAACAACAAGAATGTTAAGGCTTTTTTTTCTTCCAACAAATACTCTCATGGCCTCTTCTAACTTCTGGCTGTGAAAATAAAATCATATGAGTTGTATTTGTAGCCAGTTCTTCAGGGTATTTGCAGTATTCAAAAGGCCTTTGTATAAAGGGACAGAAAGCAAAACTTACTGTCACAGGGACAGCATTTTACAGCCAGTGCTGATTCAGTGCACAATGTAGCTTCACTTTTCCTTGTTTTACTGCTGTACTACTGAGCAGATTAGGCATTAGCACTTCAGCAGGGAAATATAAAGAGTGTTATTCTCTTTATTTTAAGTGTCATATAATTATGAACTGATTTACTAGCCCATTGTAATGCTGCAAATGATAATTAATTTATTTGCATAATATGTAGTTTCATAGAAGTTCAATTATAATAAAGCATTTGCTAAATGTAGCATGAAAATAGTGTTTCCAGAGAGAGTAAGAATCTGAAGCTGGAATTGCTTTAGCCTATCAGTATGTGGTCGTCATCATGGATGATCCCTTCATGTCAATACAGGAGACAGAGTGGAGATTCCTTAGTCCCATGGTGTAGTCATCTACACGGTTTCCTTACTTCAAAGCATGATAGACCAGGGCATTTGATATATAGAGAATGATGACACAATAATACAAATATAAATGAAGTTGAGAATATTTCCTTAATAAATAAAATTCTTTGAGTTCTAACTGGGATGGAGACATATAATTATCAGTACCTGAATAATGAACTCTCAGGGACCCACCTAGGCTATGTTCCCATGTTAACCTCTAATAGCTCAGTGCTCATTCAGATAGGGATGGGAGGAGGGTGGGGAGACTACACATCTGCATTGTCAAAGAATGTAATCTTAGGTGAGGGTTCCAAGTTTTCAAACCAAAACATTCAATAGGTGGTCCCAAACCCAGATGGTCTTTACTCAGAGTATTCTCAATATGAACTCAGAAAATTATTTTTTCATACTTGTCCATGAAAAGAGAAAATTGCTAGGAAGAAGAAGCCCAGCTCTTCTTGCTCACCTGCCTTGAAGGAGGAAGCTATGAAATTAGCACTTCTCTTGTTTTGATGACAGTCATGCATTACTTTACACATTCCTGAACTCACATAATGTAGCTGTGTGGTGATTATCCTCATTCACAGTGAAAGACACATCTCAATACAGATAGATAGACTTTCGCAAATGTAGACTCTAAGAAACCAAACTGAAGGAACCAACCTGATGTAAAATAGTGATTTATTATATTTATTGTGTATTTATTGCAATCAGTATCCCATGTGGACAGAGATCTTCCAGCTACATCTCATAATTATAATATTTTGACAATTTATTTTCATTCACCTTAAATTATATTTTAATTTCTAGTGTTTTTATTTTTCATATACCTGTAATTTAAATGTGCTATTGCATTTACACAAACTCTTAGTAGCTTCAAATTTCTCTCCACTACCTATTCCTAGTTTGCTTCTACTTTGTATAGAGAACATATTTTTATTATTTCAACCATTTTCAATATATATGGAAGATTTGTACATGGAATATATATATTATATATATATATAATATATATATATTATATATATATAATATATATAATATTTATATATAATATATATAATATATATATATAATATATATAATATATATATATAATATATATATTATATATAATATATATATTATGGTCTATTTTTAACAGTGTTTAGTAATCATCATTTATTTGAAAATACCTCAGGGGCTGGAGAGATGGCTCAGCAGTTAAGAGCACCGACTGCTCTTGTAGAGGACCTGGGTTTGATTCCCAGCACCCACGTGGTGGCTAAGAACCGTCTTTAACTCCAGTTCCAGGGGAATCCAACGCCCTCTTCTGACCTCCACAGCATTTCATGACATGGGTGCACCAACCTACATGCAGACAGTACATTCATACACATAAGAAATAATAAAAATTAAAAAAAAGAAAATATCTCAGTGTAGTATTTTATGGCATGATATGTAGATATCTATTCAACCTAGCTGATTTATTTTACTGTTTATTTTTCTGATCTAATTCTACATATAATGGAATATAGATCATTAACATTTTCAAATAATAGTTTTTGAGTTTTCTCCTGAAATACATTCTCTGTATTTTCATTGTGTGTATCTGCTGTGCTTGGTACTGTGTTGCAAAGGTATATACTGCTGCAATTGTATGATATACTTGAGTGTGTCACACCTCCATATGCATCCTCCCTCCTCTCCTTTTTCTTCTCTATCCTGTTAGGTCGCCTTACTTACTAGATAGTTGTTTTCCTTTTATGCCAAATATACATATATGGATTCATGTTATAGATAACACATATGAGAAACACGTGACATTTTCTTTCTGAGACTTAATTTAATATGGCTATCAAAGATGAGTCAATTTTCTTCCAAACAACATTATTCTTTATCCTGAAAATTTGCATTGTGTCTATAGACCACTTTTAATTTATCTGCTCCTCTGATCTTGGCCACCTTGAATGGTTCCATATCTTACTCAATGTAAATAGTGTGGCCATAAATACTGATGTCCAAGTATCTCTGTGATATGGCTGGATCATAGAGTAGATCTATTTTTTTGCTAATTTTTAAAAATCTGTATGAGTGTTTTGCTTAAATGCGACAGATGTCAGAAGAGGGGTTCAGATTCCCTAGAACTGGTTGTTAGCTACCATGTGGGTGCTGGGAACTGAATCCCAGCCCTCTGTAAGAGGAACCAGTGATTTTAACCACAGAGCCATCTCTCCATTTCCTCTCTTCTCCTCTCCTCTCCTCTCCTCTCCTCTCCTCTCCTCTCCTCTCCTCTCCTCTCCTCTCCTTTCTCCTCCCCTCCCCTCCCCTCCCTTCCCCTTCCCTCTCCTCCCTCTCTCCCTTCCTTCCTTCCTCCTTCCCTCACTCCTTGCCTCCTTCTCTCCTCTCTCCTTCTCTCTCTTCCTTCCTTCCTTCCTTCCTTCCTTCCTTCCTTCCTTCCTTCCTTCCTTCCTTCCTCCCTCTCTCCCTCCCTCCCTGCCTCCTCTCCTCTCTCCTTCTTCCTTCCTCCCTCCCTCCCTCCCTTCCTTCCTTCCTTCCTTCCTTCCTTCCTTCTCTCCCTCCCTCCCTTCTTTCTTTCTTTCTTTCTTTCTTTCTTTCTTTCTTTCTTCTTTCTTTCTTTCTTCTTTCTTTCTTCTTTCCTTACCTTTGAGAAACTTCCACACTGATTTCCATAGTGCCATAGTGTCTGACAAGTTTTAATTCCTATGAATAGTGCAGAAAAGCTGATTTTTGTCCACATCCTCATCAACGTTTTCTTGGCTGCCATTCTGGGTGGCATAAGATGAACATAGAAATAAGGTGAGAGATACATGGAAATATATACTTATGTTGGCAAATTTAATGGAAGCTCATATTCTATGTTAAGTAGAGATTGAAAAATGGGATCTTCAGTGATAGGAGCATTTACTGATTATAGACCATCTTTATAAATGATAAATTTGGGTTTCTCTGAAAGCTGGAGATATTTCAGTTCATATACAATTTGACAATTTTTCTCTAATGTTCTCATTTTATGGAGGAGTGTGTTTTTAATATTTTATTTATGATTTTTATTTAATATGTATGATGGATGTAAGTGCACTTGTGTCTTGCAATGCTCACAGAGTCCAGAAGAACATTTTTGATCCCCTGGAATTGGAGTTAGGGATGGTTGTTAGCTTCCATGTGGGTCCTGGAACTGAACCTGAATCCTCTGTAAGAGCAACCAGTACTCTTAAGCGCTGACCTATTTCTCCAGGCCCAGAGGAGTGTATTTTTGTAATTCTTTATTCGAACTTTCCTGCAGGCACTCTCTGATATTCAGTATTTTAACATTTAAATGATCATATAGCACAGAATTAACTTAGGCAAATAGCAGTTCTCCTTCCTTTGTTGCCCTGAATAGTAAAGAAACCAGAATGCCTACTAGAGGAGGGAAAGGCATTTCTCCTTGATGATGTGACCACTGGTTTGTTGCCCCTGTTCCCATAGTTTTCCCAATCCCATTCAAACATGGGCAGCAGTAGTTGAACTCAATGGGATGTTTTAAAAAATGACCAAAAGTTGGGAGGGGATGTGTTGGGGTGTGTGGAAGGAATGGGGGTGGGGAGATAGGAGTGGGTATAATCAAAACACATTGTATACTTTCAAAAAATATATAGATAATATATTAATAAAATAAACAAGAAAAGTAACTGCAATGACTATTTCTTGTAGTTTAACTAAGGTGTCTAGTTGGCCTTGACAAAGATCCGGACAAACTCCAAGGTGACTGGGCATGCATGGACTCCTGCAAGTGCATTGTTGTGAGGTAATGTACAACTTAGGCTCTGAGTAGTTTTAAATCTCCTTTTGTGTCCACTTATTGCAACTGACTTATTTAAAGCTCAGTGTCATTAAACATATTTGTTATAAAAGCTAATTTACACACATCATGACCCTGTATTTGACTTATGGCTCTTTCATGTTTCCTTAGAAGAAAATTTCCCATGTGTGAGAAATGCTCTGACTCTGAGTAGCTGGAATCTGAGGGCATCAGCCAAGATTCAGTTATTCAATGTAAACAAGATTTCCTCATTTTCCTCACAAGCAACTTCATCCATCTCTTAGCGTGTAACTCCATTCAATGAGGTAGAATACATTTTCAATATATTTTCATCAGAAGAATACATTTTAATGTTACCTTGGAAACCGTTTAGCCCAAGCTGCATTCTGAAAACAATGCCGTTAGGGCAGAAGGGTAACTGAGCTCACACTTCTTAATTTGTTTTGCCTTTTCACCATTAGCTTTGCATTGTGATGGGGATTATGCCACGGGAATTTATATAGTTATACTTCATTTCCACAGCAGTAATTCTCCTCTGTGTAAGTGGTATATAGCTAATTTCTTATGACAAATTAGTTAAGAGATACTTGGAAATATGTACTTATGCCAGCAAACTTAATGGGAGCTTATATTCTACATTGTGGCAGCAACTGAAAAATGGGGTGTTTAGTCATGGAAGCATTTATTGGTTATGTACTTCCTTTATAAATGATAAGATGCCTCTATAATTGCCACACACACAGATATTATATATATAATATATAATATATATAATTATATATATATTATATATAATAGTGTATATTAGGATATGTGTATGATATATATATATCATATATATCTAATATATATATTAGATATATATGTTATACATATATATCCTATTTGGCCACATGGTATATATGTCAATAAAGTTGGAGCAGCACAGAATGAAAGTGAAGGAGGAAAGAGTGATCATATGTCTTAGTTTTTCTGGAGTCTTACTCTTCCATGTGATCATGAATAAGCCCTCTTTTAAGTCTCAATGCAATTATCAGAAAAAAAAATCTCCATTTAGAACAAAGAAACCACTTAAGTTTCTTCCCTAGCTCAGCTCAAG